>CM019182.2:56805125-56860578 GCA_009739505.2 Apolygus lucorum
ATTATAATATCATTGGTAGGGAAAAAAGCACTTATAACTGTAACGTGAAACTTTGAATTTCCCGCTACAGTTTAAACATGGTTTCGGCGCCAACCGTCCGCAGCTGGTCCACTGCCTTCGTGTTAGCTGAGACAGAGGATATTTTCTTTTTACTCTGATGAAAATTTATGTAGTTCAAGAACTGTGGGTACTTTACTAATCAATTGGCCCAAGGAAAAATTCGTTTCTAGGAAAAAGGGAAGCAGTATGCTTCGTAGAAGAAAATTATTTTTATTATCACCACTTGGAATGGCACCGGTGGCCATCTTTTCTTCACCCTCCGGCTCTCTTCCTTTTTGCCGTCACCTCATTGCCGTCCGTTTGCTCAAATTTTTTATTCGTTTCCTCAAGTGGAAAAAAAATAAAACTGGATTCAGACTTCCTCAAGAAGGCTTCGAAAGTTCCTTCGCATCAAGTTGGATCAGCAAAGTGCCAATCGACCGATCAACAGGATTTCACCTTCATGCGGAAGATTTTCTCCTGCCTGGTAAGCTTCCATCACCATCGGCCTTTTTGGGGCTTTCGTCATTTGGCGTCGAGAAAAGGAAAAAAATCCTTCTCATCAAAATATCTCCGTTCTTTGTTACCAGATCTCTTCGGATCACATCGTATCTCGAGAAGACTTCTCCCAAGTTTCCGCTGCTGAAGGCTATTCATATAACGTACCAGTAAGCTTGGATAGGTTAACCCCTTTAGCGACCTCCTTCAATACTCCGTTTCATAGCAATTTCTTATAAAATTCAAACTCTCCCTTCTCATCCCCTAACCAACAGTTTCATTGGTCAGTTTCTGATATCGGGCTAAAATTTTCGAGCATCATTTCATCTCGGAATTCAAGTCTTGGGAGGTTCCTGACGACACCATCCCCATCTTCCTTGCCATTTTGCCACTTCGAAGAAAATAAATAAGTTTAAATTATAAGCTAGCAAATAACACTAGTTTCTCTCCACGGCTGTAGGAAGAATTCCATTAATTTAGTACCGCTTGTGGTTATAATTATAACTGTGACATTTACCCTGAGACTTAGTACAAGACTGAGCAATGTTCCTAATTTCCAAAAGGAAGTAAATATATTGATTTATACTTTTTTTAAATCAGAGTTCGTTTTATTATTTTCCTCCATCTAGCCTGGGTTCATCCCCATACAGTTGTTCATGTCACATAACTCAAAAAACCTCATATTTCACTTATAATGACGGAATAACTCAAAACTGAGAGGATAATCAGGTGCCATACTAAATGATCTCATCTCTCCGTTCCAGCCACCACTCTCTTCATCGTTGCATAAATATAATCAATCATACATCTTCATATCGTCAATAATCTTCATATTATTATCAACAATAATATCTTCACATTTCCTAAATCCAATCTTTGACCTACATCAAAACCGTCGAAGGCGCGAAGAGGTTCCCCATTTGGTGTGTCAGGGAACGATGAATTATTTTTGTATGTATGGGCACCTTGAATCTCTTTATTCCCTCGACCCTTGGTTACATGGGCTCCATTTGGGGTTTAGTTGTGCCAAGCTTTTGGTAACGAAGCATTGGTTTGAGGTAGGTATGTCACTTCTAAGGGCTGAAAAATAGGGATTGACTTGAAAAATCTCTCTATAAAAGTATTGTTTTTTCACCAACTTGAAATTGAATTGGATTTTCAGAATCTGATGAGACCAAAAAAGTTCAGTCCCTATGAGGTCTCAATGGATTGGACTTACAATAAATCAAAACACGAGAGTGAATCGCATAAGAGGCAGATTGATCTTTTAAGAAATTAAACAGAATAAATGGCAGTCCTTAAATTTTAACGGAAACCGAGTAAGTCGTGAATCGAGAGAACGCTCAAAATTTGTTGGTTGAGGATTTCGGATTCATCACGATCAGTGTGATAAAGAAGTATTTAAGGAATGATAGAGAAATCGGAAGGCTGTGGGAGAAAAGCAGACCACTAAGGAGGGGATCGTGCATGCGAATTGGAAGCAGAAATAAGGAACGACCGCAGCTGACTGGGAATCACATAGATCGGGAGAAGTTAAGTTCTAAAATTCTATGCTACTATTCGTAGGAAGGTAGTGACTCACATCGAACGTGTTATTACCGTCGGTTACATCATTATTAGAGAAGACGCAATATGACCCTGGGGTGACGTAGCAGGGTAGCAAATCATTATCTTTGAAGGCCCGACCAACGAACAGGTCTCTCCCATACTCGTCAAACCCTCCGAGTATTGGATAATTGGGTATCTGTGTTGATGGTGATGTGACCAAAAGATCTTGAACTAGAAAGAGAGAGTAATGCAAAATTTGGATGAATAAATATTTTTCTATGATTTTTCAAAGTTTCGAATGTTTATGATGTCATAAACATTCGAAACTTTGAAAAATCATAAAATTAATAAAAAGAGAAAAATAGTGAAGTAAAACCCGTTTTAAAAAAAAAAACGGTCCGACCTCAAAACTGATAATCGCATCCTACTAAAAAGGAAACAATATTATTGTTTAGTAATGCGTGCATTCCAGGGGACTTCCCTTTGGATATGTATATCTACGATACCAAATATGCGGATTCGAGTCCCCCCCACCCCTTCACCACCACCGCCAATGGTGCCAGTCTGGCACCAAAACGGAAATACGTCGTAACATTGAACTTTTCGAGGTTCACATCCGTATTCAAGGTGAAACACTACAAAAAAAAAAGTCTGCCAAGTGGGTGTGGCACATTGCTTCCTCGTATTCATAACCCGATTATATAGATGATTAGATGCATAGTAGTAATTCTCAAAACACCAAGCTCTAAGTACCTTCCACTACCCTCATAGGGGACCATCTACACGCTAATCTGGACACTGGACAATCCTAGAAAATTTCATCAAATTCGGATGAAAAATTAAGTGTGTAGATCTATGTCTTTGGATCAAAAAAATACTTAGCCCCGGCTGGGATTCGAACCCGCGACCCCTGGGGGACAGTTGAAGTTATGGCTGTTACAAGGAATTCACGTTTGCGCATGCGCAGTCGCTTCTATCAGTCCGGGTATAATGATTTTCATAGGGGACTATCTATAACCTTATCCACATAATCCCTGAAAATTTCATCAAAATCGGGTTGAAAATGTGGAAGTTATGGTCGTTACAAGGAAATTCACGTTTGCGCATGCGCATTTGCTACTATTAGTCCGAAGGTGATGATTTTCATAGGGGACCATCTAAATACTAATCTGTAACAGCCCTGAAAATTTCATTGAAATCGGATGGAAACTGTAGAAGTTATGGCCGTTACAAGGAATTCACGTTTGCGCATGCGCAGTCGCTGCTATCTGTCCGGGGATGATGTTTTCATAGGGGACCGTCTACACACCAACCCGCACAATCCCTGAAAATTTCATAGAAATCGGAGAATAACTTCGTATAGTTATGCGCGTTACAAGGAATTCATGACAGACACACAGACAGACAGACACACAGACAGACAGAAACGGAACCAAAATTGTTCAGAAAGGTCTAAAACGTAAAACGCGAGTGGAAATTTTGATTTTGGAGAACTTTTTTTTTTCGTCCTTGAAAAGTGAAAACAAAGCTTCCGCTACCTTGGTAGACTCGGAAGCAAAACATATTGTTTAGTAATGCATGCATTCCAGGGGACGTCATACACACACACACACACACACACACACACACACATACACAGACATACACCTATGGTTTTTTCGCGGATTTGGATTCAGAATGGTCTAAAACGGATTACTGTGTGGTTATTTTTTTTTCTGTTGAGTGTTGTCCAACTTCACCCCAGATCGATCGCATAAGGACGCCCAAGTCTTACTGTGGGACGTCCTAAAAACCACGAAATATGCGGTTTATGGTGTCTTGGCACCATGGTGGCACCACTATAGTAAGCAGTAAAGGAACCAAAATATTGAAAAATCGGATATTTTGTGAATATTATCCCCCCCACTCATCCCCTCCCCTTGCGAATTTTGGTACTATGGTGAAATCCTGTACAACTCGGAAGTTATTCTGGTCAAACAAAAAGAAGAAACACGCAAATCGGTTGGAAATTGAGGCCTGGGCAGAGTTTACAAGATTATGCCCGCAAACGCACGTTTTTAAAGTTTTCACCCCCCTTTTCCCCCTTAAAAAGCAAAATTCAAAATTCCGGCGCCGTAGTGCACAACTAGATAGATTTTCGCGTCGAACAAAAAAAGAACCACGAAAATCGGTTGGGAACTAAGGACTGGGCTGACGACACAAGATTTTGTCACACACACACATACACACACACACACAGACAAACACCAATGGTTTTTTTCACGGATTTGGATTCAGAATGGTCCAAAACGGATTACTGTGTGGTTATTTTTTTTCTGTTGAGTGTTGTCCTCCTTCACCCCACATCGATCGCATAAGGACACCCAAGTCTTACTGTGGGACGTCCTAAAAACGTCTGCCAAGTGGGTGTGGCACATAGCTTCCTCGTATCCATAACCCTATTGTATAGATGATCCGATTCATAGTAGTTAATCTCAAAACATCAATCCCTAAGTACGTTCCAGTACCCTAATAAGGGACCATCAACGCGCTAATCTGAACAATCCTGAGAAATGTCGTCGAAATCGGATGGAAAATGTAGAAGTTATGGCTGTTACAAGGAGTTCAAGTTTGCGCATGCGCAGCAGCTACTTTTTTTCACGCCAATCTGAACAATCCTAGAAAATGTCATCAAATTCGGATCAAAAGTGTAAGTGTTAAGGCTGTATTAAGAATTTTAGGTTTTCGCATGCACAAAGGATAATGTCAATTTGATTGATTTTCCGTGAGGACCATCTACACCCTAATCCGCATAATTCCTGAAAATTACACCGAAATCGGATGAAAAATTTGGAAGGAACAAGGAATTCACGTTTGTGCATGCGCAGCGGCTACCATCAGTCCGATGGTGATGATTTTCATAGGGGACCGTCTAAACGCCAACCCGCACAATCCCTGAAAATTTTCATCGAAATCGGACAATAACTATAGTTATGGCGGTACAAGGATTTCATGACGGACACACAGACAGACAGACACGGAACCAAAATTGTGCAGAAAGGTCTGAAACGTAGAACGCGAATGGAAATTTCGATTTTGGAGACATTTTTTTTCAACCTTGAAAAGTGGAAAAAATTCTCGCTACCTTGGTGGACTCGAAGCAAAATAATTATGACAACTTATCCAGATAGGTTGGTAGGTAGGTAGGTACGTAATGAAGTCGCCGCCGTGCCTGTCTGAAGAGACAAACATACGCAAGTATATTTCACTTCCATCTGGTTAGTACTACAACATGCGTCGATAGTGCAATACAAAACAGGAATGAGAGTAGGTACCTATCATTGAGGTAACAAATGTGATCCATAACTATTAGGTAGTAAGTCATTGCTGTCGTATGAAGAATGATGAGAGAGTGACAATATGTGTAATTCCCTGTACCAAATATTGGGATTCTACTAATATTCTTCTAATATTGGGATTCTATCTTTTGATTAGATAATATCTAATAGTTATTTGTCTAATTATACCTAATCTGATTTAGATAATATCTAATTAATCTAATATTCCATGTATTAATTTAGCATATTGTATATAGATGTAGAATTGTCTAGATCATGATATGGGTTTGTGATATAGGTATGAGTTCATACTAAAATGAACTGGTTAGTATTTGAACATGCGTCGAAAGTGCAATACAAAACAGGAGTAGGGGTACCTAAGTGAGTAAGTGAACAACCTTGTCATGTTGAATTTTTATCCAACTGCCATTTCTGGCGTCACGGACGTCTTCAGCTGTTATCAAAAGGGATATTCTTACTGAGATTCACACTTATTGTCACTCTCTCATACGACAGCAATGACATAATAGTTTTGGAACACATTTATTACCTCAATGATAGGTGTTATGACCCACATATCATCAATAATTAGTTCTTAAATAAAGAAGCTAACGGGAGGAACCCTGAGTGAGTCATCACCCACTGGAGGAGACGAGGTACAGGGGATACGCCAACATGACGTCACCTTTCCACCTCTCTCTCTCCCGAGTAAACGACTTGAGTATATAAGCCCACTCAGGGATGCTCCCAGCCAATCTAGTCCAGTCTATCGCCTTCATCATTTCGCTCTCAAACCTTCTCCTCGAATAAGGATCTCCTCGAAGTACTAGGCTCAATAGGTAAATATCCCATCTTCCCATCGGTAGGTTTCTCTGAAACGCCGGGGCTGACGGGCTAGCCGCAATCCTCAGTACTCCACACCACGGTGTGGTTATGAACCGCCGATGCAACAGTACTGCATGCTAGGATAGGGACTTCTCTCTCTTCGTTGAGTAGGGGTTAAAGGAAAGTCAAAACGCCGCAGCGAGAAGGTCAGCTCCTTCGATCGCCGACACGCAAACATAACAATAGGTACCTACTCTCATTCCTGTTTTGTATTGCACTATCGGCGCATATTGTAATACTAACCAGATGGAAGTGAAATCTGCTTGCGTATGTTTGTCTCTGCTGATGGGCACGGCAGCGACTTCAATGCGTACCTAACTACCTACCTACCAACCTATCTGAATAAGTTGTCATTATTATTTTTTCCATCATCAATTTTGAGGTCGATCCATTTTTTGTTAAAAAGATTTTTATTTTATTGTTTTTGTATTTTTATTAATTTTTTTCCTTTTTTTAAATTTTTGTTTCTTTTTTTACTTGTTAGTTAGTAACTAACTACCTGTAGTTACTGTAATAACTTACCTACCTTCATTTTAGTATACAGTATTATTGTTTGAAGTGGTTGTCTCGCAAGCCCCCCTGGACCCCCCAGATGCTATCTACTTGAAGTCTACGGAGTAAATTATAAAAACATGGAGCATGTTTGCCAAATTAAGTGCAGAATTTTTAGTCGTAGGAAGGTATACAACAGTTATATTATCCCTAGCAGCATATTTAAAATACATTAGGAAAACTCGGCGCTTCACGCCTTGAAAACTGGAGTGTTCGAAAGGCCGCGTGACTGGCGGAGGTCACCCTCCCAGCGTAACATTTTTCGGGTAGTTACTCTCGGGCAATAACATGTTCCATATTAAAATGCATGTAGGGATTAAAAATGAAAATGAATGTAGAAATTATGACTGTTATACGGAATTCACGTTTGTTTATGCGCAGTGGCTACTAACATTCCAAGGGCAATGATTTTCACAGGGGACAATCTACACTTCAATCCGCATGATCCCTGAAACTTTCATTAAAATCGGATAGAAAATGTAAAAGTTATGGCAGCTACAAGGGAATTATTGTTTGCGCATGCGCAGTGGCTACCAAAAGTCCGGGGGCGATGATATCCGTAGGGGACTATCTACACTTAAATCCGCGTAATCCCTGAAAATATCATCGAAATCAGATGGGAAATGTAGAAGCTCTTATAGGGAATTCACGATTGCGCATGCGCAGTGGCTAATATCAATCCGAGGGTGATGATTTTCGTAGGGGACCGTCTACACGCCAACTACTATAAGTCTGGGGGCGATGATATCCGTAGGGGACTATCTACACCCCAATCTGCATAATTCCTGAAAATTACATCGAAATCGGATGGAAAATGTGGAAGTTATGGTTTTACAAGGAATTCAGGGAAATGCAATCACTTCTTTGGGTTGTACATGTTTTGCTTCCTTAATCAACCTGTAATCAAATTTCTAAACCAAGGAATTCTTTATTTCTTCAAATGGAGTGTGAAGGGTTTATTTCATCTGAATAAAGAACATTATGAAGCGAAAACATGATTGGTAGGTAGTGACGAGGGTAAAGCTGACGCTTTATCTTCAGAAAAATAATAAACCTTTGTGTAATAATTTGCAGCGTTTTTCATTATTGTTTATTCCTCTGTGACTGGCCAAGCTGTTTGCCTCACGAATATTCTCACCAGACGCCCCTGCACAAAGCCCGATGCGTCATCTTCAAGTTGACCGGGTACTTGACCTGGCTAGAGGTTGTTAGAACTAACAAGTTCCCAACCAAATACCCATGTTGTCATCATCCGGACAACGATACTTTATCTAATGCCCCCTTAGTGGTCTGTTTTGACCATGAGTTGATGAATTACTCAATTAATATGGGTCGCATTCCGCATCCAATAAAAATAAAAAATTCCTGGTCGATCAGGTGAGATCACAATACGATCCACTAAATCTGAATTTTGAAAAGAAAAAAATCAGTTCAATTTTTAAAATTTTTAATTTCAAAGAATTTAAAAATTGGTGTCAAAATTTACTTTTGAAATAGAATTTTTGCTTCACAACCAAGTTTGTTTTGAAAAAATAAGCGTTTCACTCTAAATAAAAGGGATGGTCCCCAATGAATGGGAGGGTGGTCCCCCAAGAATATGTTGAGGGGCGGCAGGCGTCCAAGAGGAGGGGTTGGGCGAGTTGAAACGGGACTCAGGCAGAATGGTACCCGAATAAAAAAAATGCTGGTGGTACTAACATACAAAATAAAAATAAAAAAAATCGCCCTCCCATGACACTGTGTAGGTACTTCTTCCCTTCTCAGCGGCTCAGCGCTGTTGAAGTCGGTCAAAAAGGTCTTCTCACGCTAGAAGGTCGAGGTTGATGTCGAAATTCTCAAAATGAGGTCTAGTCTAGATTAAAAATAACAATGAAGAGTTTTTTCGACCCATGCGCACACCCCATTAGACCTCAAAGTCAACAAGTCAACAATTAAACATTATTAGTCTAAGATAGGTATTTAAGACGTTGAGAGCTTACCTGGAACGCAGTCGTACCAAAATTCCGTCCATTTTAATAAATTACATGGGTCCGGAATATTATAACCTCTGTTCACACTACAGGACGGTTTTCCGTGGCATCTGAAAATGATCTCTTAATTTAAAAGTACATTGGTCAGCTGTTTTGTTTTACTTGATACCTCCATAATTATGGTCGAATACGATCAGGTACCACCACCACTCGGACGAGCGAAGTGGTCCCGTCACGAACCAGCAGACGTCTCAACATGTGCAAACAAGAATGTCGTCATCCGTACATCACCAATTTTACCCCCACCTAGAGTCCGAACGAAGTGGTTTTTCCTGCCCCCCACTACAGGTGAGTGCCAGCCAGAATACCTATTTCGTGTCAACCAACCCCCCTTTTGGTTTAGTATGTTCAATAATGAACCTTTGGAATCGACTAAGAAAAAACAAGTGGGTGTGGCACATAGCTTCCTCGTATCCATAACCCGATTGTACTGATGATCCGATGCATAGTAGTTAATCTCAAAACACCAATCTCTAAGTACCTTTCACTACCCTCATAGGGGACCATCTACACGCTAATCTGGACAATCCTAGAAAATTTCATCAAATTCGGATGAAAAATGTAAGTGAGAAGTGATTGAATTAAAAAATTTCTCAGTAAGGCTGGGAGTCGAACCCAGGACCCCTGGGTCGGAGTCAGTCTTGCTGCATCTGAGCTATGGGGGCCTGTTAATAGCTTGTGTAGGATTTGAGATTCTCACGTATGCACGGCTGTTACAAGGATTTTGTGTTCGCGCATGCGCATCGGCTACTATCTATCCGGGGGTGATGATTTTCATAGGGGACCATCTAAATACTAATCTGTAATATCCCTGAAATTTTCATTGAAATCGGATAGAAAATGTAGAAGTTATTGCCGTTACAAGGAATTCACGTTTGCGCATGCGCAGTCGCTTCTATCAGTCCGGGGATGATGATTTTCATAGGGGACCGTCTACACACCAACCCGCACAATCCCTGAAAATTTCATAGAAATCGGACAATAACTTCGTATAGTTATGCGTTTTACAAGGATTTCATGACAGACACACAGACAGAAACGGAACCAAAATTGTTCAGGAAGGTCTAAAACGTAAAACGCGATTGGAAATTTTGATTTTGGAGAACTTTTTTTTTCATCCTTGAAAAGTGAAAACAAAGCTTCCGCTGCCTTGGTAGACTCGGAAGCAAAATGTAACCCCCCTCAAAATTTGTTGGTTTGCGTTTCAAGGTACGTGGAATCCAAAAATCGAATGAAAATTTGGCCGTCACTCGGCACTTTCCTCAGTTGCCATGGACCGATTTTGATGAAATTTGGTATTTGGGGTCTAGTTGTGCCCTGAAGCTTTTGGTTGATATCAGTCACTTCTAAGGGGTGAAAATTAAAGGTGCGGCGACACTGCGACCCGACCACAACAGACTTCAGGACCGGACCGGATCCCTCTAGTATATTTAAATGGGGGCGGCGACATTGTGACGGGAGCGGAGCAGAGCGGACGAGGCTTCGCTTCCTGACTCCGATCAGAACCCGTCTTGGTCGGGTCAGGGCGGAGTCAGGTCCCCTTCTTACCAGATAGGGTAAAGGCACCAATCATTGGCCACCTAGTTTTTCAAGTTAGTTTTTTACCACACAACTTTCTCTTGGATCATTTTGAATGTTTTCCTCATTTTAAGTGTCTATTCTAGAAGGCAGTGGGATCTTGAAAGTTGAAGTGAAGCCCTGTATAAACCGCTCAAACTCATTTTAAGTGGTGAAGGTCTAAGAATTATGATCATCGCACCTGTTTCCTATGAAAACGATGAGCATACCTCAACTCATTCTCAAGGGTTTGATGTAGTTTTTCTTGTGTTTGCATGGTCACTAGTAAATTATTAGTAAATTTCTGCCACAAGGACATGGAATTTTAACAAACTATGGAAATAACTGGATGATAGCAAGGATGATTCCTCCAGTTATTGACCGGGTGCCCAATGTAATGATAGTAAGAATTGCCTCGGAATATTAGGCTTTATTCAACGAAAGAACACGAGATAATGAATTAGGAATTTTTGGAAAGTAGCGTTAGGAACGTAGTGTTGGAAATGCAACATTTGATATATGGCGAATTATAACATTTTCCCCTTCTTTTTACTGAACGTAGTCCTCCAGATATTTTGGTGGTTGTTTCGGTCTTTTGGAACGCCGCAGCTCTGGGTCGACTCTGGTGACAGGAGTTTCGATTTTATCGTGTTCCAAAGGTCCTGGGTTTTCTTTATCTGGGTCCAAAGATGGTGGCGGAAGTATGATGAGTGGCGATACTGATTCTGGATCAAGATCCAACGCGGGAGCAAGCGGTGTTTCACCTGGATCTTGGTCTGGATATCTTGAGGATTCTCCAGGTCTCGGTGTCGACGTTGAAGGTAAAAGTCAAGCTTCCCCTGCAGGTGCTAAGTGTCGGTTCGAGACAGTAGTTTCTCTACCGTCTGCTAGCCGCACAAGCGAGTAATGAGGGTTGGCCTCCACGAGTTCCACCATCTCAACAGTCGGAGCGTACTTACTACCTGGCACTGGTAGGGTTTTCATCAGCACCTTCCCTGGCGTTGACAGCCAAGTAGGGAGTGATTGGCCATTTACTGATTTCCGTGTATGGTGGAACATCCTCTCATGCGGAGTTGTATTGGTAGCTGTGCACAGAAGTGATCTAACGGAATGCAAAGCCTGAGGTAAGACCTGCTCCCAATTTCTCTCCTCTAACTCAGCTGAGCGGAGTGCCAATTGAATTGTCTTCCAAATTATTCCATTAAATCTCTCGATTTGGCCATTTCCTCTAGGGTTGTAAGCGGTTGTTCTGCTTGTAGCTATGCCTTGTGACGTCAAGAAATGTTTAAGTTCTGCAGAAATGAAGGCAGCGCCACGATCGGAGTGGATATATGAAGGCATTTCGAAAGTTGAAAAAAGCTTGGTTAGACGATCGATTACCGTAGATGCTGTTAAATCTGAGCAGGGATATGCAAAAGGAAAGCGAGAGAACTCATCTACAACTGTTAATAAGTAGCGATTACTTGAACAGGAAGGAAGAGGCCCTTTGAAATCCAGATTAAGCCTCTCAAACGGCGCTGTTGCTTTGATTAGCACGCCTTCATTCTTGAAAATCTTGGCTTGAGCTCTGCACAATCGTTACAGCTTGATGTCATTCGCTTCACATCGTCAATCGAGTATGGCAGGTTCTTACAACGAACAAAATGTACCATTCTAGTCACTCCAGGGTGGCACATTATCTTGTGGAGTTTTAGAAGATCTGAGATTGATGTTGAAGCGCAGACTCGTGAGAGAGCGTCGGCAACAATATTATCTTTTCCAGAACGGTAAACGATTTCATATTTAAAACAAGCTAGATCTAGACGCCATCTCGCGATTTTTTCATTTTTGATCATACTGTGCCTGCTACTATTAAACATGAACGATACCGATTTTTGGTCAGTGATGATCTGAAATGAACGTCCAATGAGATAATGTCGCCACTTACGAAGAGATTCAACGATAGCTGCAGCCTCTTTCTCAATAGCTGGCTGGTGCCGTTCAGATTCGGAGAGTGTTCTTGAGAAGAAGGCAATTGGTCGATCTCCTTGAGACAAGGTGGCAGCAATAGCGTAGTCGGACGCGTCTGTTTCCACTGTGAATGGCAATTTGTCGTCAATAGAAGTTAAGACTGCCTTAGATATATCAGATTTAAGGTTTTCTATTAGATTCTGTAAGTCTGAAGACAATGGAAAATTTTTGCTACCACAAGTGGGCGAATTTTTTCGGAAAACTTAGGAATCCACTTTGCAAAATGGGCGAACATTCCTAAGATTCGTTTGAGTCCTTTCAAATCTTTTGGTGCAGGCAATTCCCGGAGTGGCCGTAAGCGACCTTCATCTTGTTTGATAGTGTTGTTTACTATATTGTATCCTAAGAGGTTGATGTTAGTTTGAGAAAGTTTCGATTTTTGTTCGTTGATAGTCAAATTATATTTTCTCACTGCTTCTAGGAAAGCGCTGAGATTGGTATCGTGTTCTTCTTTAGTCCTACCACAAACTGTCACGTCATCGAGATATGCGTAGGTCTCTTGTAGATTTTCATTTTTTACTATCGTATTAATGAACTTTTGAAAGGCTGGAACTCCGTTAGTGACACCAAAAGGGATACGTTTGAATTGATACAGGGTGCCGTCAGCTTCAAAAGCGGTGAACAGTTTTTCACTCTCCAAAATTGGTACTTGATGATAAGCAGACTTTAAATCTATCGTGCTAAATATGTTGTTCTTGGAGACTTGTTCAATAATTTTGTCTATTTTAGGTATCGGATAAGCATCGAGTTGGGTGTACCTATTAATAGTCTGCGAATAATCAATGCACATTCTTTTCTTCCTCATTTCGTTCTTGACTACTAGTACTTGAGCTCTCCAAGGCGATGTGCTCTCCTCGATTATACTGTTGAAGAGACATAAATGAAACACAAGTACTCGCGCACAAGCTCAAAAATGTAATAATTGAAAATCGGGTTTTCATTGTGTTTTAGCTACAACAAATCTTGGTAACGGTAACTCTAACACTACTCCCTCCTTTTCACAACAAACTTTCTTCTTCCACGTACGGAGCCAAACGATTATGGTGTACCACTCGTAGCCGTCCTTTTGTTGTCTTGATCCTGAACACGACATCGTTAACCACATCTACGATCACGCATGGGCCCTCCCAACTTCTATGCAACTTTGGCAGGGGCCCTCTCCTCCTAGTTGGGTTGTAAAACCATACTCGATCACCTCTCTGATATTCATTTAGTTTGGCTCGCATTCTGTACCGTCTTCTCATATCTTCAACCCTTATCTTCAGCCGTTCACGGGCTACATTTTGTTTTTCTGCCAACTTCTTCTTCAAGTCATCAACGTACTCGGGTCCAGACTTTCCCTGTGGCTGTTCGCCCATCAGCAAATGAACTGGCAGAGTCAGTTCACAACAGAGCATCATTCTGGTAGGTTTGAATCCTGGAATCGAGCTCTTATACGCTCTATATGCAAGAAGGGCAATAGGCAACATGTCATCCCAATCTTGTTGGTGATTATCCAAAACCATACTCGAGAGGAATTGCCACAGAGTCCTATTCAACCGTTTTTCCGAGCCATTGCTTAACGGGTGTAACGGCGTTGCCCTGGTATTATGTCCCCCTAGAAGCTGTATTACTTCTTGGAAAACTTCCTCTTTGAAGCTATGTCCTTTGTCCGAATAAATCTCTTGAGGCACTCCAAATTGAGAAACCACATGACCAACCAAAGCGTTGGCCACAGTGGATGCTTTAGCGTTGGGGAGTGGGATTGCTTTTACCCATTAGGTAACAGTGTCCTGAAGCGTCATTATGTATCGATTTCCTCCGCTCTCCTCTGGCGAGGCCTCTTAGTTCATGAGTCTGGGGTCGCTCTCCTTTCTCCAACCAGCTTATGACCTTAGCCAGTGTTAAATCCTGTCGCTGGGCTTTTGCAGATTCCTTCAGTCCGTAGGTTGTTAGCAACTGACATATCCGTATCTTCTGAACATCCTCTTCCTTCTCTTGTCGTCTACAGTAAAATTTATTTACCTCTGTTCTTTTTACAGGAGCCCACCTTGATAGCTGTCGGATTGTCTTCTGTTGTGGAGCCTTGGCTGCACCATAGTCTACTAGGCCTTCTGCAAATATCTGAATCTTCTGCTTTTGCTCAATTGTTATCCCTTCAGTTTGTACTTGAGGCAATAAATCTTGCAACGCCTCACTCGAGACGGACTGTTGTTCAACCATCTGAACTACATCTTGCCCGTTATCTCTACTGATCTTGACGGAAAGCTGTCTGACTGTGAGGCATCCATGCTTCAAGTCGATCAAGCATTCATTACGTGCAAGAAAATCCAAACCTAAGAGACAAGATTCCTTTATATCCGCAATGATCACAGGATGATTAAACTCCAGACCCTTTCCCACATTGATGGTAGCCATGGCCTCCCCCTCTATTTGAATCGATTCTCCTGTGGCTGACTGCAGCTGTCTTGTTGTGTTAACCATTTTCAACTGTCTCCCGAGATTGAGGCACACAACCGTCACCGCAGCTCCTGTGTCAATAGCCATTCTGCAAGGTTGCCCTTCCACCTCTCCTTGCACCACCACGGTGAAGCCATTCCTTAATCCTAAAATGGTATCTTCCAGGCCCTCAACTACTTGCACCGTCTGCGGACCCTTCAAGCCGGCGCTCCCCCATTTCTCGAATCTCGTCTAGGTTCTCTGTTTCGTGGCTGCTCCCTTCTCGTGCCTTGGACGTCCCCACTCTCAAGTTCCCGTGGAAAGCCCTCATCAAGTTTTCTCAATGGCATGCGTCCTGATACCCCAGCTGCTCTGATGAGGTTAGCCTCTGTTTGGATCGCATAGGTGACCGCATTTCGCAAAAAAAAGTGGTTGGATACGCCACTACGATTTTCTTTAACTCAACGTTAATCAGCCCGTCATAAAATTGCTGCAGCGCCATCGCTTCAACCACAGCAGCAGGAGCACCAACGAACGCCTTTGCTGATAATTCCTCCAAATCGCAAGCAAATGCAGCAATGCTTTCCCCACTTGCCTGCCTCCTAATACGAAGTTGGTGAATGAACAACTGTTCTTGGCCTTTGGTACCATACGTACCCTCCAATGCCTGAACCATCTCGTCGAATGTCGCACTGTTACTCAATCGAGCTACAATGGCTAGAGCTTGACCTTGGAGCGCTGCTGTTAGCTGAGTTGCTTGTTCACAGGTCGTCCAACCATTTGCCCTACTGACCACTTGAAATTTATGAAAATAATTTCCCCAGTCATTCGTTCCATCATATGACCCCGGTTTAACTTTATTTGGTCTAGAAGCGTTGGGTGGGTCTGAGTAAATTCTGCTATGCTGCTGATGCTCTGTGTTCTCACTATTTCCTAGTTGTATTCGTGTGATAAGTTCTACTAATGTTCCAATCTGTTGGCGCAATGCAGCTGCTTCTCTCTGCCACCCTTCACTCTCTACATTTTCTCTTATCGGAGTTTGTCTACGAGGGTTGACCAGATGCCGAGAGCTAGGTGTAGGCGGAACAACTCTTCCACTACGAAGATGTCGCCCATCATCTTCTTCATTACCAGAAATCATCTATTATGGTAAATGAGAGTAACTAGTGCTTGAATTCGTGATAGAAACCCTTCTCTTACCCTGTATCCCACTTCTGACACCAGTGTTGAAGAGACATAAATGAAACACAAGTACTCGCGCACAAGCTCAAAAATGTAATAATTGAAAATCGGGTTTTCATTGTGTTTTAGCTACAACAAATCTTGGTAACGGTAACTCTAACAATACCATCCTCGATCAATTTAGAAACTTCTGACTTGATAAATTCTGTATCCTCTTTAGAATAATACCGAGATTTAATGGCTATAGGCTTGCAATCATCCGTGAGGTTTGTGAAAAGTGAAATAGGTGGTACCTTTGCTGCTGCTAGATTGCAGATCAAGAGTGGTTCATCGGGTCCTCCTAACTTCATTTCAAGCGAACGATGTTTTGCTAGTAAATCGTGACCAATTATAGCATCCGCGCAAAGATTTGTCATTATCAGAAGCTTAACATTTTCGTAATTGTGTAATTGGATCTTCAAATTTACTTTGCAACAGCCTTCAACAGTTGAGTAAAGTGCAGAGCTCGCCACGGTTATTCGTTCCTTCGAAGGCAGTACTTGTGCTTTACATTTACTAACCAATGCATTATCTATGAAGCTGGACGTGCTTCCCGTATCAACAAGTGCTCTACAACTAAAGTTATTGATCTTTACAGGAACTATGTATTGCGTTATGCAGAGTAGCGCTCACCGAGGCGGCTGACGTATAAGTTGCACCTAAACTTTCAGTACAGGCAGATTTCTTAGAATTATATTCTGATTTACACATAGTGCTGTAATGCCCGATCATACTACATTTGGCTGGACACTGACTACGAGGATGTCGTTTTTGGCCGCAAAAGTAGCACTGGAATTTACGAACAGCTGCTGCAGTTGTAGGATGTTCATCGTTGGGGGCGCATTCATTCGTATTATTTATTGCAGCTGAAAAATTGCTCAATTGAGAAAACTTGAGAGAATTGTTATGAGCGGATTCTAAAGCCCTAGCTTGATTTGTCGCTTCAGTTAGCGTTAACGTCATGTTTTCCAATAGCCGTTGGCGTATGGAACTGGATGCTAACCCACTAATCAATGAATCTCGAACATGTTCATCATGATTTGTCTACGCATCTACTTCTTTAAAATCACATTCCTTCCGAAGAAGGTTCAAGACTTGTAAGAACTGATCGACCGACTCTCCCGGATTTTGCTTCCGAGTGGCTAAACAGTGTCGAGCGTAAATTACATTTTTTGGCTGAACGAAAATGCCTTCAACAGCTTTCATGGCGGCGTCAAGTGTGATGTGATCTTTCACCATCTTATGAATGGAAGGAGATATGTAATTCGTGAACATGCACAACTTTACCTCATCCGTGAATTCCTCTTGAGCAGTGCTTTATGATGGGTCCGTCGATAAACGTGTTGGACGAAGATATTTCTCCATCACGGATATTTTTTTCTTTCTTTCGTTGAA
The DNA here is from genome assembly GCA_009739505.2 of Apolygus lucorum. NCBI lineage: Eukaryota > Metazoa > Arthropoda > Insecta > Hemiptera > Miridae > Apolygus > Apolygus lucorum. The sequence continues at coordinate 56,822,596 of CM019182.2, forward strand.
TAAATTGTAATGATAGTGTAAGCTCGTGACGTTACGTACTACTTCCAAAAGGGGGAGAAGTTAATCAATGAATAAGTTTTGATAAGGAATCGTAACTGAAGGTTACGGGGTTCCAGTTTAGGGGGTTAGGACGCAAGTCGGAGGGGCTTGTTCCTATCGTTACAAAGTGTGTTATCAGTACCTAAGTATGTTCAAGTTACCTAGTGGTAATGATGAGGATGAGCTGAGGTCGACCTCCAAATGCGTTCTGTTCGTCTATGAATAGGGTGAGGTATCCTCGAGAAAAGATAAGTTGGAGGAAACCTCAACTCGAGTCGAGGAAATCCGCGCCTTGAGGAATGACTATGAATACCGCCCTTAGAGTTATGCTCACAATAGTTATACGTTCCTATGAACCTTTCTATTACTGAGTCACTTCACACCACTACCTATTATTGGCCAATAGATAGGAATTTATAGTCACTCACGTGGAAGGGATACCGAGGCGAGTCCTTCAACGGGAGGCGGAGATGAAAGGGGGGTCGCAGGGTTCCGGGCTGGTCCTTCGGCGTCCTCGTTCCTCTTCCTTGGGCTGGAGGCGTCGCGGAGTTCCAGGGGAGGCACTTCGGGGCAAGAGAGAGCACTTCTAAACTTTTCCTCACAGTTTAAAACCTAGTGCCAACACTTGTTGGAGGCAGGACTGAATGGGGGTATCGAACAGATTCGAGTCGGGACGATACAGGGGAGAGAGAGCGTTCTGAGACAGGGGGAGAGAGCTTCGAGGCGGCTTGTTAGGCGAGCATCAAGGGGGGTATGAGCTTGAACCGTTATGACAATGCTCTTTTACTCTCTTTCAGGACTTACTGCTGGCTAGGGCCTGCGATCATTTAAAGGGGGGGGGGGATCAGAACTTACTGATGTCTGTGGCCTGTGACAATGGGGATGGAGGGCAATCAGGGCTTACTGACGGCTGGGGCCTGAGATGGGGAATAGTGAGCAAGAGGGGGCTTGCTCACAATAGTAAGAATTGCCTCGGAATATTAGGCTTTATTCAACGAAAGAACACGAGATAATGAATTAGGAATTTTTGGAAAGTAGCGTTATAGGAACGTAGTGTTGGAAATGCAACATGTGATATATGGCGAATTATAACACCCAATGACTGAAATGATGCGCATTTTTCCTACCCCAATCATTGGCCGGCAAGTTTTAACTACCAAGAATGCTTATATAAATGAACCATTAAATGGTTCATATAAATTTTATATAAGCACTCTATTGTGTTCGGCGAGTCGGCGAGTGAAGGAGACGACCTTCTCGCTGCGGCGTTTTGACTTTACTTTAACCCCTACTCAACCTAAGAGAGACTGTCCCTATCCTATCATGCAGTACTGTCGCATCGGCGGGTCAGACCCATACCGGCATGCGGAGTACTGTGAGAATCGGGCTAGCCCGTCGACCCCGGCGTTTCAGGGAAACCTACCGGCGGGAAGACGGGATATTTACTTGGTTGATCCTACAACTTTGGGGAGATACCTTGATGAAGGAGAAGTTGGAGAGCGAAATGAACAAGACGAGAACTGGACTAGATTGGCATACTCGAGCATCCCTGAGTGAGCTTATATACTGGTGTAATTGGTTGAGGGAGAGAGAGGTGGAAGGGTGACGTCATGCAGGGTTTACTCCCCGTACCTCGTCCCTCCATTGCGGCTGGTGGCTCACTCAGGGATCCTCTCGTACTTCTTTATTTAAGAACTAATGCTGAATTTTAATGTGGGTCATAACATAGGTCCCCCTAGTTCTTAAAGTATAGAAGTTACATTGAGGTGCTGAGTTTTACAAATTTGAATTTGAATTTGAAATGTGTACAGATGTTGGTTGAAGTTTGCGTTGGAGTCGTTGACTGTTTGAGCGAAGCTGCAGTTGTGGCGGCGATGGTTGCTGTAGCCGCTGCATTCTGTACTCGTCGTATTGACGAGAGCGTCGGGCGCGCCGGTTGCTGGCCGCGGGTCCGTCGAGGTACCTGGGTCTCGGGTTGGAAGACCCTCCGGCGCCTTATGACGAAACCGGTGTGCGCTCTCTTTAAAGGAGAGCGTAAGTGAGAAAAGTGAAAATTGCCCAGACCGAAGATTTTTATTTTTGGAAAGAAGAGGCCCTCACGACGGAGGATCTTTGGCCTGGGACTTTGTGGGATGGAAAGAGGGTATGAATTGCAAAGTCGATGTTCTTGTTGTGTTCCGTGATGGCGGATATTTCCCCTATTTCCTCCGAAAAATTTTGGGTCACGCGCCGCGGCATATTATCATCGCGAAGGTGCCCTTTCGTGCCATTTGGCGTATTATTTATCTTTTTGGCCGATGTGTTGTTGGCCAAATTTAATTGCTTCGGCGTAGGTATATCTGGTCGCGCTTTTGGGCGTGATGTCAGAGGCCTGGGAGGCCTTGTTGGTTTCCTCACTGTTGGGTCCATGTTTGCTGGAGTTTCCGTCGGTGTTATCTGCTTTCTTGCGTCCATGATTGGACCAATTTGACCGTTGATGAAAACTCTGTATGTAACGTGGTTGCTTGGGTCGAAAGAGGTCCTGTATGTGCGGGCTCTCGGTGTCGAATGATGTTGAGACGGGTTTTTCGGGTACCTCGGGTTCCTTTTGAGTGGGGGTATAACCGTACGCTGGCCTACATCTTTGTAGAGAAACGGTCATTTTGGAACCATCTACGAGTATTGTTGCCATCTTGTCGTCGGTTCGAATGACCTTGTAAGGACCCGAGTATAATGGTCTCAATCCTTTTTTCATACCTTCCTCACGCGGGTAAAGTTTCGGCGTCTTGTGGAAGGAGTCCGGGAATCGTCGGTTTATTTTTTCGGGCATTTCGGATGGAGGTGTGTCCTCTATGTGTGTAGGTAGAGGATGAAATACGTCCGCTGGTAGACGTAGTGGCGCGCGAAAGATGCGTTCGGCCGCGCTGTATCCATCCGAGTATCTGATCGTAGTTCTGAGCCCGAGTAATATAGTGGGTAAATCCTTCGACCAAGATGGTGAAGTAGCGGCTGTGCGTAAGGCGTTCTTTAGATCACGGTGCCATCTTTCAACCTATCCGTTAGCTTCTGGATGGTATGCGGTAGTCCGAATTCGTTGGATCCCGAATTTTTTTAGGAATTCTGAAAATTCGGAACTTTCGAATTGTCTTCCTTGATCGGATGTTAGGAAGAGAGGACATTCATATCGTGCTATCCAGTTTTTTGTGATGTTATCGATGACAGCTTTCGTTGTGATCGTGCGGAGTGGAACGCATTCGGGCCAACTGGTATTACGGTCGATCATTGTCAGAAGATATTTATATCCTTCTGATTGTTCCAACGGCCCCACTATGTCAACATGGACGTGTTCCAGTGCCTGAGCGAATTCAAACTGTTGTGGCGAGGTTTTTGGGTGTCTAAATTCCTTGAATTTAGCACAGCATTCGCAGGCTTGGACCCAAGTGCGTAGGTCTGTGTTCATTCGTGGCCAAAATGCTCTAGCTCTTATAATGTCCCTTGTGGCTCGTATTCCAGGGTGACTTAGAGCATGATAATGTTCGAACATTGACCGTCGCAATTTGGTTGGTATGTAGGGGCGCGGAAGTTCGCCCGAAGTGTCGCCCCATATAGTTTTGTTGATGGACGGAACGTTTGTCTCTTCTAATCGTTTGTTGGTGATTAGATTGTGAAATTCAGTTGATTTGTCGTTCCGTTGTTCTTGGGCGATGGAGGCGCCTGTCGGGAATGCAGTCAATTCGCTGAGCTCTGGTTGTGATGGTCCTGAAAGCGCGTCGGCCACTATATTTGATGTTCCCGGAGTGTAGCGAATATCCGTTGTGAATTGACTAATAAATTCCATTTGACGCAGGCGTCGAGGCGATGCAGTTTTCCTATCCAGATGCAGAGAGGTGGTTAATGGTTTGTGATCGGTTAGTACGTGAAATTCTCGTCCTTCAATAAAATCTCTGAAGTGCTTAATTCCTTCGAAAATGGCGAGTAACTCTCTGTCGAAGGTTGAGTATTTTAGTTGAGCAGGAGTGAGAGTTTTAGAAAAAAATCCCAATGGCTCGGATTTTCCGTTGATCGTTTGCTGTAGTACTGCTCCGATCCCGGTATCTGATGCATCAGTCGTTAGGGATAGGTGGCCCGTAGATGTTGGATGGGCTAACATCGCTGCTTTTTGTAAGTCTGTTTTACACTGTTGAAACGCTTGTTTGCGTTTGTCCGTCCACTCAATTGGTCGTTTGTCCTTCTTTTTTGAAGGTTGAGGGATAGCCTCGACCAATGGCTGTTGATGGACGGCTGCATGCGGGATATGACGGCGGTAGAAGTTGAGCATACCTAAAAACCGTCGCAGATCCGTTACTGTTGCGGGTAGCTGAAATGTTGTAAGGTTGTCTACTTTTTTCGGAAGTGGTTTTATCCCTTTGTTGTTTACGAGGTGTCCGAGACAAACTACTTCTGGTTTGGCTAGGACACACTTCTCTTTATTGACGATTAGTCCTTCGTTGGCGAATATGTTTAGGACTTGTTGTACATGTTGTTGGTGCTCTTTCATTGAGGTTGATGCAATCAGAATATCATCGAGGAAGCAGAAGACGAAATCGAGACCCCTAAGGATCTGGTCCATATACCTTTGCCATGATTGGGCCGCATTTTTTAGTCCGAAATTCATTTTCTTATATTCGTATAGGCCAAAAGGTGTTATGATGGCGGTTTTCGGTATATCTGCCGGGTTAACATCGATGTGATGGAAAGCTCGAGATATGTCTAATGTAGAAAACACCGTGCATCCATGTAAATGCGAGGAGAAATCCCGTAAGTGAGGAACAGCATAGCGATCGCCTATCGTACGTTCGTTTAATCGTCTGTAGTCTCCGCAGAAGCGCCAGGTCCCATTTGGTTTAGGAACGGCGTGTAAGGGACTGGCCCACGGGGATTTAGATGGGCGAATTATCCCGTCCTTAAGAAGTTGATCGAAACTCTCTTTCGTTTGGCGGAGTTGTTCTGGGTGTAAACGGCGACTTTTTGCTGTGACGGGCAGTCCTTTCGTTTCGATGAAGTGTTTCACCGATGAGAGAAGTGATGATTTCCTTTGTGCTGGTTTGTAACTAGCCAGCAGTTTGGTAAAGGCCGGAGGCGTTGCCTCCGTTGACACCCCGGGTTTGACCGTATTCACGTATCCCTTTGTAGGCCTGCTACTTGTGGCGATTGTGTCGATGGACCACAGAGGTAGCGTCCCGGCTTACTCGTGGTGATTGTGACGATTGTGGCGACACACCAGTTGTAAGCGGAATTTACGTTCGACAGGGTTAAGGTTTCGTTCCGCGGCGTAGTTGGTAGCAGCACGAGGTTGTGACGCCACGTGCCGATCCCAAGTTCACCGGATGACACAAAACCTAACGTGGCGAGCTCAGGTAGGAAGGGGAAGACAAACAAATATCGAAACAATAGTTAATTTTACAAGGGTAGCGTGTGGTATTTACCTGTGACGAGGCGGTGAAGCGGCCAGTCGGATTCCTCGGGATGATGCAATCTGAAATGTTAGCCTTAAGGGCGTCCTACTGAGAAAATGGCGTCCGCCAAATGCGACGCTGCCGAAGGGGCCTACGAAGGCGTCTGAGGGACGCTTCGGAAAAGATGGCGGAGTGTGACGCGTCACCAAGCTCCGGTTTTTCACACTGAGGAACCAGGTAAAATGAGAAAAGATATTCAAATGCAGATTTACAACAATAAAAGGTAAGTTTATTAAATATGCAAATGGTTTTCTGACTAGGCACACCGAAGGGTGTGTCGAAAAGAAGCCTGACGGGCGCAACAACACAAGTAAGTATGGCACAAGATTCAATGTTCAATATGATAGATTTTCAGATAATGTTTCAAATGTACAAATTAATAACTCCAATTTGACTTTATGTTTCAGGTTTCCAGAGTATATCAGTTCAACGTTCCAGGTTTTCAACAAAGGTGAGTATGGTAAGTATAGGTTAACTTTGTGTTGCAAGTACGAATTTAGCATTAAATTACAACTCTCAATATTACGACTTTTGTCCAATTGTTTCAGAATTACTTCTACGCACTGTCCTAACTGCATTGGCCAATGGTTAGAAGGTAAGTTATAGTTTTCACTCACACGTGTCAGGGCCCTGAGGTATCCTTCCAGGTGTGATGTGGCGGTTGTGGTGGTTGTGGCGACGGACGTCCAGGGAATTCAAGTGTTCTTCCTCCAGATCAATTCGGCGCGATACGGCAATTTTCGATGGTCAGGGATCTTACGAAAAAGCGTTGTGAAAGTATTTACGGGGGCGGTTTGACTCTAGCAGCTTTAAGTTCACGGGCAGCAGGGCTCTCAATGACTTGTACTGAATATCAAGGGGGGTCTGCCTGTGGAGGGGGCTGCTCGTTGGTTTTGTTCCGGATGGTCCCCCTCCGCTCCCTCGACGGACGGGCGCCTGCCAGGTGGAGACTTCTGATTGGCTCCCCCCGCCGAGGGAGGGACGCTCTGGCTGGAGACGGCGTCTTCATGTTGAGGGGGGGGTGACGTCACCTTCCGAGCTGACCACGGATCCGAATCTGACAATCATCGCCGCGGGTGGCTATGACAAATTCGGATCGGAAGGGAGTTAACGAATTAACCCAGTCTCTTCACTGGAAATGTTCCCCAGTGAGTGGAGACTCACATCCCCCTTCCCTCCGGGAGCCAGCGTTGTCAAAGACGACGCTGGGTATTCCCAGAGGAGCCAAGGGACGCGCCTTCCTTATGGCCAGCTCGTAGGCGTGGCGACGACACCCGCGACAGTTGGCTGGGTCGCGTTGTGCCCGATGGTCCTCGGGGCACTCCGGCAGCGGTCGTCCCTGGCGATGGAAGTTCTTTAGACGTTGCCAGAACTCCTTACACCCTGGGCACCGGAAGACGAAGAGCTGTGGTACCTTCTTGGTGCAGACAGGACATTGACGCTTTTTGCTGATTCGTAGCACGATCCTCGGGTGGGCCGGAGGTGGTATCGTTTTGGCCGGTTCTGCTTCGTCTTCGCTGGAGGTCGCGGGAGAGCGCCCGGGTGTCGGTGGTACGTCCCGGGTGGGTGACTCTTCGTAGGAACTGACTCTCCCACGAGCGCGCCGGGGTGGTCGAGGCGTCGTTGGCGGCGAGTGTAATGGTGTCAAGGCCACGTATGGGTTTGGTTGCGGACTTCTGACCTCGACGGCCTGAGGCACTGGTGACGGGGCGGGGGACGAAGCTGGGGGCGGAGCCGGGGAGCGAGCCAACTTCTCCTCAGCCTCCGCAGACCTCGCCGCAGGTGCCTCTGCAGATAGCTGGTTGATTGCCTCAGGTGTAGCGGTCTTCGCCGCAGGTGGCTCCACTACCACCTGTGCGTTGGCTGCCTTGGACTCCGCCACGGCTGCGTCCCGTTGCTGGATCAGTTGTTGTCGATCCAGCAGCCACTTGGCTTGGCGGTCCAACAACGCATCCCGCTCCTGCACGATCCTCTGGTAGATGGGAATCCACCTGTGTATCTGGAGGATCGTGAGGAGCGCCGAATTCCCTGACGTGTGGCGGCTGGTTGGGGTGTCGCCACACATTGTGAATCGCACGAAGTTGGAGAGCGTTTCCAGTACGTCGTAAGGGTCGTCGGGTGGCGCGGGCGTGTTCACGTGTCCCGGCGACTGGTCTCGAAGGCTGGCGATAAATCTTTCTGTCCGCCTCCTCATGAGTTCCACCATGGGGTCCGGTGACTGGGGACCCCCGTCTACTATCCACTCATCTAGCGGTTCTTGTGCCATCCTACAACAAACAAATAAACGCCCTACTGTAACATCCTGCCTAGGAAAAGTGACTCAGGAATTGATCTCAGGGTACTTCACACAAATAATTCTGGCCTTGTTAGGAAGGTAGCAGAAGTAACGGTTCGGCTTGGTCTGAAGGACCTAAGTGAAGTTTGTCGGTCTGAAGGACCCAATTGAAATTGGTTGGTCTGAAGGACCCAAGCTGAATTTGTTGGTCTGAAGGACCATGTGTCGAGGTCGTGGTCAGTCTTTCCTAGTAGTCAGTCAGTTTGTCTTTCGGCCTAAGTGGAGTTGCTTATAATTTACGGAAGGGTCACGCTGGCGGAACGAATATGGAGTGGTTCCGGTTGGCGCCTCTCCTCTGAGTCGTTTCGGAGGTAGACCTTCAGGTGTCGACGGCTCTTCGGCTTTGCGTACTACTGGTTCCTGGTGAGGGCTGTTGCTGTGGCGATCGTGTTCGCTGTGGCGATCGTGTTTGCTGTGGCGATCGTGTTCGCTGTGGCGATCGTGTTCGCTGTGGCGATCGTTTTCGCTGTGGCGATCGTGTTCGCTGTGGCGATCGTGTTCGCTGTGGCGAGCGTCCTCGGGATGGTTGACCGGGTGTTGTGAGTTTCCCGCTGAATTCTCGGCTGATTTTCCCAAAGGGTAGCTGACGCTTTTATCTTCTTCACTGGTCGAGGAGCGATCTGAGTGTCGATCCGCGTCCTCGAGGTGAGTCGGTTGTGGCGAAGCAGTCCCCTGGTTTGACTGTTCCGAAAACGGTGTAGTGGGAGCGTTCTCGTGAGATCCGGTCGGCACATCGCCACATTCCATCATGGTCGGGTTTGGAGGCGGCCATCGCAGCTCCTCATCAGAGTCTTCCATCATTTCTTCCTGTATCCCCGTTTCCGTTTCGTGAATGTTCCTTATTGTGTCTATTTCCGGAGTTTGATTGGATTTGGTATGGTCCAGGAACGTATCGTCCGGTACACCCAGCACAAAGGCCGGTTTGAGGCGGTTAATGTGTACTACCTGACGTTTTATGTCGGGTGAGTCCCTGATTTCATAAGTAACATTCGAGTGTTTCTTCAGCACCGTCCACGGTCCACTCCATGGACTCCAGAATTTTTTCACGACACCTGGGGGCGGCTGCATGTCTTTTAGGTACACCATATCCCCTGCCTCAAAAGAGCGCAGAGAGCGGCGGGCGTTGATGGCTTCCGTCCGTTTCTTCCAGGCTTCGTGTAGGCACTGTGTCGTGGCGTCACGGGCCATTCGGAGATTCTTCAACAAGGAGGACTCAGGTAAAGGTGTTCGAAGTCCTTGAAAGGTGTCGTTCGGGAGGCGTATTTCCCTCCCAAAGGTAAGAAAATTTGGAGTAAATCCAGTACTCTTATGGGGGCTGGATCGGTACGCTGCGAGTGCTACGGGCAACATGGTTTCCCAGTCCTTAGTTTTTTTGGTAATTTTCGCCAAAATGTTGGTCAAGGTTCGGTGGAAACGCTCGCACACCCCATTTCCTTCTGGGTGGTACGCGGTCGTGAAGATCTGCCGTATGCCCCATTGGGCACAAAGTTCGCGTGTCGATCCGGCGGTGAAGGCGGTTCCACGGTCCGAAACAAGTCTCTCGGGTACACCGTGTCTCGGTATAAATTCCTTCGCTAAAACTTGCGCGACAGTAGAGGCGGTACAATTGGTGGTAACGTATGCTTCAGCATACTTGGTAAAATGGTCGATTACGGTAAGGAGGTATTTGGGTTTTCCATTCGTCACGATGGGCCCCACGAAATCGATGCCGACGATGTGTCCGGGTCTCTCGGGGAGGAGCGGCTTCTGAATCGGACTTTTCAGATTCGTCGGGGTGTTGCGACGTAAACACGTTTCACAACGTTGCACCTGCTCTTTGACGTCTCTCGATAGTCCGGGCCAGTTTCCTAGTCGCCTCACCACCTTTTCCGTCACGTCGGCTCCGGGGTGTCCTGCCCACTCATTCTTATGGCATCTGTCAATCAACCATTCACGAAGTGAACTAGGGATGAGGGGTACCCATTCGTGTCTACCATCGTGTCGCACTCTCATTTCCCACACTCCGTTAGCTTTTCGCAATCCTTCTTTACCGCGACTCAAAACCATCGATTGGACCCAATCATCGAGATCCTGTGCCGCGATCATTAGTTCGCGCGGGAAATCGAGATTTACAACGGCTATGTCCATTCGACTCAATCCGTCCGCATGTTTCATCTGAGTTCCGGGTCTGTATCGGGGAACGAAGTCGTATTCAGCAAGCCTGAGAACCCACCTCCCGATTCGCGATGTCGGGTCGCGGAGGTGCATCGCGGCCGTGAGTGCCATGTGGTCCGTTTGAAGTTCAAAGGTCTGACCTAAAAGATATTCTTGAAAATGGCGGACCGCCCACACAACGGCGAGTAACTCTCTCTCCGTGACGGAATACCTGGTTTCGGCCGGATTTAGTTTTCGACTTGCATACGCCACGGGCCTCTCTTCCCCTTCGAAGTTCTGCGAAAGGACAGCCCCCAAAGCGGAGCCGGAAGCGTCGGTGGCCAACACAAAGGGTTTATTCAGGTCAGGAAAGGCGAGTACGGGTTCCTCGGTCAACTTGACCTTGAGTTCGTCGAACGCTTGTTGTTGTTTACTTGTCCACTCGAAGGGTCGGTTCTTCTGGAGGAGGTCGGTCAAGGGCACCGAGAGCTCCGAGTATCGAGGTATGAACCTCCGGTAAAACCCAGCCAGCCCCAAAAACGACTGCAGTTTCAACGCCGAGGTAGGTACGGGAAATTCCTTAATGGCCTTGACCTTCTCGGGCTCGGTAAGGATTCCTTCGGGCGTGATGCGGTGACCTAGAAAGCGAACCTCGTTTTTCAAAAACTCGCACTTCGACAAGTTCACTTGAAGACGGGCCTCGGTTAATCGATCGAAAACTTGAGTCAATTTCTGGAGGTGTTCCTCTCGAGTGGCGGAAAATACTATGATGTCATCCAGGTAAACGAGACAATGATCTCCGAGGATTCCATCGAGGGCATCATTCATGACTCGCTGAAATGTAGCGGGCGCATTCTTCAGTCCAAACGGCATCTTTTCGTAATGAAAATGACGTCCTAATACGGAAAAGGCCGTTTTCTCCCTTGACTCGGGGTGAACTGGTATCTGGTGATAACCCGATATTAAGTCGATGGTTGTGAACCATTTACACTGACCTAACATCGCAAGGGTCTCCTGTAAACGGGGAAGAGGATAAGCGTCTCCTTTGGTGATTTTATTGAGCTGTCGGAAATCCGTGCAAAATCGCCAAAGCTGCTTTTCTCCCGGCGGCGTCTTCTTTTTGACGAGTAGTACAGGCGCACACCATGGGCTAGTAGACGGGCTAATTACCCCATTTGACAGCATGTCCTTGATTTGAGTTTCAACGACGTCGCGGAGGGCGTGAGGAACTGGGTAGGGTTTTTGTTGTGTAACGGTGGGTTGAGTCGTAACTATCTCGTGGGATACATTCAATCGACATCCCTCCCCCGTAGGTGGCTTAAATAAGTCCCGAAATTTACACAACAATTCCCTAGTTGGTTCCGCGTCCGAAGTTGTGAGATGTCGTAGTTTCTCTTGCAAGGTCACGTCGAACTCGGGTAACGGGGTTTCCCATTGGTCGGTCGGTAACTCCCCCCACTCCTCTTCTTCTAGACCGTCGGGCGTGGCGCTGAGACATACTTCTTTTTCATAGTTTTGAATCGGGGGAATAATAGAACAAATTTCGGCGCAGGCCTTTTCTTCTCTAAGGGATACGTGGGAACTCGTTTCATTAGGGGTATCGACTATATCGGGACATGGTTCAACATATGGGTCGATTGTGGCGAACTGGGTCGGGCTGTGCCGGTTCGCTGTGTCGAACTGTGTCGCACTGTGCCGATCCACCGTGGCGAACTGTGTCGCACTGTGACGATCCTCTGTGTCGAACTGTGTCGCACTGTGACGATCCTCTGTGTCGAACTGTGTCGCACTGTGTCGATCCTCTGTGTCGAACTGTGTCGCACTGTGTCGATCCACCGTGTCGACATAAGTCCGATGGTAGTCGTGGAGCATCCGATCGAGGCATTTTTCGAGGGAGGTTTTCCCATCAAAGTCCGGCGCGGGGTCCGTGCTGTCGCTTGCGTCGTCAACTTCCTGGAATTCGGTAGGCGTAGTGGGGGTTGCACAACGTCGTGAAATTGGTGTGCTGAAATGTACTTTCGGAGGAAGTGGAAGGTTTTGGGCCGGATCCTTCATCAAGTTTTTGTAGTGGGGTGTATCATCGTACCGCTCAACGGGTGTATCGATAGGGACAGAAACGCCCCTGAACTGCCGATTCCAAAACTTCAGGCTTCCGGCGCCATCTTGATTTGTGGCGAAATTTGCCCGCACCTCCGAAGCGTCGTCCGGTTCTTTGTAATCCACGCACGATGGTTTTTGCGTGGCGGAGGCAGTTGTTGCCGCCGAAGGGGTGCTAGGGAGAGGAGCGTTGTGATCATGACTTTCATTTTGATCCACAAACGTTCCAAATTCCCGCCCCTCGGGCCGCAACACTACCCCCACGCTGTAGATTTCCTCGGGTGTGTCGACCGGCGTATATGGGCGGGTGACGCCTTTAGGGGTGCGGAATTTCATTTCCGGTCCCGTTGTAAATGTGATGGGCACCCTTCGAAGTACGTCGAGCCCCAAAAGATCAAGCGTAGCGCTTCTCCTTGCAAATACTAAAAATGTGTGTTCAAATACACATTCGCCGATCCTTGTGACGACGCGCTGTTCTCCGGAGAAATGTAGGGGCATTCCATCAGCTCCCCACGCGATCGCTCGGGTTGGGAGAATTGGAATCCCCTTTACGGGTGTTGAAAGTACCGAAAGCGTAGCTCCGGTGTCCAGGGTCATCTCTCGTTCCTCCGGGCCCAGTCCCACGGTGATTTTCATCGTCCGCGACATTGGAGCTTCCACGGCGGGAACATGTGCCTCCTCAATTGGCTTCTTGTAACGGGCGACCTCCATTGAATGTGCCGGCGCCATGACAGGTTGCGACACGGGGAGGAGACGTTTCTTTTTGTAACAATCCTCCTCCAGATGTTCTCGGACGCCACAGAAGTCACAAAATATGGTCTTGTTCGGGCTGAATGGGCAACTCACGGGAAAATGTGTTTTGTCCGCGCAAAACATACACGGATATCGCGGGGTTGGTTTCTCGGCGCTTCGGCGCTCGCTGGGCTTATCTTGGCGGTGGTCCTCCTCCCTGTGTCGATTGTGACGCTGTAGGGGTTCGTCTTTTCGCGGGCATCGAGCGGCGAAATGTTCAGGACTTCCGCAGTTGTAACATCGGCGGTCGTTGGTAATGGCCGCCAAGTCCCAACGTTCGTCTGTGTCGATTGTGTCGTCTAGGGTTTCCTCCAATTCCTCCGCCTTGCTCAGCGCGTCCTGGATCGATCTGGGGCGATTTGTGATGAGCAGTGCGCTCATGTTTTTGCTGACACCACGTATGAAAGCGCTCAGGGTTTTTCTTTCTACCCAGTCGTGGCGTTCGTGACGTCGGAGTTGTCCTCCTTCTTCCATGACGGCACACCGGGCGAGGCTGCGGACTCGGTCTGCAAATTGGCGGAGCGTTTCTGTGGCGTTCCGCTTGACTGTCCACAGGAGGGCGGCGGCGTGTTGTGGATTTTCCTTCTGGAACCACTTGATCATGTCGTCACGGACGATCTCGTAGACGTTGTCTACGTCGAGCGTATCATCCCGATCGATAAGGAATTGCTTAGCGGTTCCCCGCGCTTTTGTGCGGAGTAAACGGTATCGTTGTCGCGAGGTCAAACCCGTGGTCACCATATCAAAATTCGCAAAAAACGACACAACACTTAATGCACCGGTCGCGTCTGGGTCCCACGACTCTACTTCGAGGAATACTGAGCGCGGTATGTCCTCCCTATCGGCTTCATGTGTTACGTTATTGTATCGCTGAAGGAGAATGTTCATCTCCTTCATTGTCTGAGTCATTGTTTCTACAGCTTCCGTGCCGGAGGACGATTGGGTTTCGGTCCCCCTGTCGCTAGGTGTCGGATTATTGAGGAACATGGTAGCGATTTGTACTAACTACCACCTAGGCACGAAGAAGTCTGTCGGCGTGAATCGGTCTAAGTCGAGAAAAATACAACTACGAGAAGAGACGTCTTCTCGCGTCGTTCGTGCGGAAGGCTGCTTCTAATGTCACTTTTCCTGTATAATAAATGGATGTACAGCCTACCTATTTTTATTTTTACCTGTCTCAGTGTGTTTTATTTTCAAGGTTTGTTTCGATAGACTCTAAATTTAGAACTGAGCTCGTGTCGAACGGCCTACGAGTTTGAGTGGGTTCGTGTGAGGCTTACTCACACCGGGATCCACTCCGCTGCCACCAAATTTGTAGGCCTGCTACTTGTGGCGATTGTGTCGATGGACCACAGAGGTAGCGTCCCGGCTTACTCGTGGTGATTGTGACGATTGTGGCGACACACCAGTTGTAAGCGGAATTTACGTTCGACAGGGTTAAGGTTTCGTTCCGCGGCGTAGTTGGTAGCAGCACGAGGTTGTGACGCCACGTGCCGATCCCAAGTTCACCGGATGACACAAAACCTAACGTGGCGAGCTCAGGTAGGAAGGGGAAGACAAACAAATATCGAAACAATAGTTAATTTTACAAGGGTAGCGTGTGGTATTTACCTGTGACGAGGCGGTGAAGCGGCCAGTCGGATTCCTCGGGATGATGCAATCTGAAATGTTAGCCTTAAGGGCGTCCTACTGAGAAAATGGCGTCCGCCAAATGCGACGCTGCCGAAGGGGCCTACGAAGGCGTCTGAGGGACGCTTCGGAAAAGATGGCGGAGTGTGACGCGTCACCAAGCTCCGGTTTTTCACACTGAGGAACCAGGTAAAATGCGAAAAGATATTCAAATGCAGAATTACAACAATAAAAGGTAAGTTTATTAAATATGCAAATGGTTTTCTGACTAGGCACACCGAAGGGTGTGTCGAAAAGAAGCCTGACGGGCGCAACAACACAAGTAAGTATGGCACAAGATTCAATGTTCAATATGATAGATTTTCAGATAATGTTTCAAATGTACAAATTAATAACTCCAATTTGACTTTATGTTTCAGGTTTCCAGAGTATATCAGTTCAACGTTCCAGGTTTTCAACAAAGGTGAGTATGGTAAGTATAGGTTAACTTTGTGTTGCAAGTACGAATTTAGCATTAAATTACAACTCTCAATATTACGACTTTTGTCCAATTGTTTCAGAATTACTTCTACGCACTGTCCTAACTGCATTGGCCAATGGTTAGAAGGTAAGTTATAGTTTTCACTCACACGTGTCAGGGCCCTGAGGTATCCTTCCAGGTGTGATGTGGCGGTTGTGGTGGTTGTGGCGACGGACGTCCAGGGAATTCAAGTGTTCTTCCTCCAGATCAATTCGGCGCGATACGGCAATTTTCGATGGTCAGGGATCTTACGAAAAAGCGTTGTGAAAGTATTTACGGGGGCGGTTTGACTCTAGCAGCTTTAAGTTCACGGGCAGCAGGGCTCTCAATGACTTGTACTGAATATCAAGGGGGGTCTGCCTGTGGAGGGGGCTGCTCGTTGGTTTTGTTCCGGATGGTCCCCCTCCGCTCCCTCGACGGACGGGCGCCTGCCAGGTGGAGACTTCTGATTGGCTCCCCCCCGCCGAGGGAGGGACGCTCTGGCTGGAGACGGCGTCTTCATGTTGAGGGGGGGGTGACGTCACCTTCCGAGCTGACCACGGATCCGAATCTGACAATCATCGCCGCGGGTGGCTATGACAAATTCGGATCGGAAGGGAGTTAACGAATTAACCCAGTCTCTTCACTGGAAATGTTCCCCAGTGAGTGGAGACTCACATCTTGATCGGGCGTCGTGAGTGAGGGTTGTATAGGTGCCTGTTTTTGAGGTCAACGTGTAGGCCGAAGTAGCTCATTAAATCTGCTCCGATGATTGGACGTTTCACATCGGCGACGATAAAGGCCCATTCGTATACTTCGTTTTCAAGTATAACTTTCGTACGGTATTGGCCATACGTTGTGATTGCGGTGCCGTTTGCCGCAAAGAGAAGCTGGTCATTGGTTTTTCTCTTCCATTTGAGTAGGGTATTTGGAAGAATTGAAATGCTGGCTCCGGTGTCGATAAGGAAGGGGATGTTGTTTTTCCTGCATTGAACGAATAATCGGTTTGAAATATCGGTGAAAGGGATGCCCACCTTGTGAACAGGCGGGCTTCCTAGTTTTCCGACCAGGACACCGATTTAAAGGAGCAAGGTTTTTTGCATTTTAGTGCCTTCGTTCGGAAGGTGAAGTGGTACCAGCATAAACCACCTTTACGTGCCGGCGATGGTGTGCGGCTGCGAGGGCGTTGATTGGTCGGCCTTCGTATCCGAGGTGGAGGTTTCTTGTCGACAGCTTCTGTTTGAGGTCGTGGGTCGATCTGATGTAGTGATGCTGAACCTCGTATCTCATGAGCTGCGTCGGCCATGGGTGCGAGAAATTCGGCGTCCTTCGTCATCCATGGTGCGAGGATAGTTTGTACCTCAATTGGGAGAGCTTTGATCCAGAAGGCCTTCGTCAGGTCCTGTGGCATGAGGTCCCCCAGTTGGTGTCGGATTTTTCGATGGAGTTGCGAAGGTTTCTGGTCCCCCAGGTGCTGTTGTTGGGTGAGGGTCGTGATCCGTTGATGACGAGAGGGCTCGAAAATTTCTATGAGCCTAGCCTTGAGGTCGTCGTAAGGCGTGACGAGTTGAGCCGCTGTGAGGTCTGCCGTTTGTACTGTGACGTCGTAGGGAAGCAGAGGGAGCGTCCGAGTGAATCTGGCCCGTTGTGTGTTGATGTGTGCGCCGGTGTAGGCCGCATCAAGTTGAAGGAACCAGAGGCGAGGATCATCCCTGTAGAACGGTGGTAGTGTCAAGGGGATTGACACTTTGGCGGCTTCGGCGAAGTCAGGCTGCGGCGGTGGATCGGGGATGCCGTTGTCGTCCATCTCTCTGCGTCGAATAGGTAGTTAAAAACGTGCGGGGTCACCACTGTTGTGTTCGGCGTGTCGGCGAGTGAAAAAACGACCTTCTCGCTGCGGCGTTTTGACTTTACTTTAACCCCCACTCAACCTAAGAGAGACTGTCCCTATCCTATCATGCAGTACTGTCGCATTGGCGGGTCAGACCCATACCGGCATGCGGAGTACTGTGCGAATCGGGCTAGCCCGTCGACCCCGGCGTTTCAGGGAAACCTACCGGCGGGAAGACGGGATATTTACTTGGTTGATCCTACAACTTCGAGGAGATACCTTGATGAAGGAGAAGTTGGAGAGCGAAATGAACAAGACGAGAACTGGACTAGATTGGCATACTCGAGCATCCCTGAGTGAGCTTATATACTGGTGTAATTGGTTGAGGGAGAGAGAGGTGGAAGGGTGACGTCATGCAGGGTTTACTCCCCGTACCTCGTCCCTCCCTTGCGGGTGGTGGCTCACTCAGGGATCCTCTCGTACTTCTTTATTTAAGAACTAATGCTGAATTTAAATGTGGGTCATAACACACTCTTATATTAATCTCCAGATCTACTATGAATAATTTTTAGTCAAGAAGCTATTATTTCTGGCACTAAAATGATTCCTGCTCATGGATATGTACTAGGTCCTCAACTGTGGAATGCATCATACGATGGTTTCCTACGATTGGAAATGCATGAGGACCATTTTCTTGTAGAATGATGCTGATGTGGCAGCAATAGTACTAGCGAGGACAATGGATTCAGTCCATGCCGAACGATAGCAGATAATGTCACGAGTAATGGAGTGGATGGAAGAACACAGTCTGGCACTAGCTACAGCAAAGACAGAGGTAGTCATATCACGCAGAAGCTCATACCTACCATCATTCCGATGAGGATTTCTAACGCCGAAGTAACAACTAAACCAGCAGAAAGGTATCAAGGTGTCATGTTTGACACAAAAATCACATTTGGTCACAAAAATCAGCAGCTCTGTCACTTTATGAGGAACGTAAATGACTCTAGACCATGCAAAAGACGCTTGATGATGGCAATGGTGCAGTCAATTCTCTTTTATAGAGATGAGGTGTGGACGGATGCGTTGAGTGTGGCATATCTCCTACAGCGAGTTAAAAGCTGCACAGCAAATATGAGCTGTACGAATCGCCTGGCGCTTACCGAACGGTGTCCAAACCTGCAGTCTATGTCCTTACCAGCGTCATACCAATTCAGCTGATGTCTTCAAAGAGAAAAATAATCTTAGATAGAAGGGATGTAGGAGACTGGTCCTGCATAGCCAAGGAAGAAAGAGAGCGCACTTTGGCAAACTGGCTAGAGACATGGACAGAAGAATGATAGAGAACAGTGGTCTGCACGGCTAGTGCCAAACATTGAGGCATGGATAGACAGGAAGCATGAAGGGCTGAACTTTTTTCTTACACAGTTTCTTCACAGGACATGGACTGTTTTATGCCTATCTGCATAAAATGGGAAAGGTAACTGCCCCAACATGCCTGCACTGCCAGAAGAGAGAAGATGATTTTTCAAATGTATCATATAGATGGTTGAAAGGAATCAGCTGCTAGAAGAACTGTGGTTAGCTCCCTAAAGTTCAACACCAGAAACTGTTATCAGCAAGATGCTGGAATGTGAAAGGAGCTGGAGTCTTGTGGCAGAGTATGAGAGTACACAGAGAGTACCCTCACAAGGAAGACATTGTTACAACGGGAGAGAGACAGAAGGGAGCACCTGGTCCGTCCCCCCATCTGGTACTAATGAAGCGGTACAGGACACAGCCAGAAGTAATGAGTTAAACGGTTCCAGGCTGAGCTTCCAACGTGGGAGAAAAGGAGGTGTTTTTTTAGTGGGGGATCCCACATACGAGTAAGCTCGTAAGCTCGAAAACGCGGACCCTTCAAGGTATCTTATGAGATCCAACTCGATCTGTGGATCTTTAAGGCTTTCTCACCTGCCTGCCGGAAAAAATTGTAAAGTTTTTCGTCACAGTGGAGCAGAAAACGATGAATACAGGGTGGCCAATGACTGGGGACAAGGTGGCCAATATTAGGAACTCCCGGCCAATGACTGGTGGAAAACGGATTTTACGAAACTAATTGAAAAAAATATTTACTATATCTTTAATTTGTTTGAAGTTGTTATTGTATCGTAATATTTGGACGTTAAGCTTCCTAAAAAAACAGGAAAGAAACAAATACCATCAAAAATAAAGCGGGTATGAAGATAAACGTTGTTAAGTGGCCAATGACTGGTGCCCTTACCCTATCGAGCCCCTCGCACCTACTTCAGTAGGCTCCACAGGCATGTTTTGACTTTTGACACGTTCTTCTTTTGTTCTAGTCAGTGATACGTTTCATCATTTCTCTCTGTGTTGTTCACTCATGTAGGAATATTGTCACAATTATGTTGGCAGCATTTGCCCTTCCTATCTATCAGTTGTTTATCTTCCATTATACCGTTTCGTAGCTCGAATCTTCTCGTGATTCTTCTCATAATTATCCACTATCCCAACAGATTATGGGCTCAGTATTTACCCGTTAATACAAGTTGCGAGTGATAAAAAGTGTAGTACCTTTTTTTTTTCCCTCGAAAGGCGAAAGAGGCCTGGAATAACCTACAAAAAGCGTTTCAAGACAGCGGACTTGTGAGACGAATCGGTCTTTTGAGACAATTGGTCACCACTCAACTCGTCAATTGTCAAATTATGGACGAATATGTCGACAAAATAATGTCCACAGCACAACTTTTGCGCGAAATAAAGTTCGACATACCTGATGAGTGGGTAGCCACCCTCCTACTCACGGGATTGCCAGATACTTACCAACCCATGATAATGGCATTAGAAAATTCGTCAACTAGCCTCACAGCCGACTCAGTCAAGGTAAGACTACTCCAAGATCTCTTTGTGACTAACAACCAACTCAATAATGAATCTGCGTTCATGTCCAAAGCAAAATTCAGGAAAAAAAAGTCCGTGAAGTGTAATTCTTGTCACAAAATCAAAAAAGGGTACAGGCTTATAGACCCTACCACCAAGCAGATCATCGTCAGCCGTGATGTAATTTTTATGGAGGATTCTCATCTAAAAATCCAGAACCATACCAAGGAGGCAAAAAACACTAACACAGAAACCTTTGTTACCATCGAGGTGATTCCTACTGAACAAACTCCACCTAAGATGGAATACAGTTCCGATTCAGAAAGTCTATCAGAAGACTCAGAAGTAGACTCCGATGATGACAGCTACTCAGAGGAGGAAGGTTTCAAAACACCTGACGAAACTGACTCGTCACAAGATTTCCTAGGTTTTGAAAATGAACCAGAAACAGAGGAACAAACTATTTTGAGACGTTCGTCAAGAAAACCAGAACCTCGAAGAAAGCAAGATTTTATCTACATGACTTCTTCAAATTCAGACCCAACTACTGTCAAAGAGGCACTTAAATCTTCTCATTCCGAACAATGGCACAGGCGCCATGAATGAAGAAATGCAATCCTTGATCAAAAATGACGTTTATGAATGGGTCAAGAAAATGACGTTTATGAATGACGTTTATGGCCTGTAGACAAGAAACAACTAAAAGCTCGATGGGTACTCAAAACTAAACCTAGCGAGTCAGAAATTCCAAAATTTAAGACAAGACTCGTGGTCAAGGGATGTGCACAAAAATTTGGGACGGATTTTGAAGAAACTTTTTCACCAGTGGTGAAACACTCCTTTCTTCGATACCTATTCACTCTAGCTGCTCAAGAAAATTTAGAGATCACACATATGAATGTGAAAACAGCCTACTTATATGGAAACCTATCCGAAGAAATCTATGTCTCACCACCTGAGATGGTCAAAATTCCGAAAAATGGAAAGAATGTGTGGAAATTAAAAAAGTCGATTCTTGGACTCCGCCAAAGTGGAAGGTGCTGGAACCAACGCTTACGCGAAGTTCTCGTTATTGTGGGCTACAGCAATCCAAGGGTGATCCATGCATTTATTTATTTATTTTTTATTCATTTTTTTCAAAATCCAACGGAAATGTCATATTACTTGCAGTTTGGGTGGATGATTTATTATTATTCACTAATAAATTAGAGCTACAGCTAAAATTGAAGTCTCAGCTGCATAATGAGTTCGACATGAAGGACCTAGGTGAGGCCAAGAATTGTCTAGGAATGGAGCTAGGTCGAGACAGACAAAAGAGAACACTATGGATTTGCCAGAAAACCTACACCCAGAAGATCTTGGAGAAATTCAACATGCTGGATTCAAAAGCAGCGCCAACTCCGCTGGATCCTTGGATTGATTTTTCTAAAGATGAGGAAAAATCAGAGGCCCCCCGAAATTTCCCTTACCAAGAGGCAATTGGGAGCTTACTTTACCTATCACAAATTTCAAGACCTGACATAACCTTCGCAGTCAACCTCCTGAGTCGATACAACAAAGCTCCGAGTCATTGTCACGTCCAGGCCTTGAAAAGAGTACTCCGCTATCTCAAGGGAACAATGGACTACAAACTGACGTACTCCGCTACTACTCAATCACAACTTCAATGCTTCTCTGATGCTGACTGGGGAAATAAAATCAATGAACGTCACTCAGTCACGGGAAGCTGCTTCAAGCTGAGAGGCGGTTTAAAAATATTAAATTCCCCATGATATTATCATGGTTCAGCAAGAAGCAAACTACCGTATCCCTGAGCTCTGTGGAAGCTGAATACATGGCACTTTCCTTTACTGTACAAGAAGCCATATGGTTGAGAGTGCTAATCGGTGAAATTGAACCCAATTTAGTGAAAAGAATGAAAAATGAATTTCGGTGAATTTACCGAAATAAATTGTGATAGTGCTGGTGCGATAAATTTAAGTAAAAACAATCAAGTTAGTCAAAAAAGCAAACTTATTGACATTCGTCATCATTTTATTAGAGACCATATAAAGAAAAATGAAGTAATTGTTCAGTATTTGTCAACTGATCAAATGATCGCTGATTTGCATACTAAGCCATTGCCAAAGCCGAAGTTTGATTCCATAGTTCATGAATTTGGTATCACAAAATAACTTTCAACTTATATTGTATTTTTCTTTCTGATATACATTTTATGAAAATTTCCACAGTCGAATTGTGATTACATAATGTAGTCGTTTCTTTTATGATGATATTGTTTTTATCTATATTGACGTTTTTAATGTTTTACAATGGTGGATAGACATATTACTTTTTCTAATTTGTGCTACTACGATCTATTCTTGTGTTTGAGCTGTAAATTGAAATTATGCCATCATGGGGTGTAGGAATATTGTCACAATTATGTTGGCAGCATTTGCCCTTCCTATCTATCAGTTGTTGTGGTATAATGGAAGATATACCGTTTTGTAGCTCGAATCTTCTCGTGATTCTTCTCTTAATTATCCTCTATCCCAACAACTCAATAGGTAGTACCTATTCAGAAGTGTCCTAAATTTCCCGAATTATGATCTATCACTAGTTCATGGAGACAACCACAAACTTTTAGTTTATTATTTTCATTAGAAATCTTTTGGAATCGAGCAAGAAGAAAGTTATAACCCCTCGAAATTTGATGGTTTATGATTCAATGTAGCTTTGTAAAATCCGAAAATCCAATGAAGAAACGCTGCAAATTATAACACAAAGGTTAATTTTTCTTTATAGATCACTCACCCTCAATGAAAACAGCTTTGCCTTTGACACTACGGTACCAACCATAGGTATTTTCGCTTCATAATCAAGTTTAATTTGAAGAGAAAAACGCTTCACACTCAATTCGAAAACAAAGAGTTGTGGGTGCCTTCATTACAATATTTGATTACTGTTTGCTAAGTACGCAAAACTGAGTACGCAACTCAAAGACGAACTGAGTACGAACAACGATCGCAATTTGTTCAGATAAAATTTGAACGGAGGCCTCTTTTGCGATTCACACTCGTCTTTCTGATTCATCAAAGTACGATCCGAGGAGCGAACTATTTGTCCTACAGACGTCTGGGTGGTCACATTCGATTCTAAAAATTCAATACTATTTTAATCGGTGAAAAAAAAGAATACCTTTATATCGAGAGTTTTCAGGATTTGGCGCTTTTGAAAATTACAGCCCTTTTTTCCACCCCTTGGAAGTGACTGACACTAACCAAAATCCTTTGTATAATAATTTTCATCGTTTTGACACAAAACGATCTTGTTAACACGTCAAATTCTAATTCGGAATCTGATTCCGACTCAAGATCAAGGAGCAGTAATCCGTTTGACATGGCTCCTCTCGCTTCTGGGTTCGGATTGGAGGCTTCGTGTTCTGGTCTGATCCTGATCAGGTCCTGTCAGGCTGGGTCTGGTCAGGCCGCAGTGTCGCCGCACGGGTTGAAATTTCCAAGAGTGCCCTTGATCGATAACTCTCAAAATAAAGATATCGTTTTTCACCAATTTGAAATAGTATTGAATTTTTAGAATTTTTGGGGACCACCCTGAGATCTGTAGGACAAACCGTTCGCTCCCTACGAGAACTTAAGGGTTGGACTTGGATAAATCAGAAACATGAGCGTGAATCGCAGAGGCCTAATCTCCGTTCAAATTTCATCTGACCAAAATGCGATAGTTGTTCGTTTCTTCGAGTTGTGCTCAATTCTGCGTCCTTAGAAACCAGTAATCGAATTTCCTAATAATTAGGGTATAATACTAATTCCTAATAATCCCTGCTTCTTCTGAGTGTGAAGCGTTTATTTCTTCCAAATATACTTGATTGTGAAGTAGGTAGGTAGTATCTACGGTTGGTAGATGGTGAGATTGGCAAAGTAGACTAGTGATCTATATAGAAATAATAAACCTTTGTGTAATATTTTGCAACGTGTTTGTCATTACAGTCCTAAATTAATTAATTAGGGACAAGCAACGGAATCGAATTTATTCGACCGTATTTCCCCCAACACAAACTGTGATTGCTATGTTTGCCTGGAGGAGGCGCCACTGCCTCCTTCACTCCAGATTAGGGGAGGTGGGTTGTGATTAGGGGAGGTTGGAGTTCCAATGCATGCTAGATTAAAATGCTATTTATGCCAGTTTCATGCTAGAATGATTACTAAAGATAATCCAAAAAAATACTCACGCTTCTCTGAACAATCTGATGTTGTATTCATTCGTAGGGCAGCCTCCTGAAGGCATACTTTCAGATTCACCCTTGCAGCCTTTTAGATGAGGCACGGCCTTTCCATACCAAGCTGTTTTCATCTCAATTACAGTACCACCGGTGCAGTTGATGTTCATGGTGTAATATTCGCAGGCTGTAGCATGTTTCCATCCTCAAATGTTCAAAATGCTGACTGAGTTATACATGAAATTCATTATGAAATGTTGAAAAAAAGTCTGCCAATCGATCTGTAAGAGTAGTGTTCTCTGTAATGTGAGGCTAAGTCCCCGTTAGTAAGCTAAAAATGAACCGAAAAAATGAAAAAAAACCTATGTTTTGTGAACATCAACCCCCCTACTATCACCGATACTCTGATGAAATAATCAACTCGCAAGTTATTTGAGTCGAACAAAAATAGAAAGACGCAAATCGGTACGAAATTGCGGGCTGTGCAGAGTTTACAAAATTATGCCCGAAAACGCACCTTTTTGCAAGCGATTATTCTGGAGTGAAGTGGACTCAACAGAAAAGAAAGTCTGCCAAGTGGGTGTGGCACATTGCTTCCTCGATTGTATAGATGGTCCGATGCATAGTAGTTAATCTCAAAACATCAATCTCATAAGTACCTTCCAGTACCCTCATAAGGGACCATCTACACGTCAACCCGCACAAACCCTGAAAATTTCATCGAAATCGGATGAAAATTGTAGAAGTTACGGCTGTGGAAAGGATTTCATGACAGACAGAAACGGAACGAAAATTGTTCAGGAAGGTCTGAAACGTAAAACGCGAGTGGAAATTTAGATTTTGGAGAACTTTTTTTTCAACCTTGAAAAGTGAAAACAAAGCTTCCGCTACCTTGGTAGACTCGGAAGCAAAATAACCACATACGAATCAGTTTTAGACCATTCTGAATCCAAATCCAAGAAAAAACCTTTGGTGAATGACTGTGTGTGTGTGTGTGACAAAACATTGTGTACTCTGCTATCCTTGACTGAAGGCTACCTAATTAATCCTAAAAGAAGCCTACCTGATATCAAGAGAGAAACATTGGATATCGAAAATAACAATCTCGCTATGAAACGATTTTCCCAGAATGTGTTCATTCGGTTCGTGTTAACCCCCCCCCCCCCTCAAATATTATTGGTTTACGTTTCAAGGTACGTAGAATCCAAAAATCGAATAAAACATTTCCCGTCTATCCACCGTACGCGGCACTTTCCTTGGTTCCCATGCACCGATTTTGATGAAATTTGGCATACGGGCTCCATTTGGGGTCGTTGTGAAAATGGAGGGTTGAAAATTTTAAGAGTGCCCTAGCTCGAAAACTCTCGATATAAAGGTGTACCTTTTTCACCTAATTTAGATTGTATTGAATTTTAAGAATTTTTTGAGTCCACCTGGAGCTTTGTAGGACCAACCGTTCGCTCCCTACGAAAACTTAAGGGTTGGAATTAAGAAAAATCAGAAACTCGAGTGTGAATCGCAAAGAGGTCTAATCTCAGTTCAAATTTTAGCTGATCAAAATGCGATCGTAGTTCGTGTCTTTGAGTTGTTCTCAGTTTTGTGTCCTTAGCAACCAGTAATCTTTTTTTTTCAATTCGATTTTCGGATTCCACGTACTTTGAAACGTGAACCAACAATTTCTGAGGGGGGTTATTTTTATTTTTTTTCTTCATGGTCCCAACCGTATGTACGTTTGTCGCCCGAACGTGGGGGACCCGGGATCGATTTCAGGCCATGACATACATTTTTAGGACGTCCCACAGTAAGACTTGGGCGTCCTTATGCGATCGTTCTGGGGTGAAGTTGGACAACACTCAACAGAAAAAAAATAACCACACAGTAATCCGTTTTAGACCATTCTGAATCCAAATCCTCGAAAAAAAACCATAGGTGTATTTCTGTGTGTGTGTATGTATGTGTGTGTGTGTATGTGTGTGTGTGTGTAACAAAATCTTGTGTACTCTGTCCAGGCCTTAGTTCTCAACCGATTTTCCTAGTTCTTTTTTTGTTCGACGCGGAAAACTGTCTAGTTGTGTACTACGTCGCCGGAATTTCGAATTTTGCCTTTTAAGGAGGGGAAAGGGGGGGTTAATGCTCAAAAAACGTGTGTTTTTGGGCATAATCTTGTGTATTCTGCCCAGGCCTTAGTTCTCAACCGATTTTCGTGGTTCTTTTTTTCTTCGACGCGGAATACTATCTAGTTGTGCACTACAGCGCCGGAATTTCGAATTTTGCCTTTTAAGGGGGAGAAAGGGGGGGTTAATGCTCGAAAAACGTACGTTTGCGGGCATAATCTTATAAACTCTGCCCAGGCCTCAATTTCCAACCGATTTGTGTGTTTCTTTTTTTGTTTGACTAAAATAACTTCCGAGTTGTACATGATTTCACCAGAGTACCAAAATTTGCAAGAGGAGGGGATGGGTGGGGGGATAATATTGTAGGGAATTCGCCTGCTGATTATTAAGAGGCTACTTTTTATACATCTGTTGTCTGTACTGTTTGATTGTTGATTCGTTACCAAGGAGAGTTGTAGATAGAAAATTGAGAGAATAAAAAGTGGTTCGTTCGTCTTTGTGATTCTAGCCGAATACTGTCTTATAATTTCTACGTTAAGTGAAATCGTTAAAGTGGTGGCAGCGGTTACGGTTCGTGTACCTACGTTTTCGGTTTCGGTTGACTCGTAGTTTCTGTTTTCGGTGTAAAATATCCTGTTTAGATTCGGTTGTTCGGTCATTCCGCTCGTTTTTTTTTTTTTTTTTTTTTTCGCGATGACGACGCGTTTGGGCATGCCTATACGTCCTTTGTATCCAGTTGAGGGCGAAGTGGGTGGTAGTTTTCCTCCCGCGGGGAGGATAGATGGTATGAACTCTATACAAGTGGAGGCTACAGTTCACCAAGAGGAAGGAACTGATCAGAGGGTATCACAGTCGCCGCCGGGGTTGACTGTTGATGAGATGCGGAGCCATGTAGTGGAGGAAGTGGGTATTCAGTTCAACGAATGTTTCACTGAAATGCGTGATATGCTGCTAACGGAATTCAAGGCCTTGCTGCAGCAACCCTCATCAGTCTTCCCTAGCGTCAAGGGGAGGTCATTGGCTACTACTTCAATGGAAAATTCTACTAATTGTAATGATAAGTCGATCACTCAGAAGCCCTACGGTGAAACTCAGACGTTGCCGTTTTTGAAACCGAAGCCATATGATGGTACTGTGGACTGGGACTCTTATCTGACTCAGTTCGAGTTGATAGCGGTTCGAAATGGATGGGACAACGGTACAAAAGCTGCTGTTTTAGGTGCTGCACTATGTGGTCCTGCTCTAACGTTGTTGTCGGAGTTACACCACCCAATTTTGTACGATGAGCTGGTTTCAGCGCTGGATGCGAGATATGGCATAAAGAACCAAATGCAGTTACATCTCGTTCTGCTCCAATGTAGAGTTCAAAAACCCGATGAAGATATACGGACGTACCATCGGGAAATGCAGGAGCTAGGTAGGAAGGCTTGGCCTCAAGCCAAGGGAAGTATGGACAACGTCATTGTGACACACTTTATGAATGGACTGAGAGATCAGCGTATTAGAGAGCGTGTCCTCAGCGCCTGGCCTGAAACAATGAATGCTGCTCTTACTGTGGCTCTGAGGATGGAGGCGGTGTCCAGGCTCACTCCCCCCAAGGCATCCAGTCAGTGCAGCCAGGCTAGTGTTGATGAACCATCATACATGGCAGTGCAATCCACTACCCCAAAACGTCAGGGAGTGATTCAACGTCGCCAGGTGGTGTGCTGGCGCTGTGATGGAGTTGGTCATATGCTGCGTAACTGTCCTACACGTCGCCAAGCTACTGCCTCAAAGACGGGAAACGAGCCTCGGTCAGAGTGAAGGGGCAAACACTGACCTTGAGACAGGCCCCAGCTACCAAGTCGACCAGCGTTCAGGTGGATATTCCAGAACCACCTATTCTCCGAGCTTCCCCGTATTCATCTCTGCTGTTGTGTGGAACAGCGAATGGAGTGCGATGCGAGTTTGTTGTTGACACTGGGGCTTCAAGAACCATCATGAATGAAAGCTTCATGGAGTACCTTCCCTTGACAGCATCAGGCCCTGCATACATCCGTTCGATTTCAGGGGAGCGAATACCCGTCAAGGGAGAGGCTGTGGTATCATTTGATATTGGGGATGATATTTCTCGGGAACAGTTGGTCCTGGTTGCTGGTATCAGTGAGGATTGCGTCCTGGGATTGGATTTTCTGTGTGCCAATCGATGTTTGATTGATCCAGCTGAGCAAGCAGTTGTCATAGACGGCCGTAGAGTTGGTCCTGCCTTTTGGGATGCATCTCTTGCCATTGAGGATGCCCTTATGCCTGATGAGAGGGATATCCCGGATTTTCAGACCCTACCTGATTTGAAATGTTAGCAAGGCTTGCAGAAGGTATGGGTTGATGAAGAGTCATTTCCACAACATATTGGTCAACTCATTCATGATGCAGTGATCAATCTCTCACATGAGAAAAGCCAGGTGATAGAGGATCTGTTATGCGAATTTTCTGATGTGTTTGCACGCCATGGATCTGATTTGGGTCAAATAAAAGGATGTTTCCATTCCATCAATGTTGGGAATAGTCCACCCATAAGGCAGGCTCCTCGTCGTTTGCCACCCTTTCGTTTGGGTGAGGTGGACTCCCTGGTAACAGAGATGGAGAAGAATGGGATAGTGGAACCATCGCAAAGTCCGTGGGCCAGTCCAATTGTCCTTGTAAAGAAAAAAGACGGCAGCACCAGATTTTGTGTGGACTACAGGAAGTTGAATGAGGTCACCACTAAGGATTCGCACCCGCTACCAAAAATAGACGAATTGATGAGTTCCTTGAGTGGTAGTTCCTGGTTCTCCACTTTGGACCTACAGTCTGGCTATTGGCAGGTTCCCTTGGCCGATGGTGATCGAGAAAAAAACTGCTTTCTGCACTCCTTGGGGCCTGTGGCAATTTCGGGTAATGCCTTTTGGGCTTTGCAATGCCCCGGCAACCTTTCAGAGGGCCATGGGACAGCTATTCCGTGCAGAGATTCGAGAGGGTCGCATCAAAGTGTACTTGGATGACGTTCTGTTGGATACACCCTCGTTTGAAGAGCATGTGAACTGGCTGCGTCGTGTTTTTGGCGTCCTTCGAGGAGCCGGGGTAAAGCTAAACCCCAAGAAGTGTCGTCTATTCAGCCGACAAGTGTCCTACCTGGGATACAGCATCTCTGAGAAAGGAATTGCAGCTGATCCCTTGAAGTGTGACAAAGTGAGTAACAGGCCTGTTCCAAGGGATCGGAAAGAGCTCAAGTCATTTTTAGCCTTTTGTTCCTATTATCGATGTTTTGCTCCGAAGTTTGCTCAGAGGGCAGCGCCCCTGTATGTCTTGCAAGACGGCAAAGGAGACTACTATTGGTCAACGGATTGTCAACTGGCTTTTGATGATGTGAAGTCCGCATTGACTAAACCCCCTGTCCTTGGCCATGTTATGTCAGGAGCACCATTCATTCTTGACACTGATGCTAGTGACCGGGCAGTGGGGGCAGTTTTGTCCCAAATTCAGGATGAACAAGAGAAGGTCATAGCCTACTTCAGTAAATGCCTGTCCCGTGCTGAACGAAATTACTGTGCAACAAGGAGAGAGCTTCTCAGCATTGTTATGGCTGTTAAACATTTTCGCTCATACGGATTAGAATGTGGCCCAGTTACTGTACGCACTGATCATTCTTCTCTTCAGTGGCTAAGAAGCTTTCGTGAGTTGGACGGTCAGTTGGCAAGATGGATGGAAATAATGGCTCCTTACAACCTACAGGTTGTCCATCGTGCTGGAAAACTTCATCAAAACGCTGATGGTTTGTCCCGGCGACCCTGCGTGGTCTCAAACTGTCGTTATTGTGCCAGGCAAGAGGAGAGATTGGCAACAGTAGAAGCTCGGTTGACTGAAGTCGTGGAATCAGTTGCTGAATGGGTAACTGGACAACTGGAAGACCCTGACTTGAGTGTTGTTCATCAGTGGGTCAACTCAGCAGTTCGACCTTCCTGGCAGGACGTAGTGTCCTTTAGCAGTGTCACCAAATCTTTGTGGGCGATGTTTGACTCACTGAAGATCAAAAATGGTCTATTAGTACGCACCTGGGATGACGAAAGAAAAGGGGTCGTTAATCAGATTCTAGTTCCCAGGAAATGGCGGAGTAAAGTGGCTCTTAAGGCTCATGAGTTTGGGCATTTTGGACGTCGACGCAGCCTTCAAGCAGTACGAATGACCCACTACTGGCCAGGTATGACACGCGATGTAAAACTCGCCGTTGCAAGCTGTGAAATTTGTGGACGTAGGGGTAAGAGAGGAACGACGCCAAAAGCCCCTTTACAGTCGTATATCACTGGTGCCCCATTTGAGCGGTTGTGCATGGACGTCATTGGCCCTCTGCCCGTCACCCCTAGAGGAAATCGTCACTTGGTAGTGGTTGTTGATGCGTTCACCAAATGGCCAGAAGCATACGCTGTGCCTGATCTGTGTTCGGAAACAGTTGCCCAAGGCCTTGTGGATAATGTAATTGCACGGTATGGTGTGCCACGTGAACTGCACACAGATCAAGGTCGATGCTTCGAGTCAGCAGTTTTTGGGGAAGTAATGGCCCTTCTAGGTATACACAAGACTCGCACAACACCAATGCATCCTCGCAGTGATGGACAAGTTGAAAGATTCAATCGAACCCTGATTGAAATGCTTTCAAAGGTGATTGATGCTGGACAAGATGACTGGGACCTCCGTCTGCCATTGGCTCTGCTCGCATTTCGCGCATCTGAACATTCCTCAACCATGTTCTCCCCTGCTCAGTTGACATTTGGAAGGGAACTGACCCTTCCCATGCACTTGGTCACAGGGGTTGTGCCCGATGTCCACTTTGAGACTGAGTATGGTCAGATTCTCCAGGACCGAATGCAAATTATTCACAATTTTGCACGGAATCGTCTAATAAAAGCGGGAGAAGAAGGAAAAAGAAGGTACGACGTCCACACCAAGGCACCACGATTTGCGGAAGGCGATGAAGTTTGGTACTTCTGGCCCAGAAGGACCAAAGGCAGATGTCAGAAGCTGCAGTCAAACTGGATTGGTCCTTGTCGCATAGTGAAGAAGATTTCGGATGTGGTCGTACAGTTGAGCACCCCTAACCGAAAGTCTCGTAATGTGCACGTCGATAAACTTGCGAAATACACGAGAAGGAACCCATCAGGCTCTTTGAATGGGGAGGGGGGTGGTGTAGGGAATTCGCCTGCTGATTATTAAGAGGCTACTTTTTATACATCTGTTGTCTGTACTGTTTGATTGTTGATTCGTTACCAAGGAGAGTTGTAGATAGAAAATTGAGAGAATAAAAAGTGGTTCGTTCGTCTTTGTGATTCTAGCCGAATACTGTCTTATAATTTCTACGTTAAGTAAAATCGTTAAAATATTCACAAAATATCCGATTTTTCAATATTTCGGTTCCTCTACTGCTTACTAATTGTATCCAAGCTTTGAAATTGAGGAAAAATTTTCATTATACCTTCGGATTTGCATGAATTACTTTCTGTAGCACCATGGAAATAAAAATGGTGCCACCATGGTGCCAGGGCACCATAAACCTCATATTTCTTGGGTTTTTTGGTGTTTCACCTTGAATACGGATGTGACATTCGACGGACTGCCTACTAAATCTAATAGATGAAAGTTCAACGTTACGACGTATTTCCGCTTTGGTGCCAGACTGGCACCATTGTTGGCGTTGGTGAGGGGGCGGGGGGGGGGAACTCGAATTCGCAAGTTGGGTGTCGTAGATCATGGATTTTAAAATGCTCTTCAGATTCGAGGCTATCATGCCGCTAGAAGTGTTACGGTTTATAATGGTGGGGGGGGGGGTGTCACTATTTCTTCCCTAAAGTAATAAATAAATTACATCGAGAGAAACAATGGGACGTCCCCTGGAATGCATGCATTACTAAACAATATGTTTTCTTTTAATAAATTTCGTGTTCATCTACGATTGTTTTTGCCTGTTTTCAGAAAGCTTTTCAGCTAGTTGAAAATAATAAACCAATATTATTCCAAACTAGTTGTTGAATCGATCTTTGAAGCATTTTCTCAACAGTTGGCACCCTTTACAGCTGTACACTCGTGCTGCCCTATACTATCAATGTGCTGCTGGTAAAGCGATCCTAGGGTTTTTTGGACGAATTTATTACCGATTTGTTACGGATTCATCACCAAGACGTTATCAGAGCTCACCTTGTTTGTAGTCCGTATAGATGTAGTTCGGATAACTGTTTGCAATGTATACAGCGAATAGTGCTAGTGCAATACATTTGATCAAATGTAACATTGCCACTGATATCTGAGGTTGCTCGTTCAAAACTGAGGTGGACTATGACATAATCGCAAGCTGCAACCCGCGGCATTTGTTTTATTTCCCATAAAACTGTTTCAGGTTTTACAATGGGTAATAAGTAACAAAAGGCCATTCGAGTGTATTACAGCAGTTAAATTTCCAGTTGAAGAGTTGTTGCATAAGTATCCGATTAAATTACTGACCAAGAAACATGATGTGTTGAAATCAGTAGGTGAAGTTCAACCAACGTTGGAGTTTTTTCTGATTTTTAAAGTTCCATGCAATGTTGGAAATGGGGGCAGAGTACACAAGATTATGTCAGAAGACGCTCGATTTCAAACACCCCCCCCCCCCCCTACCATGTTATTTGCTCATCCCCTTCGAAGACGAATTCCGAATTCCGGCGAGGATGTGCACAACTACAATCCTCGTCGAACAAAATAATCTTGTGTACTCTGTCCAGGCCTCAATTTCCAACCGATTTACGTCTTTCTATTTTTGTTCGACTCAGATAACTTCCGAGTTGCACGTGAATTCACCAGAGTATCGACAGTAGCATGGGGAAATCCCTAGTGGGGGATAATATTCACTAAATATACGAATTCTCAATATTTCGATTCTTTTATTTCTTACTACACTTATAGCGGAGAGTAAAGGTCGATTCCAAACGTTCATGATTGAAAATAATAAACCAGAATTACACCTTTATTTCGAGAGTTCTCGAGCTAGGGCACTCTTGAAAATTTTAATCCTTAATTTTCACCCCTTAGAAGTGACTGACATCAACCAAAAGCTTCGCGGCACAACTGGAGCCCAAATGGACCCCATATACTGAATTTCATCAAAATCGGTCAAAGCTAACTGTGGGAAGTGCCGCGTATGGCGTAGGTACAATGTACAGCGATTGGCGGACGGACGGCCAAATTTTTATTCGATTTTCGGATTCTACGTACCTACCTCGAAACGTAAACCGACAAATTTTGCAAGGGGGGGGGTTAACATTTTTTTCTTGGTCTATTCCAAAGGTTTAATACTGAAAGTAATGAACCAAAATTGTCCGCCGTACGCGGCACTTTAGTTACCAAGGAACGATTTTGTTGAAATTTGGTATAACGACTCCATTTGGGGTCTAGTTGTGCCCCGAAGCTTTTGGTTGATGGCAGTCACTTTCAAGGGTGAAAATGAAGGGTTGACATTTTCAAGAGTGCCATAGCTCGAAAACTCTCGAAATAAAGGTATCGTTTTTTACCAATTTTAAATAATAATAGATTTTTAGAATTTTTTGAGACCACCCGAAGCTTTGTAGGTCATAGCGTTCGCTCCCTACTTAAGGGTTGGACTTACCATAAATCAGAAACACGATAATGAATCTCCAATCAGGCCTAATCACCGTTCAAATTTTAGCTGACCAAAATGCGATCGTTGTTCGTTTGTTCGATTTCGTTATATACCCAAAACTATATACCAACTTTTTATGATGTTGTGTTAGTTTAAGATCTCATGATCTTCTATCGGATTAGGTTATGGTTACAAGGAGGGGGTTCCACGAGATGGAGTTCCAAAACATGAAAATATCTTCCTATGTTCAACCTTTCTCCGCTCTCTTCTAGTTATGGAAACTCAGAGGTAGATAGGCGAAGACTCATGACGAGTGTTATGTTCTTTTATTGTTTTCTAAGCTGGAGCCTTTACAGAGTGAACCATTTTCCTCTTCACTCGACCAAGATTTCGTAGTCAGGAAAGAACATCGATCTTCCACCCAACCCGATGTACAAACCTTGGTTGGGAACGACCTGAAATACGAAAGCAGGCACAGAGAAAACAAAGCCAATAAATGTATAAAAATATTAGGTGCACTATAATTACCTACTATAAGAATAATTTCTATGTGTCTGCGTTTTGAAGTGAAATATCTCAAAGACTTTGTCTAGTTGGGTGGGCAGGAAAAACAAAATAATTAATCTTCTATTCTGAAATCTATGCTTCCGCTATCTTTCAGTTTGACTGTCAAGGAAGAGATGACAGTGATAATGGGTAGGTACTCTGCATAATGTAAATAGGACCAACCTTTCCAATGTACAGTCCACTTCCGAATTCTGCTCTACCAACGAACAACGGATCTCCATCTTTTGTCTGACCCAGAGTTACTGCCGCTGGAGGGACTTCTCCTCTGTGATTCCGCAGCCAACTGTACTTCGGTCCATTGGCATATACAACCCCTCCCACGAGGTACTGAAATGAAATCCACGGAAGAGGTTGATTGAAGTCTGAGTCTAATTGGGTGGTTTCCAGTTGAAGACATCTTAGGGAAGCCTGAACAGTATTATAATATCATTGGTAGGGAAAAAAGCACTTATAACTGTAACGTGAAACTTTGAATTTCCCGCTACAGTTTAAACATGGTTTCGGCGCCAACCGTCCGCAGCTGGTCCACTGCCTTCGTGTTAGCTGAGACAGAGGATATTTTCTTTTTACTCTGATGAAAATTTATGTAGTTCAAGAACTGTGGGTACTTTACTAATCAATTGGCCCAAGGAAAAATTCGTTTCTAGGAAAAAGGGTAGCAGTATGCTTCGTAGAAGAAAATTATTTTTATTATCACCACTTGGAATGGCACCGGTGGCCATCTTTTCTTCACCCTCCGGCTCTCTTCCTTTTTGCCGTCACCTCATTGCCGTCCGTTTGCTCAAATTTTTTATTCGTTTCCTCAAGTGGAAAAAAAATAAAACTGGATTCAGACTTCCTCAAGAAGGCTTCGAAAGTTCCTTCGCATCAAGTTGGATCAGCGAAGTGCCAATCGACCGATCAACAGGATTTCACCTTCATGCGGAAGATTTTCTCCTGCCTGGTAAGCTTCCATCACCATCGGCCTTTTTGGGGCTTTCGTCATTTGGCGTCGAGAAAAGGAAAAAAATCCTTCTCATCAAAATATCTCCGTTCTTTGTTACCAGATCTCTTCGGATCACATCGTATCTCGAGAAGACTTCTCCCAAGTTTCCGCTGCTGAAGGCTATTCATATAACGTACCAGTAAGCTTGGATAGGTTAACCCCTTTAGCGACCTCCTTCAATACCTCGTTTCATAGCAATTTCTTATAAAATTCAAACTCTCCCTTCTCATCCCCTAACCAACAGTTTCATTGGTCAGTTTCAGATATCGGGCTAAAATTTTCGAGCATCATTTCATCTCGGAATTCAAGTCTTGGGAGGTTCCTGACGACACCATCCCCATCTTCCTTGCCATTTTGCCACTTCGAAGAAAATAAATAAGTTTAAATTATAAGCTAGCAAATAACACTAGTTTCTCTCCACGGCTGTAGGAAGAATTCCATTAATTTAGTACCGCTTGTGGTTATAATTATAACTGTGACATTTACCCTGAGACTTAGTACAAGACTGAGCAATGTTCCTAATTTCCAAAAGGAAGTAAATATATTGATTTATACTTTTTTTAAATCAGAGTTCGTTTTATTATTTTCCTCCATCTAGCCTGGGTTCATCCCCATTCAGTTGTTCATGTCACATAACTCAAAAAACCTCATATTACACTTATAATGACGGAATAACTCAAAACTGAGAGGATAATCAGGTGCCATACTAAATGATCTCATCTCTCCGTTCCAGCCACCACTCTCTTCATCGTTGCATAAATATAATCAATCATACATCTTCATATCGTCAATAATCTTCATATTATTATCAACAATAATATCTTCACATTTCCTAAATCCAATCTTTGACCTACATCAAAACCGTCGAAGGCGCGAAGAGGTTCCCCATTTGGTGTGTCAGGGAACGATGAATTATTTTTGTATGTATGGGCACCTTGAATCTCTTTATTCCCTCGACCCTTGGTTACATGGGCTCCATTTGGGGTTTAGTTGTGCCAAGCTTTTGGTAACGAAGCATTGGTTTGAGGTAGGTATGTCACTTCTAAGGGCTGAAAAATAGGGATTGACTTGAAAAATCTCTCAATAAAAGTATTGTTTTTTCACCAACTTGAAATTGAATTGGATTTTCAGAATCTGATGAGACCAAAAAAGTTCAGTCCCTATGAGGTCTCATGGATTGGACTTACAATAAATCAAAACACGAGAGTGAATCGCATAAGAGGCAGATTGATCTTTTAAGAAATTAAACAGAATAAATGGCAGCCCTTAAATTTTAACGGAAACCGAGTAAGTCGTGAATCGAGAGAACGCTCAAAATTTGTTGGTTGAGGATTTCGGATTCATCACGATCAGTGTGATAAAGAAGTATTTAAGGAATGATAGAGAAATCGGAAGGCTGTGGGAGAAAAGCAGACCACTAAGGAGAGGATCGTGCATGCGATCGTCATAACAATACTCGTGATGGAGAGAAATGGACCTCAAGGCAAATGCAGGGTTTTAAATGTTAAAATTGAGGGACTGAGGTGTAGCTGCAGTCTCACGACTATAGAGGATTACAAATGAGGCAGTTTGTGCAATAGGCCAGCAGGACAGAGTGCATAAGCGCTTAGAACACAGGTAAATACTGGGGTACGGACATGTGCCAGAGATGAGGTGGGGGAAGGAGGTTTTGAATTGGAAGCAGAAATAAGGAACGACCGCAACTGACTGGGAATCACATAGATCGGGAGAAGTTAAGTTCTAAAATTCTATGCTACTATTCGTAGGAAGGTAGTGACTCACATCGAACGTGTTATTACCGTCGGTTACATCATTATTAGAGAAGACGCAATATGACCCTGGGGTGACGTAGCAGGGTAGCAAATCATTATCTTTGAAGGCCCGACCAACGAACAGGTCTCTCCCATACTCGTCAAACCCTCCGAGTATTGGATAATTGGGTATCTGTGTTGATGGTGATGTGACCAAAAGATCTTGAACTAGAAAGAGAGAGTAATGCAAAATTTTGGATGAATAAATATTTTTCTATGATTTTTCAAAGTTTCGAATGTTTATGATGTCATAAACATTCGAAACTTTGAAAAATCATTAAATTAATAAAAAGAGAAAAATAGTGAAGTAAAACCCGTTTTAACAAAAGAACGGTCCGACCTCAAAACTGATAATCGCATCCTACTAAAATGGAAACAATATTATTGTTTAGTAATGCGTGCATTCCAGGGGACTTCCCTTTGGATAAGTATATCTACGATACCAAATATGCGAATTCGAGTCCCCCCCACCCCTTCACAACCACCGCCAATGGTGCCAGTCTGGCACCAAAACGGAAATACGTCGTAACATTGAACTTTTCGAGGTTCACAACCGTATTCAAGGTGAAACACTACAAAAAAAAACATATTGTTTAGTAATGCATGCATTCCAGGGGACGTCCCATTGGATAATCATTAGATCAGTTTAACCAGTTAGTAAGCGATAAAACTGTTTCACTCGATCTAATTTATTTATTACTCCAGGCAAGAAATATTGACCCCCCCCCCCCACACTCAAACCGTTATCCACCATAACATTTCTAGCGGCATGGGAGCCTCGAATCTGAAGAGCATATTAAAAACCATGATCTACGACACCCAACATGCGAATTTGAGTTCCCCCCCCCCCCCCCCAACCCACCACCAATGGTGCCAGTCTGGTCACACACACACATACACACACACACACATACACACACACACATACACACACAC
>CM019182.2:56860678-56975040 GCA_009739505.2 Apolygus lucorum
TAGAAGCCGACAGTGACAAGTGACAGTGAAATTGTTGAGGAAAAAAAAGAAACTTTCCATATTGACATGTTTTCGAGTGAGGGTCAGGGACATCATAAAATTTTTGCCTCAGCCTATTTTTAACCGATGAGGAGGGATACATTTCAATGTTTCTTTTGCGATGTTCGACCTTTATTAATTTTATGATTTTTTGTAATCTTCGCAAAACTCCTTGGTAACTATACCAAGTGTTCGCTTTCTGAATGATTAATAGTGTGAAGTCGTTATTTTTATACTTTGTATTTTCAAAACATATTTCCCAAGGAGAAAGTTTGGTTTTACGTCTTATTTGGGCTCGTGAATAGTTTACTGCAACCCTACTTTTAAAAAAAATGTTTGATGAAAAATATACTTTTATAAATGATATGTTTCCAGAAGAGTTTTGAGTACTTACCTATCGTGTTTTTTATATTTTTTCACCCATTTCTTTATTTGTTTGAAACACTAAAATGGGTGCCCAAGGTACATTAATGTTGCTCAAGGTACAATCCAAGATTGTACCTTGGGCAAAAATCCACTTTTTACAAAATCAATTTTAATGCATCAACCATGGGAGATTTTTTAATTTCAAAGGTATTCTGAAAGCCAACGAGATAGAGCATTGCTATATCTTGAAAAAACTCCAAAAAAACGACGTGAACTACCCCAAATTTAGCAATGAAGAAAATCTGCCCAAGGTACACGTCCTTCCCCTACTCAGTTCGTCTTTGAGTTGCGTACTCAGTTTTGCGTACTTAGCAAACAGTAATCAAATATTGTAATGAAGGCACCCACAACTCTTTGTTTTCGAATTGAGTGTGAAGCGTTTTTCTCTTCAAATTAAACTTGATTATGAAGCGAAAATACCTATGGTTGGTACCGTAGTGGCAAAGGCAAAGCTGTTTTCTTTGAGGGTGAGTGATCTATAAAGAAAAATTAACCTTTGTGTTATAATTTGCAGCGTTTCTTCATTGGATTTTCGGATTTTACAAAGCTACATTGAATCATAAACCATCAAATTTCGA
This sequence comes from Apolygus lucorum, assembly GCA_009739505.2. Classification (NCBI taxonomy): domain Eukaryota; kingdom Metazoa; phylum Arthropoda; class Insecta; order Hemiptera; family Miridae; genus Apolygus; species Apolygus lucorum. The sequence goes on from CM019182.2 coordinate 56,861,722, forward strand.
GGGGTTATAACTTTCTTCTTGCTCGATTCCAAAAGATTTCTAATGAAAATAATAAACTAAAAGTTTGTGGTTGTCTCCATGAACTAGTGATAGATCATAATTCGGGAAATTTAGGACACTTCTGAATAGGAACTACCTATTGAGTTGTTGTGATAGAGGATAATTAAGAGAAGAATCACGAGAAGATTCGAGTTACAAAACGGTATAATGGAAGATAAGACAACAACTGATAGATAAGAAGGGACAATGCTGCCAACATAATTGTGACAATATTCCTACACCCCCTGATGGCATAATTTCAATTTACAGCTCAAACACAAGAATAGATCGTAGTAGCACAAATTAGAAAAAGTAATATGTCTATCCACCATTGTAAAACATTAAAAACGTCAATATCGATAAAAACAATATCATCATAAAAGAAACGACTACATTATGTAATCACAATTCGACTGTGGAAATTTTCATAAAATGCATATCAGAAAGAAAAATACAATATAAGTTAAAAGTTATTTTGTGATACCAAATTCATGAACTATGGAATCAAACTTCGGCTTTGGCAATGGCTTAGTATGCAAATCAGCGATCATTTGATCAGTTGACAAATACTGAACAATTACTTCATTTTTCTTTATATGGTCTCTAATAAAATGATGACGAATGTCAATAAGTTTGCTTTTTTGACTAACTTGATTGTTTTTACTTAAATTTATCGCACCAGCACTATCACAATTTATTTCGGTAAATTCACCGAAATTCATTTTTCATTCTTTTCACTAAATTGGGTTCAATTTCACCGATTAGCACTCTCAACCATATGGCTTCTTGTACAGTAAAGGAAAGTGCCATGTATTCAGCTTCCACAGAGCTCAGGGATACGGTAGTTTGCTTCTTGCTGAACCATGATAATATCATGGGGAATTTAATATTATTAAACCGCCTCTCAGCTTGAAGCAGCTTCCCGTGACTGAGTGACGTTCATTGATTTTATTTCCCCAGTCAGCATCAGAGAAGCATTGAAGTTGTGATTGAGTAGTAGCGGAGTACGTCAGTTTGTAGTCCATTGTTCCCTTGAGATAGCGGAGTACGTCAGTTTGTAGTCCATTGTTCCCTTGAGATAGCGGAGTACTCTTTTCAAGGCCTGGACGTGACAATGACTCGGAGCTTTGTTGTATCGACTCAGGAGGTTGACTGCGAAGGTTATGTCAGGTCTTGAAATTTGTGATAGGTAAAGTAAGCTCCCAATTGCCTCTTGGTAAGGGAATTTTCGGGGGGCCTCTGATTTTTCCTCATCTTTAGAAAAATCAATCCCAGGATCCAGCGGAGTTGGCGCTGCTTTTGAATCCAGCATGTTGAATTTCTCCAAGATCTTCTGGGTGTAGGTTTTCTGGCAAATCCATAGTGTTCTCTTTTGTCTGTCTCGACCTAGCTCCATTCCTAGACAATTCTTGGCCTCACCTAGGTCCTTCATGTCGAACTCATTATGCAGCTGAGACTTCAATTTTAGCTGTAGCTCTAATTTATTAGTGAATAATAATAAATCATCCACCCAAACTGCAAGTAATATCACATTTCCTTTGGATTTTGAAAAAATAAATAAAAAATAAATAAATAAATGCATGGATCACCCTTGGATTGCTGTAGCCCACAATAACGAGAACTTCGCGTAAGCATTGGTTCCAGCACCTTCCACTTTGGCGGAGTCCAAGAATCGACTTTTTTAATTTCCACACATTCTTTCCATTTTTCGGAATTTTGACCATCTCAGGTGGTGAGACATAGATTTCTTCGGATAGGTTTCCATATAAGTAGGCTGTTTTCACATCCATATGTGTGATCTCTAAATTTTCTTGAGCAGCTAGAGTGAATAGGTATCGAAGAAAGGAGTGTTTCACCACTGGTGAAAAAGTTTCTTCAAAATCCGTCCCAAATTTTTGTGCACATCCCTTGACCACGAGTCTTGTCTTAAATTTTGGAATTTCTGACTCGCTAGGTTTAGTTTTGAGTACCCATCGAGCTTTTAGTTGTTTCTTGTCTACAGGCCATAAACGTCATTCATAAACGTCATTTTCTTGACCCATTCATAAACGTCATTTTTGATCAAGGATTGCATTTCTTCATTCATGGCGCCTGTGCCATTGTTCGGAATGAGAAGATTTAAGTGCCTCTTTGACAGTAGTTGGGTCTGAATTTGAAGAAGTCATGTAGATAAAATCTTGCTTTCTTCGAGGTTCTGGTTTTCTTGACGAACGTCTCAAAATAGTTTGTTCCTCTGTTTCTGGTTCATTTTCAAAACCTAGGAAATCTTGTGACGAGTCAGTTTCGTCAGGTGTTTTGAAACCTTCCTCCTCTGAGTAGCTGTCATCATCGGAGTCTACTTCTGAGTCTTCTGATAGACTTTCTGAATCGGAACTGTATTCCATCTTAGGTGGAGTTTGTTCAGTAGGAATCACCTCGATGGTAACAAAGGTTTCTGTGTTAGTGTTTTTTGCCTCCTTGGTATGGTTCTGGATTTTTAGATGAGAATCCTCCATAAAAATTTCATCACGGCTGACGATGATCTGCTTGGTGGTAGGGTCTATAAGCCTGTACCCTTTCGTTTCGGCACTATATCCAACGAACAACAATTTTTTTGATTTCGGATCCCACTTTTTCCTTTTTTGTTTTGGAATCTGCGACATAACGCTGCATCCGAAAATTCGAACGTGACTGAGATCAGGTTTTTCTCCAGTCCAAGCTTCAAAGGGAGTTTTGTCTGTCAATTATTTTGTTGGTGACCTATTATTGAGGTACCTACACCGCTGTGGAGACTGCCTCTGCCCAATATTCTTTAGATAGACTAGCATCTTCCAGCATGCATCTGGCTTTTTCGACAATTGATCGCTGTGCTCTTTCAACGACTCCATTCGACTGACTGGTGTATCTGACAGTTCGCTGATGCCGCACACCCAAGTCAGAAAGGTAATTTTTGAAAGCTCGATTTACGAATTCAGTGCCGCCATCTGTTCTGATCATTTTTATTTGATGTCCCTTTTGACGCTCAACTAGGGTTTGGAAATCTCTGAAAACCGCGAGCGCATCACTTTTGTGCTTTAGGAAGAAAACGTGAGTATATCGTGAGCAATCGTCTACTATAGTGAACATAAATCGTTTATCACCAATAGAAGCTGTTTTCATTGGCCCACAGAGATCGAGATGTAAGAGATCCAATACATTTTTGGCGCGATGTTTTGATGGCTTAAAAGGAAGGCGAGCTTGCTTGCCGAGTGCGCATACTTCACAAACACCTTGAGTAGGAGATGAATTTTCAACCCCACATGCCATTTTTGACAATTGAGTCATGCGAGCGCGATTTAGGTGTCCCATACGACGATGCCATAGTGCACTGGATGGTTTGGTGCAGTATACAGGTGAACTCGTGCTTTCCCTACACCATTTGATTTGAGGGATGTTCCATTTGCTGTGGTGATTTGTATGTCACAATCGTTTCTCATTTCTGAGAGGCATGATTTATCATTAGTAATGTGGACACTAGCACATGAATCCAAGTACCATGACTGGCTTTGAGGGTCATGGATAGAAGAAAAAAATGCTTTTTCATTGCTTGATCGAGGTTTATTATGGTTAAAATTCGACTTTTGAAGAGGTTTTGACGAGTTTTTGGAGCGACAATCAGATGCATAATGTCCGATTTTGTGACAAGAATTACACTTCACGGACTTTTTTTTCCTGAATTTTGCTTTGGACATGAACGCAGACTCATTATTGAGTTGGTTGTTAGTCACAAAGAGATCTTGGAGTAGTCTTACCTTGACTGAGTCGGCTGTGAGGCTAGTTGACGAATTTTCTAATGCCATTATCATGGGTTGGTAAGTATCTGGCAATCCCGTGAGTAGGAGGGTGGCTACCCACTCATCAGGTATGTCGAACTTTATTTCGCGCAAAAGTTGTGCTGTGGACATTATTTTGTCGACATATTCGTCCATAATTTGACAATTGACGAGTTGAGTGGTGACCAATTGTCTCAAAAGACCGATTCGTCTCACAAGTCCGCTGTCTTGAAACGCTTTTTGTAGGTTATTCCAGGCCTCTTTCGCCTTTCGAGGGGAAAAAAAAGGTACTACACTTTTTATCACTCGCAACTTGTATTAACGGGTAAATACTGAGCCCATAATCTGTTGGGATAGTGGATAATTATGAGAAGAATCACGAGAAGATTCGAGCTACGAAACGGTATAATGGAAGATAAACAACTGATAGATAGGAAGGGCAAATGCTGCCAACATAATTGTGACAATATTCCTACATGAGTGAACAACACAGAGAGAAATGATGAAACGTATCACTGACTAGAACAAAAGAAGAACGTGTCAAAAGTCAAAACATGCCTGTGGAGCCTACTGAAGTAGGTGCGAGGGGCTCGATAGGGTAAGGGCACCAGTCATTGGCCACTTAACAACGTTTATCTTCATACCCGCTTTATTTTTGATGGTATTTGTTTCTTTCCTGTTTTAGAGCTTAACGTCCAAATAATACGACAATAACAACTTCAAACAAATTAAAGATATAGTAAATATTTTTTTCAATTAGTTTCGTAAAATCCGTTTTCCACCAGTCATTGGCCGGGAGTTCCTAATATTGGCCACCTTGTCCCCAGTCATTGGCCACCCTGTATTCATCGTTTTCTGCTCCACTGTGACGAAAAACTTTACAATTTTTTCCGGCAGGCAGGTGAGAAAGCCTTAAAGATCCACAGATCGAGTTGGATCTCATAAGATACCTTGAAGGGTCCGCGTTTTCGAGCTTACGAGCTTACTCGTATGTGGGATCCCCCACTAAAAAAACACCTCCTTTTCTCCCACGTTGGAATGCTCAGCCTGGAACCGTTTAACTCATTACTTCTGGCTGTGTCCTGTACCGCTTCATTAGTACCAGATGGGGGGACGGACCAGGTGCTCCCTTCTGTCTCTCTCCCGTTGTAACAATGTCTTCCTTGTGAGGGTACTCTCTGTGTACTCTCATACTCTGCCACAAGACTCCAGCTCCTTTCACATTCCAGCATCTTGCTGATAACAGTTTCTGGTGTTGAACTTTAGGGAGCTAACCACAGTTCTTCTAGCAGCTGATTCCTTTCAACCATCTATATGATACATTTGAAAAATCATCTTCTCTCTTCTGGCAGTGCAGGCATGTTGGGGCAGTTACCTTTCCCATTTTATGCAGATAGGCATAAAACAGTCCATGTCCTGTGAAGAAACTGTGTAAGAAAAAAGTTCAGCCCTTCATGCTTCCTGTCTATCCATGCCTCAATGTTTGGCACTAGCCGTGCAGACCACTGTTCTCTATCATTCTTCAGTCCATGTCTCTAGCCAGTTTGCCAAAGTGCGCTCTCTTTCTTCCTTGGCTATGCAGGACCAGTCTCCTACATCCCTTGTATCGAAGATTATTTTTCTCTTTGAAGACATCAGCTGAATTGGTATGACGCTGGTAAGGACATAGACTGCAGGTTTGGACACCGTTCGGTAAGCGCCAGGCGATTCGTATAGCTCATCTTTGCTGTGCAGCTATTAACTCGCTGTAGGAGATATGCCACACTCAACGCATCCGTCCACACCTCATCTCTATAAAAGAGAATTGACTGCACCATTGTCATCATCAAGCGTCTTTTGCATGGTCTAGAGTCATTTAGGTACGTTCCTCATAAAGTGACAGAGCTGCTGATTTTTGTGACCAAATGTGATTTTTGTGTCAAACATGACACCTTGATACCTTTCTGCTGGTTTAGTTGTTACTTCGGCGTTAGAAATCCTCATCGGAATGATGGTAGGTATGAGCTTCTGCGTGATATGACTACCTCTGTCTTTGCTGTAGCTAGTGCCAGACTGTGTTCTTCCATCCACTCCATTACTCGTGACATTATCTGCTATCGTTCGGCATGGACTGAATCCATTGTCCTCGCTAGTACTATTGCTGCCACATCAGCATCATTCTACAAGAAAATGGTCCTCATGCATTTCCAATCGTAGGAAACCATCGTATGATGCATTCCACAGTTGAGGACCTAGTACATATCCATGAGCAGGAATCATTTTAGTGCCAGAAATAATAGCTTCTTGACTAAAAATTATTCATAGTAGATCTGGAGATTAATATAAGAGTGTGTTATGACCCACATTTAAATCAGCATTAGTTCTTAAATAAAGAAGTACGAGAGGATCCCTGAGTGAGCCACCACCCGCAAGGGAGGGACGAGGTACGGGGAGTAAACCCTGCATGACGTCACCCTTCCACCTCTCTCTCCCTCAACCAATTACACTAGTATATAAGCTCACTCAGGGATGCTCGAGTATGCCAATCTAGTCCAGTTCTCGTCTTGTTCATTGCGCTCTCCAACTTCTCCTTCATCAAGGTATCTCCTCGAAGTTGTAGGATCAACCAAGTAAATATCCCGTCTTCCCGCCGGGAGGTTTCCCTGAAACGCCGGGGTCGACGGGCTAGCCCGATTCTCCCAGTACTCCGCATGCCGGTATGGGTCTGACCCGCCAATGCGACAGTACTGCATGATAGGATAGGGACAGTCTCTCTTAGGTTGAGTGGGGGTTAAAGTAAAGTCAAAACGCCGCAGCGAGAAGGTCGTTTTTTCACTCGCCGACACGCCGAACACAACAGTGGTGACCCCGGACGTTTTTAACTACCTATTCGACGCAGAGAGATGGACGACAATGGCATCCCCGATCTACCGCCGCAGCCTGACTTCGCTGAAGCCGCCAAAGTGTCAATCCTCTTGACACTACCACCGTTCTACAGGGATGATCCTCGCCTCTGGTTCCTTCAACTTGATGCGGCCTACACCGGCGCACACATCAACACACAACGGGCCAGATTCACTCGGACGCTCCCTCTGCTTCCCTACGACGTCACAGTACAAACGGCAGACCTCACAGCGGCTCAACTCGTCATGCCTTACGACGACCTCAAGGCTAGGCTCATAGAAATTTTCGAGCCCTCTCGTCATCAACGGATCACAGCCCTCACCCAACAACAGCAACCTGGGGGACCAGAAACCTTTGCAACTCCTGCGAAAAATCCGACACCATCTGGGGGACCTCATGCCACAGGACCTGACGAAGGCCTTCTGGATCAAAGCTCTCCCAATTGAGGTACAAACTATCCTCGCACCATGGATGACGAAGGACGCCGAATTTCTCTCACCCATGGCCGACGCAGCTCATGGGATACGAGGTTCAGCATCACTACATCAGATCGACCCACGACCTCAAACAGAAGCTGTCGACAAGAAACCTCCACCTTGGATACGAAGGCCGACCAATCAACGCCCTCGCAGCCGCACACCATCGCCGGCACGTAAAGGTGGTTTATGCTGGTACCATTTCACCTTCCGAACGAAGGCGCTGAAATGCAAAAAACCTTGCTCCTTTAAATCGGTATCCTGGTCGGGAAACTAGGAAGCCCGCCTGTTCACAAGGCGGGCACCCCTTTCACAGATATTTCAAACAGATTGTTCGTTCAATGCAGGAAGAACAACATTCCCTTCCTTATCGACACCGGAGCCAGCATTTCAATTCTTCCAAACACCTTACTCAAATGGAAGAGAAAAACTAATGACCAGCTTCTTTTTGCGGCAAACGGCACCGCCATCACAACGTACGGCCAATACCGTATGAAAGTTATACTTGAAAACGAAGTATACGAATGGGCCTTTATTGTCGCCGATGTGAAACGTCCAATCATCGAAGCAGATTTTTTGAGCTATTTCGGCCTACACGTCGACCTCATAAATAGGCACCTATACAACCCTCACTCACGACGCCCGATCAAGGGATACGTGAATACGGTCAACACTGGGGTTTCAACGGAGGCAACTCCTCCGGCCTTTACCAAAATGCTGGCTAGTTATAAACCAGCACAAAGGAAATCATCACTTCTCTCATCGGTGAAACACTACATCGAAACGAAAGGACCGCCCGTCACAGCAAAAAGTCGCCGTTTACATCCAGAACAACTCCGCCAAACGAAACACAGTTTCGACCAACTTCTTAAAGACAGGATAATTCAACCATCTAAATCCCCGTGGGCCAGTCCTTTGCACGCCGTTCCTAAACCAAATGGGACCTGGCGCTTCTGCGGGGACTACAGACGATTAAACGAACGTACGATAGGCGATCGCTATGCTGTTCCTCACTTACGGGATTTCTCCTCGCACTTACATGGATGCACGGTGTTTTCTACATTAGACATATCTCGAGCTTTCCATCACATCGATGTTAACCCGGCAGATATACCGAAAACCGCCATCATAACACCTTTTGGCCTATACGAATATAAGAAAATGAATTTCGGACTGAAAAATGCGGCCCAATCATGGCAAAGGTATATGGACCAGATCCTTAGGGGTCTCGATTTCGTCTTCTGCTTCCTCGATGATATTCTGATTGCATCAACCTCAATGAAAGAGCACCAACAACATGTACAACAAGTCCTAAACATATTCGCCAAAGAAGGCCTAATCGTCAATAAAGAGAAGTGTGTCCTAGCCAAACCAGAAGTAGTTTGTCTCGGACACCTCGTAAACAACAAAGGGATAAAACCACTTCCGAAAAAAGTAGACAACCTTACAACATTTCAGCTACCCGCAACAGTAACGGATCTGCGACGGTTTTTAGGTATGCTCAACTTCTACCGCCGTCATATCCCGCATGCAGCCGTCCATCAACAGCCATTGGTCGAGGCTATCCCTCAACCTTCAAAAAAGAAGGACAAACGACCAATTGAGTGGACGGACAAACGCAAACAAGCGTTTCAACAGTGTAAAACAGACTTACAAAAAGCAGCGATGTTAGCCCATCCAACATCTACGGGCCACCTATCCCTAACGACTGATGCATCAGATACCGGGATCGGAGCAGTACTACAGCAAACGATCAACGGAAAATCCGAGCCATTGGGATTTTTTTCTAAAACTCTCACTCCTGCTCAACTAAAATACTCAACCTTCGACAGAGAGTTACTCGCCATTTTCGAAGGAATTAAGCACTTCAGAGATTTTATTGAAGGACGAGAATTTCACGTACTAACCGATCACAAACCATTAACCACCTCTCTGCATCTGGATAGGAAAACTGCATCGCCTCGACGCCTGCGTCAAATGGAATTTATTAGTCAATTCACAACGGATATTCGCTACACTCCGGGAACATCAAATATAGTGGCCGACGCGCTTTCAGGACCATCACAACCAGAGCTCAGCGAATTGACTGCATTCCCGACAGGCGCCTCCATCGCCCAAGAACAACGGAACGACAAATCGACTGAATTTTGCAATCTAATCACCAACAAACGATTAGAAGAGACAAACGATCCGTCCATCAACAAAACTATATGGGGCGACACTTCGGGCGAACTTCCGCGCCCCTACATACCAACCAAATTGCGACGGTCAATGTTCGAACATTATCATGCTCTAAGTCACCCTGGAATACGAGCCACAAGGGACATTATAAGAGCTAGAGCATTTTGGCCACGAATGAACACAGACCTACGCACTTGGGTCCAAGCCTGCGAATGCTGTGCTAAATTCAAGGAATTTAGACACCCAAAAACCTCGCCACAACAGTTTGAATTCGCTCAGGCACTGGAACACGTCCATGTTGACATAGTGGGGCCGTTGGAACAATCAGAAGGATATAAATATCTTCTGACAATGATCGACCGTAATACCAGTTGGCCCGAATGCGTTCCACTCCGCACGATCACAACGAAAGCTGTCATCGATAACATCACAAAAAACTGGATAGCACGATATGAATGTCCTCTCTTCCTAACATCCGATCAAGGAAGACAATTCGAAAGTTCCGAATTTTCAGAATTCCTAAAAAAATTCGGGATCCAACGAATTCGGACTACCGCATACCATCCAGAAGCTAACGGATAGGTAGAAAGATGGCACCGTGATCTAAAGAACGCCTTACGCACAGCCGCTACTTCACCATCTTGGTCGAAGGATTTACCCACTATATTACTCGGGCTCAGAACTACGATCAGATACTCGGATGGATACAGCGCGGCCGAACGCATCTTTCGCGCGCCACTACGTCTACCAGCGGACGTATTTCATCCTCTACCTACACACATAGAGGACACACCTCCATCCGAAATGCCCGAAAAAATAAACCGACGATTCCCGGACTCCTTCCACAACACGCCGAAACTTTACCTGCGTGAGGAAGGTATGAAAAAAGGATTGAGACCATTATACTCGGGTCCTTACAAGGTCATTCGAACCGACGACAAGATGGCAACAATACTCGTAGACGGTTCCAAAATGACCGTTTCTCTACAAAGATGTAGGCCAGCGTACGGTTATACCCCCACTCAAAAGGAACCCGAGGTACCCGAAAAACCCGTCTCAACATCATTCGACACCGAGAGCCCGCACATACAGGACCTCTTTCGACCCAAGCAACCACATTACATACAGAGTTTTCATCAACGGTCAAATCGGTCCAATCATGGATGCAAGAAAGCAGATAACACCGACGGAAACTCCAGCAAACATGGACCCAACAGTGAGGAAACCAACAAGGCCTCCCAGGCCACCGACATCACGCCCAAAAGCGCGACCAGATATACCTACGCCGAAGCAATTAAATTTGGCCAACAACACATCGGCCAAAAAGATAAATAATACGCCAAATGGCACGAAAGGGCACCTTCGCGATGATAATATGCCGCGGCGCGTGACCCAAAATTTTTCGGAGGAAATTTTTCCAAAAATAAAAATCTTCGGTCTGGGCAATTTTCACTTTTCTCACTTACGCTCTCCTTTAAAGAGAGCGCACACCGGTTTCGTCATAAGGCGCCGGAGGGTCTTCCAACCCGAGACCCAGGTACCTCGACGGACCCGCGGCCAGCAACCGGCGCTCCCGACGCTCTCGTCAATACGACGAGTACAGAATGCAGCGACTACGTCAAACATCGCCGCCATGACTGCAGCTTCGCTCAAACAGTCAACGACTCCAACGCAAACTTCAACCAACATCTGTACACATTTCAAATTCAAATTCAAATTTGTAAAACTCAGCACCTCAATGTAACTTCTATACTTTAAGAACTAGGGGGACCTATGTTATGACCCACATTTAAATTCAGCATTAGTTCTTAAATAAAGAAGTACGAGAGGATCCCTGAGTGAGCCACCAGCCGCAAGGGAGGGACGAGGTACGGGGAGTAAACCCTGCATGACGTCACCCTTCCACCTCTCTCTCCCTCAACCAATTACACCAGTATATAAGCTCACTCAGGTATGCTCGAGTATGCCAATCTAGTCCAGTTCTCGTCTTGTTCATTTCGCTCTCCAACTTCTCCTTCATCAAGGTATCTCCCCAAAGTTGTAGGATCAACCAAGTAAATATCCTGTCTTCCCGCCGGTAGGTTTCCCTGAAACGCCGGGGTCGACGGGCTAGCCCGATTCTCACAGTACTCCGCATGCCAGTATGGGTCTTACCCGCCGATGCGACAGTACTGCATGATAGGATAGGGACAGTCTCTCTTAGGTTGAGTAGGGGTTAAAGTAAAGTCAAAACGCCGCAGCGAGAAGGTCGTCTCCTTCACTCGCCGACACGCCGAACACAATAGAGTGCTTATATAAAATTTATATGAACCATTTAATGGTTCATTTATATAAGCATTCTTGGTAGTTAAAACTTGCTGGCCAATGATTGGGGTAGGAAAAATGCGCATCATTTCAGTCATTTTAGGTGCAACTTATACATCAGCCGCCTCGGTGAGCGCTACTCTGCATAACGCAATAGTTCCTGTAAAGATCAATAACTTTAGTTGTAGAGCACTTGTTGATACGGGAAGCACGTCCAGCTTCATAGATAATGCATTGGTTAGTAAATGTAAAGCACAAGTACTGCCTTCGAAGGAACGAATAACCGTGGCGAGCTCTGCACTTTACTCAACTGTTGAAGGCTGTTGCAAAGTAAATTTGAAGATCCAATTACACAATTACGAAAATGATAAGCTTCTGATAATGACAAATCTTTGCGCGGATGCTATAATTGGTCACGATTTACTAGCAAAACATCGTTCGCTTGAAATGAAGTTAGGAGGACCCGATGAACCACTCTTGATCTGCAATCTAGCAGCAGCAAAGGTACCACCTATTTCACTTTTCACAAACCTCACGGATGAATGCAAGCCTATAGCCATTAAATCTCGGTATTATTCTAAAGAGGATACAGAATTTATCAAGTCAGAAGTTTCTAAATTGATCGAGGATGGTATTGTTAGAGTTACCGTTACCAAGATTTGTTGTAGCTAAAACACAATGAAAACCCGATTTTCAATTATTACATTTTTGAGCTTGTGCGCGAGTACTTGTGTTTCATTTATGTCTCTTCAACACTGGTGTCAGAAGTGGGATACATGGTAAGAGAAGGGTTTCTATCACGAATTCAAGCACTAGTTACTCTCATTTACCATAATAGATGATTTCTGGTAATGAAGAAGATGATGGGCGACATCTTCGTAGTGGAAGAGTTGTTCCGCCTACACCTAGCTCTCGGCATCTGGTCAGCCCTCGTAGACAAACTCCGATAAGAGAAAATGTAGAGAGTGAAGGGTGGCAGAGAGAAGCAGCTGCATTGCGCCAACAGATTGGAACATTAGTAGAACTTATCACACGAATACAACTAGGAAATAGTGAGAACACAGAGCATCAGCAGCATAGCAGAATTTACTCAGACCCACCCAACGCTTCTAGACCAAATAAAGTTAAACCGGGGTCATATGATGGAACGAATGACTGGGGAAATTATTTTCATAAATTTCAAGTGGTCAGTAGGGCAAATGGTTGGACGACCTGTGAACAAGCAACTCAGCTAACAGCAGCGCTCCAAGGTCAAGCTCTAGCCATTGTAGCTCGATTGAGTAACAGTGCGACATTCGACGAGATGGTTCAGGCATTGGAGGGTAGGTATGGAACCAAAGGCCAAGAACAGTTGTTCATTCACCAACTTCGTGTTAGGAGGCAGGCAAGTGGGGAAAGCATTGCTGCATTTGCTTGCGATTTGGAGGAATTATCAGCAAAAGCGTTCGTTGGTGCTCCTGCTGCTGTGGTTGAAGCGATGGCGCTGCAGCAATTTTATGACGGGCTGATTAACGTTGAGTTAAAGAAAATCGTAGTGGCGTATCCAACCACTTTTTTGCAAAATGCGGTCACCTATGCGATCCAAACAGAGGCTAACCTCATCAGAGCAGCTGGGGTATCAGGACGCATGCCATTGAGAAAACTTGATGAGGGCTTTCCACGGGAACTTGAGAGTGGGGACGTCCAAGGCACGAGAAGGGAGCAGCCACGAAACAGAGAACCTAGACGAGATTCGAGAAATGGGGGAGCGCCGGCTTGAAGGGTCCGCAGACGGTGCAAGTAGTTGAGGGCCTGGAAGATACCATTTTAGGATTAAGGAATGGCTTCACCGTGGTGGTGCAAGGAGAGGTGGAAGGGCAACCTTGCAGAATGGCTATTGACACAGGAGCTGCGGTGACGGTTGTGTGCCTCAATCTCGGGAGACAGTTGAAAATGGTTAACACAACAAGACAGCTGCAGTCAGCCACAGGAGAATCGATTCAAATAGAGGGGGAGGCCATGGCTACCATCAATGTGGGAAAGGGTCTGGAGTTTAATCATCCTGTGATCATTGCGGATATAAAGGAATCTTTATTCTCTTAGGTTTGGATTTTCTTGCACGTAATGAATGCTTGATCGACTTGAAGCATGGATGCCTCACAGTCAGACAGCTTTCCGTCAAGATCAGTAGAGATAACGGGCAAGATGTAGTTCAGATGGTTGAACAACAGTCCGTCTCGAGTGAGGCGTTGCAAGATTTATTGCCTCAAGTACAAACTGAAGGGATAACAATTGAGCAAAAGCAGAAGATTCAGATATTTGCAGAAGGCCTAGTAGACTATGGTGCAGCCAAGGCTCCACAACAGAAGACAATCCGACAGCTATCAAGGTGGGCTCCTGTAAAAAGAACAGAGGTGAATAAATTTTACTGTGGACGACAAGAGAAGGAAGAGGATGTTCAGAAGATACGGATATGTCAGTTGCTAACAACCTACGGACTGAAGGAATCTGCAAAAGCCCAGTGACAGGATTTAACACTGGCTAAGGTCATAAGCTGGTTGGAGAAAGGAGAGCGACCCCAGACTCATGAACTAAGAGGCCTCGCCAGAGGAGAGCGGAGCTATGACGCCATGTTCTCATCACTGGGCTTGGTAGAGGGGTGTTTATGTCGCAAATGGGAATCACCGAATGGAAAGAAAGTTACATGGCAGATCATTGTGCCAGAAGCTTGGAGGAAGAAGCTGTTCGAGCAGTATCACAATGTGAGTCGTTTTGGGGGGGCTAGGACAGCTAAGGCGATACGAGCAGGACACTACTGGGTGGGAATTCACAGAGACATCGCCCTGTGGTGCAAGACCTGCAGTAAGTGTCGGGAGCACTCTCAGGGTCGACACCGAGCGCCGATGCAAGTGAGAACCTCGGGAGTACCATTTGAGAGGATTGGAATCGACCTCATGGGGCCTCTGCCCATATCGAGACGAGGAAATCGATACATAATGACGCTTCAGGACACTGTTACCAAATGGGTAAAAGCAATCCCACTCCCCAACGCTAAAGCATCCACTGTGGCCAACGCTTTGGTTGGTCATGTGGTTTCTCAATTTGGAGTGCCTCAAGAGATTTATTCGGACAAAGGACATAGCTTCAAAGAGGAAGTTTTCCAAGAAGTAATACAGCTTCTAGGGGGACATAATACCAGGGCAACGCCGTTACACCCGTTAAGCAATGGCTCGGAAAAACGGTTGAATAGGACTCTGTGGCAATTCCTCTCTAGTATGGTTTTGGATAATCACCAACAAGATTGGGATGACATGTTGCCTATTGCCCTTCTTGCATATAGAGCGTATAAGAGCTCGATTCCAGGATTCAAACCTACCAGAATGATGCTCTGTTGTGAACTGACTCTGCCAGTTCATTTGCTGATGGGCGAACAGCCACAGGGAAAGTCTGGACCCGAGTACGTTGATGACTTGAAGAAGAAGTTGGCAGAAAAACAAAATGTAGCCCGTGAACGGCTGAAGATAAGGGTTGAAGATATGAGAAGACGGTACAGAATGCGAGCCAAACTAAATGAATATCAGAGAGGTGATCGAGTATGGTTTTACAACCCAACTAGGAGGAGAGGGCCCCTGCCAAAGTTGCATAGAAGTTGGGAGGGCCCATGCGTGATCGTAGATGTGGTTAACGATGTCGTGTTCAGGATCAAGACAACAAAAGGACGGCTACGAGTGGTACACCATAATCGTTTGGCTCCGTACGTGGAAGAAGAAAGTTTGTTGTGAAAAGGAGGGAGTAGTGTTAGAGTTACCGTTACCAAGATTTGTTGTAGCTAAAACACAATGAAAACCCGATTTTCAATTATTACATTTTTGAGCTTGTGCGCGAGTACTTGTGTTTCATTTATGTCTCTTCAACAGTATAATCGAGGAGAGCACATCGCCTTGGAGAGCTCAAGTACTAGTAGTCAAGAACGAAATGAGGAAGAAAAGAATGTGCATTGATTATTCGCAGACTATTAATAGGTACACCCAACTCGATGCTTATCCGATACCTAAAATAGACAAAATTATTGAACAAGTCTCCAAGAACAACATATTTAGCACGATAGATTTAAAGTCTGCTTATCATCAAGTACCAATTTTGGAGAGTGAAAAACTGTTCACCGCTTTTGAAGCTGACGGCACCCTGTATCAATTCAAACGTATCCCTTTTGGTGTCACTAACGGAGTTCCAGCCTTTCAAAAGTTCATTAATACGATAGTAAAAAATGAAAATCTACAAGAGACCTACGCATATCTCGATGACGTGACAGTTTGTGGTAGGACTAAAGAAGAACACGATACCAATCTCAGCGCTTTCCTAGAAGCAGTGAGAAAATATAATTTGACTATCAACGAACAAAAATCGAAACTTTCTCAAACTAACATCAACCTCTTAGGATACAATATAGTAAACAACACTATCAAACAAGATGAAGGTCGCTTACGGCCACTCCGGGAATTGCCTGCACCAAAAGATTTGAAAGGACTCAAACGAATCTTAGGAATGTTCGCCCATTTTGCAAAGTGGATTCCTAAGTTTTCCGAAAAAATTCGCCCACTTGTGGTAGCAAAAATTTTTCCATTGTCTTCAGACTTACAGAATCTAATAGAAAACCTTAAATCTGATATATCTAAGGCAGTCTTAACTTCTATTGACGACAAATTGCCATTCACAGTGGAAACAGACGCGTCCGACTACGCTATTGCTGCCACCTTGTCTCAAGGAGATCGACCAATTGCCTTCTTCTCAAGAACACTCTCCGAATCTGAACGGCACCAGCCAGCTATTGAGAAAGAGGCTGCAGCTATCGTTGAATCTCTTCGTAAGTGGCGACATTATCTCATTGGACGTTCATTTCAGATCATCACTGACCAAAAATCGGTATCGTTCATGTTTAATAGTAGCAGGCACAGTATGATCAAAAATGAAAAAATCGCGAGATGGCGTCTAGATCTAGCTTGTTTTAAATATGAAATCGTTTACCGTTCTGGAAAAGATAATATTGTTGCCGACGCTCTCTCACGAGTCTGCGCTTCAACATCAATCTCAGATCTTCTAAAACTCCACAAGATAATGTGCCACCCTGGAGTGACTAGAATGGTACATTTTGTTCGTTGTAAGAACCTGCCATACTCGATTGACGATGTGAAGCGAATGACATCAAGCTGTAACGATTGTGCAGAGCTCAAGCCAAGATTTTTCAAGAATGAAGGCGTGCTAATCAAAGCAACAGCGCCGTTTGAGAGGCTTAATCTGGATTTCAAAGGGCCTCTTCCTTCCTGTTCAAGTAATCGCTACTTATTAACAGTTGTAGATGAGTTCTCTCGCTTTCCTTTTGCATATCCCTGCTCAGATTTAACAGCATCTACGGTAATCGATCGTCTAACCAAGCTTTTTTCAACTTTCGAAATGCCTTCATATATCCACTCCGATCGTGGCGCTGCCTTCATTTCTGCAGAACTTAAACATTTCTTGACGTCACAAGGCATAGCTACAAGCAGAACAACCGCTTACAACCCTAGAGGAAATGGCCAAATCGAGAGATTTAATGGAATAATTTGGAAGACAATTCAATTGGCACTCCGCTCAGCTGAGTTAGAGGAGAGAAATTGGGAGCAGGTCTTACCTCAGGCTTTGCATTCCGTTAGATAACTTCTGTGCACAGCTACCAATACAACTCCGCATGAGAGGATGTTCCACCATACACGGAAATCAGTAAATGGCCAATCACTCCCTACTTGGCTGTCAACGCCAGGGAAGGTGCTGATGAAAACCCTACCAGTGCCAGGTAGTAAGTACGCTCCGACTGTTGAGATGGTGGAACTCGTGGAGGCCAACCCTCATTACTCGCTTGTGCGGCTAGCAGACGGTAGAGAAACTACTGTCTCGAACCGACACTTAGCACCTGCAGGGGAAGCTTGACTTTTACCTTCAACGTCGACACCGAGACCTGGAGAATCCTCAAGATATCCAGACCAAGATCCAGGTGAAACACCGCTTGCTCCCGCGTTGGATCTTGATCCAGAATCAGTATCGCCACTCATCATACTTCCGCCACCATCTTTGGACCCAGATAAAGAAAACCCAGGACCTTTGGAACACGATAAAATCGAAACTCCTGTCACCAGAGTCGACCCAGAGCTGCGGCGTTCCAAAAGACCGAAACAACCACCAAAATATCTGGAGGACTACGTTCAGTAAAAAGAAGGGGAAAATGTTATAATTCGCCATATATCAAATGTTGCATTTCCAACACTACGTTCCTAACGCTACTTTCCAAAAATTCCTAATTCATTATCTCGTGCTCTTTCGTTGAATAAAGCCTAATATTCCGAGGCAATTCTTACTATCATTACATTGGGCACCCGGTCAATAACTGGAGGAATCATCCTTGCTATCATCCAGTTATTTCCATAGTTTGTTAAAATTCCATGTCCTTGTGGCAGAAATTTACTAATAATTTACTAGTGACCATGCAAACACAAGAAAAACTACATCAAACCCTTGAGAATGAGTTGAGGTATGCTCATCGTTTTCATAGGAAACAGGTGCGATGATCATAATTCTTAGACCTTCACCACTTAAAATGAGTTTGAGCGGTTTATACAGGGCTTCACTTCAACTTTCAAGATCCCACTGCCTTCTAGAATAGACACTTAAAATGAGGAAAACATTCAAAATGATCCAAGAGAAAGTTGTGTGGTAAAAAACTAACTTGAAAAACTAGGTGGCCAATGATTGGTGCCTTTACCCTATCTGGTAAGAAGGGGACCTGACTCCGCCCTGACCCGACCAAGACGGGTTCTGATCGGAGTCAGGAAGCGAAGCCTCGTCCGCTCTGCTCCGCTCCCGTCACAATGTCGCCGCCCCCATTTAAATATACTAGAGGGATCCGGTCCGGTCCTGAAGTCTGTTGTGGTCGGGTCGCAGTGTCGCCGCACCTTTAATTTTCACCCCTTAGAAGTGACTGATATCAACCAAAAGCTTCAGGGCACAACTAGACCCCAAATACCAAATTTCATCAAAATCGGTCCATGGCAACTGAGGAAAGTGCCGAGTGACGGCCAAATTTTCATTCGATTTTTGGATTCCACGTACCTTGAAACGCAAACCAACAAATTTTGAGGGGGGTTACATTTTGCTTCCGAGTCTACCAAGGCAGCGGAAGCTTTGTTTTCTCTTTTCAAGGATGAAAAAAAAAGTTCTCCAAAATCAAAATTTCCAATCGCGTTTTACGTTTTAGACCTTCCTGAACAATTTTGGTTCCGTTTCTGTCTGTGTGTCTGTCATGAAATCCTTGTAAAACGCATAACTATACGAAGTTATTGTCCGATTTCTATGAAATTTTCAGGGATTGTGCGGGTTGGTGTGTAGACGGTCCCCTATGAAAATCATCATCCCCGGACTGATAGAAGCGACTGCGCATGCGCAAACGTGAATTCCTTGTAACGGCAATAACTTCTACATTTTCTATCCGATTTCAATGAAAATTTCAGGGATATTACAGATTAGTATTTAGATGGTCCCCTATGAAAATCATCACCCCCGGATAGATAGTAGCCGATGCGCATGCGCGAACACAAAATCCTTGTAACAGCCGTGCATACGTGAGAATCTCAAATCCTACACAAGCTATTAACAGGCCCCCATAGCTCAGATGCAGCAAGACTGACTCCGACCCAGGGGTCCTGGGTTCGACTCCCAGCCTTACTGAGAAATTTTTTAATTCAATCACTTCTCACTTACATTTTTCATCCGAATTTGATGAAATTTTCTAGGATTGTCCAGATTAGCGTGTAGATGGTCCCCTATGAGGGTAGTGAAAGGTACTTAGAGATTGGTGTTTTGAGATTAACTACTATGCATCGGATCATCAGTACAATCGGGTTATGGATACGAGGAAGCTATGTGCCACACCCACTTGTTTTTTCTTAGTCGATTCCAAAGGTTCATTATTGAACATACTAAACCAAAAGGGGGGTTGGTTGACACGAAATAGGTATTCTGGTGGCACTCACCTGTAGTGGGGGGCAGGAAAACCACTTCGTTCGGACTCTAGGTGGGGGTAAAATTGGTGATGTACGGATGACGACATTCTTGTTTGCACATGTTGAGACGTCTGCTGGTTCGTGACGGGACCACTTCGCTCGTTCGAGTGGTGGTGGTACCTGATCGTATTCGACCATAATTATGGAGATATCAAGTAAAACAAAACAGCTGACCAATGTACTTTTAAATTAAGAGATCATTTTCAGATGCCACGGAAAACCGTCCTGTAGTGTGAACAGAGGTTATAATATTCCGAACCCATGTAATTTATTTAAATGGACGGAATTTTGGTACGACTGTGTTCCAGGTAAGCTCTCAACGTCTTAAATACCTATCTTAGACTAATAATGTTTAATTGTTGACTTGTTGACTTTGAGGTCTAATGGGGTGTGCGCATGGGTCGAAAAAACTCTTCATTGTTATTTTTCATCTAGACTAGACCTCATTTTGAGAATTTCGACATCAACCTCGACCTTCTAGCGTGAGAAGACCTTTTTGACCGACTTCAACAGCGCTGAGCCGCTGAGAAGGGAAGAAGTACCTACACAGTGTCATGGGAGGGCGATTTTTTTTATTTTTATTTTGTATGTTAGTACCACCAGCATTTTTTTTATTCGGGTACCATTCTGCCTGAGTCCCGTTTCAACTCGCCCGACCCCTCCTCTTGGACGCCTGCCGCCCCTCAACATATTCTTGGGGGACCACCCTCCCATTCATTGGGGACCATCCCTTTTATTTAGAGTGAAACGCTTATTTTTTCAAAACAAACTTGGTTGTGAAGCAAAAATTCTATTTCAAAAGTAAATTTTGACACCAATTTTTAAATTCTTTGAAATTAAAAATTTTAAAAATTGAACTGATTTTTTTCTTTTCAAAATTCAGATTTAGTGGATCGTATTGTGATCTCACCTGATCGACCAGGAATTTTTTATTTTTATTGGATGCGGAATGCGACCCCTTATTAATTGAGTAATTCATCAACTCATGGTCAAAACAGACCACTAAGGGGGCATTAGATAAAGTATCGTTGTCCGGATGATGACAACATGGGTATTTGGTTGGGAACTTGTTAGTTCTAACAACCTCTAGCTAGGTCAAGTACCCGGTCAACTTGAAGATGACGCATCGGGCTTTGTGCAGGGGCGTCTGGTGAGAATATTCGTGAGGCAAACAGCTTGGCCAGTCACAGAGGAATAAACAATAATGAAAAACGCTGCAAATTATTACACAAAGGTTTATTATTTTTCTGAAGATAAAGCGTCAGCTTTACCCTCGTCACTACCTACCAATCATGTTTTCGCTTCATAATGTTCTTTATTCAGGTGAAATAAACCCTTCACACTCCATTTGAAGAAATAAAGTATTCCTTGGTTTAGAAATTTGATTACAGGTTGATTAAGGAAGCAAAACATGTACAACCCAAAGAAGTGATTGCATTTCCCTGAATTCCTTGTAAAACCATAACTTCCACATTTTCCATCCGATTTCGATGTAATTTTCAGGAATTATGCAGATTGGGGTGTAGATAGTCCCCTACGGATATCATCGCCCCCAGACTTATAGTAGTTGGCGTGTAGACGGTCCCCTACGAAAATCATCACCCTCGGATTGATATTAGCCACTGCGCATGCGCAATCGTGAATTCCCTATAAGAGCTATACTTTCTACATTTCCCATCTGATTTCGATGATATTTTCAGAGATTACGCGGATTTAAGTGTAGATAGTCCCCTACGGATATCATCGCCCCCGGACTTATAGTAGCCACTGCGCATGCGCAAACAATAATTCCCTTGTAGCTGCCATAACTTTTACATTTTCTATCCGATTTTAATGAAAGTTTCAGGGATCATGCGGATTGAAGTGTAGATTGTCCCCTGTGAAAATCATTGCCCTTGGAATGTTAGTAGCCACTGCGCATAAACAAACGTGAATTCCGTATAACAGTCATAATTTCTACATTCATTTTCATTTTTAATCCCTACATGCATTTTAATATGGAACATGTTATTGCCCGAGAGTAACTACCAGAAAAACGTTACGCTGGGAGGGTGACCTCCGCCAGTCACGCGGCCTTTCGAACACTCCAGTTTTGAAGGCGTGAAGCGCCGAGTTTTCCTAATGTATTTTAAATATGCTGCTAGGGATAATATAACTGTTGTATACCTTCCTACGACTAAAAATTCTGCACTTAATTTGGCAAACATGCTCCATGTTTTTATAATTTACTCCGTAGACTTCAAGTAGATAGCATCTGGGGGGTCCAGGGGGGCTTGCGAGACAACCACTTCAAACAATAATACTGTATACTAAAATGAAGGTAGGTAAGTTATTACAGTAACTACAGGTAGTTAGTTACTAACTAACAAGTAAAAAAAGAAACAAAAATTTAAAAAAAGGAAAAAAATTAATAAAAATACAAAACAATAAAATAAAAATCTTTTTAACAAAAAATGGATCGACCTCAAAATTGATGATGGAAAAAATAATAATGACAACTTATTCAGATAGGTTGGTAGGTAGGTAGGTAGGTACGCATTGAAGTCACTGCCGTGCCCATCAGCAGAGACAAACATACGCAAGCAGATTTCACTTCCATCTGGTTAGTATTACAATATGCGCCGATAGTGCAATACAAAACAGGAATGAGAGTAGGTACCTATTGTTATGTTTGCGTGTCGGCGATCGAAGGAGCTGACCTTCTCGCTGCGGCGTTTTGACTTTCCTTTAACCCCTACTCAACGAAGAGAGAGAAGTCCCTATCCTAGCATGCAGTACTGTTGCATCGGCGGTTCATAACCACATCATGGTGTGGAGTACTGAGGATTGCGGCTAGCCCGTCAGCCCCGGCGTTTCAGAGAAACCTACCGATGGGAAGATGGGATATTTACCTATTGAGCCTAGTACTTCGAGGAGATCCTTATTCGAGGAGAAGGTTTGAGAGCGAAATGATGAAGGCGATAGACTGGACTAGATTGGCTGGGAGCATCCCTGAGTGGGCTTATATACTCATGTCGTTTACTCGGGAGAGAGAGAGGTGGAAAGGTGACGTCATGTTGGCGTATCCCCTGTACCTCGTCTCCTCCAGTGGGTGATGACTCACTCAGGGTTCCTCACGTTAGCTTCTTTATTTAAGAACTAATTATTGATGATATGTGGGTCATAACACCTATCATTGAGGTAATAAATGTGTTCCAAAACTATTATGTTGGGGAATTCCTTCCTATTTAATGCTCAAAAGTAGAACTTAGGATTGGGAACTCAACACTTTAATCGTTAGTGGACTGTGATTTATAGGTACCTACGGGTGGTGTGTGGAAGAGCGTAATAAATTTAATGTGCAAAGAACATTCATCAGAAATTGGCGAACTTTTAAGAAATAAAAGGGGACTTACAAGTTCTGCAGATCTGCGAAGCTTCCCGGCGCCGGGTGCGATGTTCCTGGACGACGAGGGGACCGTACTCGCGAGAAAAGTAGCCAATTTGTTAAATTTATAATTCAAACTTTACTGTGAGACGCTACCACTGTGACACAACCCGTTGGATTTATAGTTTTAGGGATTGAAATAACTAAATAAATTGTTTGATCGCTGATTATACGCGGAGAGGTTTGAGAGAAGAGGGAACGAGCTCGAGCCAGATTAGAAGTGATAATAATCGAGGAATCGGGCAGGGCGATTCCTGGAATCAGCGCTACCTTCGGTGGTTCGACAAAACAATAAGGCGCCGAATTCAAACGGCGGAAACACCGCCCACTCAAAATTTAACTAAATTTTGCCAAGAGAGAGAAAACGTTAACAAGCAACAATAATGAAAATATTAGCAAAATTACCAAAAACACAAGTTAGTTAACAAACTAGTAGGTGAGTAGAAAGAAAACAATAGTTTAATAAATAAATTTACCCACCCAGAACAACGTACAAAATTTAATTGTCTATAGGTAGAGGTATCAACCTAGCTACTGGTCTAGTGTAGCAACCAGCACTAGTACGGACCTCGGCAACTCTATCCACACCATCACGTCCAGGAATCAGCTTGGTGACCACTCCCAATGGCCAATACAATGGTCTTGTGTCTTCCTTGGAAATGTAGACCGGCTGTCCTACTCGGAGAGGTTCGCGCGGGGTATTCCATTTTTTCCTCTGAATAAGCGTATTCAGGTACTCCGTCGACCAACGTTTCCAAAATTCTTGACTGGCACGTTGCACAAGTTGCCAGCGAGCCAAGTGATTCTCTGGCACTGGAATGAGATCATTTTCAGGCGGACATAAAAGGGCTGATCCAACCAAAAAATGACCGGGACTCAAAAATTCTACATTATCTGAGGGATCATCGTTAATCGGACATAACGGCCGACTATTCAATACCGCCTCAACTCTTGCGAGGAAAGTTGACATTTCTTCGTAAGTCAACGAGCGGTGGAGCGTAATTTTGGTGAGGTGGTGTTTAAAAGACTTGACAGCCGCCTCCCAAATTCCACCCATCCAAGGAGATGCTGGAGGGTTGAACGTATACTGGATTTCACGTGAAGACAAGTACTCTGCCAGTGCTGGCTCCGATTCTAACAAGAACTTCTTGATGGTTTTGGCCTCATTCGATGCACCAACAAAGTTTGTGCCTCTGTCACAAAACACTTGAGAACAAAGACCACGACGTGCCACAAAACGATCGAGTGCCGCCTGATATGCGGCCGTCGAGAGATCGCTCACCAGTTCAAGATGAACCGCTTTTGAGGCCATACATACAAAAACACAAACATAGGCCTTAAGTTTTTGTGCGTTCCTTCGTGTGCTCTCTTTCACGAATAAGGGTCCTGCAAAATCCACAGCGGTATTCGAAAAGGCCCGAAGTGAACTGGTTACACGGGAAGGTGGTAGATCACTCATGATGGGATGTTTCATCTTCGCCTTTGACTTAAAACAAATCAAGCACTTGTGGATACGTTGCGGAGGAGTGGGCGGAGAGATAAAATCCAAAATTGCGACTGGATCATTGCCTGTGTTGCTTGAGGCCCAGCATGAAGCAGGTATGTGTGATAATAATCACAAATCAATTTTGATAAACAGGCCTGTTGAGGTAGTAACAGTGGATGCTTAGCGTTGGGTGCCAAGTTAGAATGAGTTAGACGACCTCCGACTCGCAAAAAACCTTTAGAATCAACATAAGGTGAGAAAGAAAGCAACTTTTTTGATACTAAGCGCCCTTTATGTATGGCCCTTATGTCATTGGCGAAAGTAGAGGAAGAATGTATGTTCTACCCCATAACTATTAATACTACGACCTTTGACCTTTACCCCTACCCCCCCCTCCCACCCCCTGACCCACCCCACCACCCCTCCCGCCCCCTGACCCCCTCCCGCCACCGCCCCTCCGCCACCCCCGTACTCCTCCCGACCCGTACTCCTCCCGCCCCGTACTCCTCCCGACCCGTACTCCTCACGCCCCGTACTCCTCCCGACCCGTACTCCTCCCGCCCCGTACTCCTCCCGCCCGTACTCCTCCCGACCCGTACTCCTCCCGCCCCCTTATTCCTCTCCTCCCCCGTACTCCTCCCGCCCCTTACTCCTTCCGCCCCCTTCTCCCGCCCCCTTCTCCCGCCCCCATACTCCTGCCGCCCCTTTACTCCTACCGCCTCTAACCTCTACCCCCCTTACGCCTTTCGCCCCTTACTCCTCACTCCCCCCCCCCCCCCGACTCGTTCCTATCACTCCCCATACTCCCCCACACGTACCTCATATATCCCCCCATACTCCCACGTACTCCCCCAAATTTACCCCCACATATTCCCCCATACTCCCACGTACTCCCCCAAATTTACCCCCACATATTCCCCCATACTCGCCCAAACTTACCCCACATACTCCCCCATACTTACCCCTACCCACTACCCCACATACTCCCTCATACACTCACCCATACTTCCTAACACACTCACCCATACTCCCTCACACCTACCGCACATATTCCCCCATACATACCCCCACACACTCCCCCATATACCCCACAAACTCCCCCTCACTCTCACCCCTCATTCTCACCCTAACTACCAATGCCATAAGGTAAAAACTATAATTTAAGCTAGGTTGAGAATGGAGCTTCATGATAGGTTAACTAGATGGCACTATGGTCGATCTATCCTACCTTGTAATCATGTTTCAATCTCTATTTTAAGTTTCAAAGTAAGGTCAGTACAACTAACTAACAAGTACAACTAACTAACTTTGTACTGAAATTTGTTGTCCTGAAAAGGACAGTTCAAAGGATCTAAGGTAAGTACAACAATTTCTTTACCATTAAGATTCAATTAGTAACATTGTTCGACCCTCTTGGTCGTTGGAATTTCCAACTAAGCTCTTCTTTTATGTAAATTTAACATGTTGGTCTTCAAAAGGACCGATGAAAAAACTTATTCTTTACGAAATCACACACTTTTTTTAATAATTATTTTTATTCAGTCTTTCCTTCTCTTGTATAAATTGAACTTGTTGGTCCTCCAAAGGACCGATGAAAAATTTTAATTCAAGAATAAACGATACAATGAAATAGAATAGAAAAATTAGTGTTCGTGGTCAGTTAAACATTGGGAACACCACGAAAGAAACCCTGAATCTAAGCTGTTGTTCAATAGCGGCTGGTCGTCTTCTGGTACTGGTGAGTATCTATCAACGGACGGAGATGGAGGTAGTAGATGCAGAAGAAGGTATGAGGGAGAAAGGTATGGGTATTCGACGACAGAGTAGTCTTCAAACGAGGGAGTAGGAGATGGGCTGTAAGTTTTCATCTTCTTCCTGGGAGGCGACTCTCTGGAAGATGGCATCACAGCATACGTCTGGAAAATAACCATAAAAATTATGTAAGTAAGCAGTAAAAATTAAAATTGGTACTTGAAAGTATCTATGAAACTGAATCTACCTTATTCATGGGGTCAGAATACTCCTCTTCATCAGTGGATGGCGTTGAGAATTCGTGATTTGTAACCCACATTGATGGAGAAGCAGGACTGGGCGATCTTTCCCGTGGAGAGGCCCGAGTGCAGGATAATTCGTGGAGCTGGCATGCTCTTACTGTGACAAAGTTGGCACCACAAATTGAACACTGCTTACTGGAAGAAGCCATCTGAAAAGTTCCGATGAAACATTTATATTTACGAAAGTTGAATATGGATGAAACTCATAATTTGAATGCGGTAAATGATAACTTACCTTTCACATAAATTGCAAGTCGTGCTGTCGGTTGACAAGACCTCTGTAGATGAGGTTGACTGATCTGATGACCTTGTTGTTGTACTTCTGAATTTCGTCCTCGGTGAGTACGTCGTTGAACCGTTTTGGTAGGAAGACTCTAATGGATGCTTCTTGAAGAAAGCCAATGGGGATCAATAAAGCCACGATAGTGTCACCAAACCGACTTTGCAATCTTTGAAACGAGACCACTTCGTAGGGAACTCCAATGCGAAGGTCTGAGAGACGGCAGATTCCGTTGTTCTGGTTGTTGGCTGCGTTGAGTTGAGATGAGAGAGAGTTGATCATCTTGAAGAGCAGGAGCAGAATGAAGAGCCGCCTCCAAGAGCAGCCCCTTATATACCCAAGATCAACCACCCCCTTTCCCCCTCCCACCTCCCACCACCCCCAAGGTGAAATTAATTTGTGCATTACTACTCTATGAATAAGTATTCCTTCTCAATAGGTAGGTAATTTTTAAGGTTATCCTTCTTAACAGAATTCAATAACTTCTCAATGAAATTGTATTCCTTCTGAATGCACCTTCAGTCAACCCCCAACCCAATTCAAACTTTATTCATATATTACTACTCTATGAATAAGTATTCCTTCTCAATAGGTAGGTAATTTTTAAGGTTATCCTTCTTAATAGAATTCAATAACTTCTCAATGAAATTGTATTCCTTCTGAATGCACCTTCAGTCAACAACCCCAACAATTCAAACTTTTTTTTTCTTGTATTACTCCTCTGTTAATAAGTATTCCTTCTCAATAGGTAGGTAATTTTTGAGCTTATCCTTCTTAACAAAATGCTATAACTTCTCAATGCCTGGAGTCAAACTCCACTCCAATTCAAACTTTTTTCTTGTATTACTTCTCTGTGAATTAAGTATTCCTTCTCAGTAGGTAGGTAATTTTTAAATTTATCCGTCTAAACAGAATTCTATACCTTCTCAATGAAATTGTATTCCTTCTCAATGCCTATAGTCAAACACCCCCGATCAAACTTTATTCATGTATTACTTCTCTGTGATGAAGTATTCCTTCTCAGTACGCATTTTTTAGGGTTATCCTTCTTAACCGAATTGTATACCTTCTCAAAGGAACTACCCCCCTCCATTCCCACCCTATATAAGGAGCTGCTCCTCCTCTCCTCCTCCCACTCTTGCTCGTGCTTTTGTAGTGTTCACTAGTTTTCCAGTGCTCTTCTTCAAGCTCCAGCTCTCATCTTCAGCTCCAGACCAGCTCTTTAGCTCCAGACCTGCTCTTCAGCTCCAGACCTGCTCTTCAGCTATCGTCCCCTGCTCCTCTGGGATAAGTGAGTAACCTCATTAGTTTACCTCCTGGTTTGCAAATTAGGTCTACCTCTCCCCCAAAAAAACCCACACTTCCTTTTTTTTCCATTCAAGTTTGACCTTGATAACTTCTTTGTTCGTTCAAGTTTGACCTTGGTAGGTCCTTTTTTTCTCTCAATCACTTGATTGGTTTTGTGTTTTATTTTTTCGTTCAAGTTTGACCTTGATAGGTCCTTTTTTTTCTCTCAATCACTTGATTGGTTTTGCGTTTTATTTTTTCGTTCAAGTTTGACCTTGATAGGTCCTTTTTTTTCTCTCAATCACTTGATTGGTTTTGTGTTTTTTTTTTTCGTTCAAGTTTGACCTTCATAGGTCATTTTTTTTCTCTCAATCACCTTATTGGTTTTGTGTTTTCTTTTTTTCGTTCAAGTTTGACCTTCATAGGTCCTTTTTTTCTCTCAATCAATTGATTGGTTTTGTGTTTTCTTTTTTCGTTCAAGTTTGACCTTGATAAGTTTTTTTTTTCGCTCAAGTTTGACCTTGATACGTTTTTTTTTCTCAATCACTCGATTGGTTTTGTGTTTTCTTTCTTGGTTCAAGTTTGACCTTGATAAGTTCTTTTTTTGTCTCAATCACTCGATTTTTTTTTCTATTTTGTAAATAATTCCGGTATTATTTCGTTGTTTTGGTTTCTCTGAAACAATTTTCGTTTAGTACTTTTCTGAAGTTTTTTTTTCTTTCCAATCCGTTGATTGAAAATTTCGTTATTATTATTTCTTTTTCCTCAATCACTTGATTGGGTTTTTTCTGTTTCATTAAAAAAAAAAAAAAAAGTTGTGTCTTGGTTATTAGTTTTTCTAAAACAATTTTCGTTTAGTAATTTCCTCATTTTTTTTTCTTTTCAGTCCGTTGATTGAAAGTTTGGTTATTATTCACGTATCCTTGTTTTGGATTTACTTCTTCATATTCTTTTATTTTGCTTGAGGTTTGTGGATTAATTTTCCCAGTTTTTTTTTTTCATTCAATAATTTACTCGTTTCTCAATTTGAGTTAAATTGATTACAAATTTCCATAAAAATATTTTAGTTCAAATACTTTAAAGCTAGAGATGGCTAGTACATCAAAGTTGTGTACCTTTTGTGGGAGGGCATTTGACAGTTTGACCACGCTGATAGCCCATGAAACCCAATGTGGAGAAAGTAGATTCCCCACCACCAATACTTCTCCACCCATTATTTTGAAGAGGCCAGCATCTGACATTGATGATAGGTTGTCAATGTTCTCAAATTTGTGTGGATTCTGTGGGATTTATTTTCCTTCAATGGAGGAGAGGCTGAGGCATGAACAAACTCATGCTGGTTCATCTTCTCCCTCTCCTTCCAAAAAGAGGAACATATCTCCCACAGATAACTTATTCTCCTCTTACTTTGCCAATGTTTGTGGATATTGTGGATTGGATTTGCCACTAGAGATGAAAGGGAAGAACATGAAGTAGTGAGACACAATCGAGATTTTTGTACTAAATGTGGCCAGTATTTCGCTGATAATTTAGATAGGATCAATCATGAAATAGACTGTTCTGTTAACTTAGTGTGTGAAAAATGTGGGGCTAGCTTCACGAACTCTTATTTGTTTGAAGCACATAACACCAACTGTGGTCAAGAGGTGGATAATGTTAGACAAGGTGGTGACCCAAATGTTAGAGAAATATTGGCTAATGCTCTTGATGATGAACAAATCATTCCCTACATATCTGCTTTTACAAATAGAATTGCTTCGTTTTTTATACAATCAAATTTTGCATTAGATCTGCCTTCATTCCTTTCCGACATAAGACCAAAATTAATTAAAATCCTCAAAAACTGTCTTCGTGATCATGGGGCGATTAAATTCAATTTGGTTCTTGATATTTTAGTTAATAACTCTCTTGGAGAAGAGATGGATTGTAATTTAAAAGTCAAGAATGATATATTATTGAACAACACTCAAATAGATTCGATCCTAATTTCAATGAATGAAAAGTTTAATACAGAGCTATCTGAGTTGGAAGTTAAAAAAAGCGGTTGGAAGTTGGCAATAATTTATGGCCTACGAGTTAAAATCAACAAGTACTCCCCACTGAGAGGTGGCATGTTTATTGATCTCCCAGAAAAAATAAAAAATAAAAAAGCCTGTATCAATGTAATTAATCAGGAAAATTTTTGTTTCAAGTATGCCATATTAGCGAAATTGGTTCATAGGAAACCTCAGAGAGTATCCACCTATGCAAACCTGAGGCATAACTACAATTTTGAACTCAAAATCATACCCATACGATGATCTGAATATCAACTTTGAAAGAAATCAATTTTCTGTCCTTTACCGAATGTATGCCACATTTCAACAAAGTTACTACGGGGTTGAATACAATCATCCATTACTTTCACTCAACCAATTCAAGGAAAGAGGAACTTTGGTTGTTTTGGATTGTTCAAAACAGAGTGAATCCATCAAATCTGGACCTATAGATGTGATGTTGGAATTTGAAGCGAGCGTAGCATTTCCCGGTGACACAACAGCGTATTGCCTCATCATTCACGACCGATCAGTGGAGTACAACCCTTTGACTAATATAGTCCGTCGAATGGTATAAAAATGTTGTCAGACTGGATGTAGGTATGAATCCTACGTCTTGAAGGAGATTTAGCGAATCATCGAACCTCAGCAGCTGGACCACTTCACCACTGACATTTGTCACGTGAAGCCTATATAAAAGGAGTACCATAATCGATTGTCATTCAGTCATCATCATGCCGTCAAAGAGAGAGGTTGTTCTGGATCTCCACTGGTTCTTCAACAATGAAATGAAGCATATCGTTAAAGAGTTATCGTTGAGTGATCACAATGTTTTCTCAGCACAACATTGGATTTTCAAACCACCCAAGGGATTGTACATTTACGTTCCAAAGGCTCGAAAAGCTAATAATTGGATCGTAAAGCACGTACATAGAATTCCGTGGGATGAAGGAGATGTGGAATACAGCCAGCTATCAAATATTTTTCATCGCATCTCATCTAATTATGACATCATCTATGTGAAAGGAAAGCAAAAGGTTGACTTCGTTCAACAGCTGGTCCCAAGAAACCTACGAATAGTTGACGTTGAAAGTATTGGATGCCCCAAAATATCTTCATTACTTGAACCTTTAGCGATAGGATCGCATTGCATTTTTCATAATTCGGCACCAACATTATGTGCATTCCATAAATGTAGAGCAATAGCTGACTGGATGATTACTGATTGTTTGTAAATATGTTTTTTCATAATTAATAGTTGAAGTTGAAATGTTAAAAAAAATTGTGTTTACGTTTATGTTTGAATATTGTTTGTTAATTTTGTTTAAATTGTAATAAAAATTTGAAGAAAAAAAAGTTGAGATGTAACATCCTTTATTGTCTTTGGTCCAAGTATCCGAACGGTAAATCCTGTATGGTGCTAGTAGTGAGGACCGGCCGAGTAACCCTCTCAAAGGTTGCGGTGAAAATCCCTTCGGGAGAGAGGGTCGGCAGGGGGAAAAAGACAGTAAAAATGATGACTCAAACTATTAGGCTAATACATTATGTTTATCGTTCATGTTCAAATATTGTTTATTTAAAAAAAAATTGTATATTGTTTGATAAAATTATATTAATTCATGTTGAAAAAAAATAAATTTAAAAAAAAAATCAAAAAAAAAAAAAAAACTCTATTGATTGACCCCACCTTGACGCGGTGATAGAGCTTAGTTGGAAATTCCAACGACCAAGAGGGTCAACAAACTTTTAAATTTCTCGTTGAAGTATAAGTTTTACCTTTGGAGGACCAAGATGTTAAATTTACACCTGAATAAAAATAAACTCTGTTGATCGACCCCACCTTGACACGTGGTGACAGAGCTTAGTTGGAAACTACAATGACCAAGTGGGTCGAACAATGGTACTAATTGAATCTTAATGGTAAAGAAATTAGTTGTACTTACCTTAGATCCTTTGAACTGTCCTTTTCAGGACAATAAATATCATTTCTCTTAGTTGTACTGACCTTGCTTTGAAACTTGTAGTAAAGATTGAAACATGATTACAGGGTAGGACAGATCGACCATACTGCCATCTAGTTAACCTATCATGAAGCTCCATTCTCAAGCTAGCTTAAATGATAGTTTTTTACCTCATGACATTGGTAGGTGGGGTGAGAATGAGGGTGAGAGTGAGGGGGAGTGTGTGGGGTAAGTATGGGGAGAGTATGGGGGAGTATGTGGGGGTAAGTTTGGGGAGTACGTGGGAGTATGGGGGAACATGTAGGGGTAGGTGAGAGGGAATATGGGTGAGTGTGTTAGGAAGTATGGGTGAGTGTATGAGGGAGTATGAGGAAGTATGTGGGGTAGGTGGTGTAGAGGCGTATGGGGGTAGTGTGTCGGGGTCCAGTATGGGGGCGTGTGTCCGGGTACGTCTGGGGGCGTCTGTGGGGGTAGGTGAGCTGGGCGTCTGGGGTAGTGTGTCAGGGGTACGTATGGGGGAGTGTCTCCGGGTACGTCTGGGCAGAGTATGTGGGGGTAGGTGCGAGGGCTATGGGGGGGGGGGGCGGTGTGTAGGGGCGTATGGGGTCCTGTGCCGGGGTCCGACCGGGGACTCTGTAGGGTCATCTAGGGGGGCGTATGTGGGGGAGTGGTCGGAAGGAGTCCCTGGCAGGAAGAGTCCGGGGGGGGGGGGGAGGAAGAGGGCGGAAAGAGTGAGGGGCGGGAGGAGTAAGGGGGTGTGAGGAGTACGGGGCGGGAGGAGTACGGGGGCGGAGAGTAAGGGGGCGGGAGGAGTACAAGGGCGGGGGGAGTGAGGGGGTGGGAGAGTAAGGGGGCGGGAGAAGTAAGGGGTCGGGAGGAGTACCGCGGCGGAGGAGGTACGGGGGCGGGAGGGGTCAGGGGGTGGGAGGTTCAGGGGGCGGGAGCAGTACGGGGGCGGGAGGAGTAAGGGGGCGGGAGGAGTACGGGTCGGGAGGAGTACGGGGGCGGGAGGAGTACGGGTCGGGAGGAGTACGGGGGCTGGAGGAGTACGGGGCGGGAGGAGTACGGGTCGGGAGGAGTACGGGGCGGGAGGAGTACGGGGGGTGGGAGGGGGCGGTGGCGGGAGGAGTAAGGGGGCGGGAGGGGGTGGTGGGGGTAGGGGTCAGGGGGTGGGAGGGGGTGGTGGGGGGTAGAGGTCAAAGGTCGTAGTATTAATAGTTATGTGCCAGAACCGCCCTTTTCTCTCTACTGGCGAAGTATTGTTGTTGAGTGAACTTTATACAAATATTGAAAGCGTTTTGTATTTCAAACACTTTCAACGGACCAGAAGTACGTTTTATTTTTGCAAGCCGACAGTTCTTAGTAAAACGTAAGACGTAGGCAACTACACGTTTAAGTTTCGTTAAGGAGGAGAACGTTGAAATTGCGTTGACAATAGAGTTGCGAGACGTTGAAGATTTCGAAACCGTTAGGACTTGTTGTTGTGAATCCGCAGTCTTTTTCAACTCTTGGGAATAATGAGCTGGTAATAAGTTTGACGTCGGCGGCGGCCAATCAGATTCGGGATACATCAAAAATTCCGGTCCCGCCCACCATGACGAATTATTCAAGAGTTGTATCGGTGACATACCTCGAGATGCACAATCTGCACCATTCATGGCAGAAGGCACGTGTCTCCATTGCTCAAGCGGTGCTGATTCTAACAGAGAGACCACTCTGTTGGCCACGTAAGTTTTCAACTGATACGTGGGTGTACGTAACCAAGAAAGGACAGTAGAAGCATCGGTGAACAAAATAGTCTCAGAAATACCTAGTTCTCTTTTAACAATGTCCAGCGACTTGATCAATCTGGCCAGCAATAAGGCACCGCTCAACTCGAGCCGTGGCACCGTCTGCACCTTCAAGGGAGCGACTTTCGTTTTAGATTTCAGGAGGTGAACCGATACATCTGTGTTTTCTTCAGAATAACATCGTAGATAAACAACTGCTCCATATCCTAAGGTTGAACCATCGCAAAATCCAATTAATTGTCGTTTTGGCAGAATCGAAGAAACACAGAGCCGTGGGATTCTGACAAGGGAAAGATGCACCAATTCATTCGAAAATTCCGCCCACCGTGTTGCGTAATCGTCGTGCAGCGGAGTATCCCAGTCAAAGCCACTAGACCAAAGTTCCTGCAGAAAACATTTTGCCCAAAATACTGTGGGTGCCAACCATCCGAGCGGGTCAAAAATTGAAGCCACCTGCGACAAAATGGTACGTTTGGAGTTGGCAGAACCAGGAATTTTGATTTTGTAGGAGAACATGTCCTCATGAGGATACCATTGCAGACCCAAAATCATGAGGGACTCCATTTCGTTGGGACGAAGACTTAACACTTTGGCACGATGATCAATCGGAATATCTTCTAGTACTTCCTCATGACTGGAAGACCACTTTCGTAGTTCAAAGTGTGCTTTGGATAACAGTGATATCAACTGATTCTTGAAATCAATCGCTTGCTGAACGGTATCAACTGACCAACAAACGTCATCCATCAAACAACTGTTCGTTATTGCTTTCGAGGCTTCAGGAAATGGATCTCCTTCATCGTTAACAAGTTGAGCTAATACACGTTGAGCGAGGAACGGAGCTGAAGAGAGACCATACGTTACAGTACGTAGCTCGAATTCGTTGAGGGGCTGTTCAGGAGATTCACGCCACAGCACATGCTGAAATTTGCAGTCATCTTCATGGAGCCAAATTTTCCTGTACATCATCTTGATGTCCGTTGTGATGGCGACTGGTTTCATACGGAAATACGTTAAAACTTCGGTGATATCCTTCTGTAGGGGAGGACCTGGTAGCAATCGCTCGTTTAGTGATACATTAGAGGTATCTCGACAAGAACCGTCGAATACGACTCGAAGAGGAGAAGTCGCTGAATCTCGAGTTATTCCAAAGTGCGGAATGACATAGGCAGCAGATCTTGTAGTGGGAATCATGTGACCAAGCGACAAATATTCACGCATGAATGAATTATATGCATCATGAAAAGCTGGGTTTTTTCGGAGTTTGGCTTCAACGTTATACCAGCGACGTGTAGTTATTTCTCTACTCTCCCCGATAGGTGGAAAGTGACCACTTGTCTTGAAGGGAAGTCGAACACAGTAAGAACCATCAGCCAAACGTGAATGCGTTTCTTGGAAATGCTTCTCGGCTATCAAGTGCAGCGGATCACAGTGAACTACAGAAGCGACCTCCTCGACTTCCCAAAAACGTTGAACAAGTTTATCAAGGTTACTTTCGGAAGGGTGCGTCGCTACGTTTACGTTGAGAGTAACTGAGGGAGAAACGTTGACGTTACCAAAAATCACCCATCCAAAAATAGTTCTGATCGCAGCCGGTTCACCATGAATCACCTCATATCCAGGTTTGAACAATTCGGAGTACAAACCGGCCCCTAGAAGGAAATCAACAGCGCCTCGTTGATGGAACGTTTTATCTGCCAATTCAAGATGTGAATATTTTTCGTACAATGCAGAAGGCAGAGATATCGTTGGAGCATCGGAACAGACTCTGGAAACGACGACGGCGGAAGCACACAAACTAGAAACATCGTTGGGAGCAGGAGATAGGACGCAGGATACCAAACCGTTAGATGTTCCAACTACCTGTTCCATAGCACCTGAAAGTTCGGTTGTTCTTCGAATGACAGGCAAACCCAAACGTTGAACGCAGTCACTGGAAATTAAATTGACTTGAGAACCAATGTCTATGACCAGCCGAATCGGAGACCAGGAACCCCACCGGTTTCTGAGAAAAGCCTGGGCGGTTCCAAGAAGTACGTAAGTAGCCTTCGCCGACGGTCCTGTAATTAGGGTTTGCATATTCGAATTTGAAGGTGCTGAATTTGTGTCCGTTTGACCAGGTGCATTGGATTGTACCGAGACGTTAGTTAACATAGAAGAGTTGTTAATATTATTAGTATTAACACCGTTATTAGACGTTGATGGAGATCGTTGAGAAATATTGTCATTGTGTAGTGTAGAATGATGTCTAGTACTCTGGCAAGTACCACATTTTCCTCTAGACTTGCAATTCACCCTGGAGTGTCTGCCAAGGCACCGAAAACACCTATGGAAACCTTTGATGAGGTCATAACGTTGAGAAGGTTCCATATTACCATACTTTTCACAACTGTAAATACCGTGATTTCCTTGGCATACTGGACATTCATTGGAAAATGTATTGTGCGGAATGGGATTCGAAGAAGGAGCAGGTAATGATGAGTTGTTACTAGAGGAACTGCTACTTGAAGAACTATTCGTTGCGGAACTGTTATTGTTCGTATCATTCACTAATAATGATGTTGCCTTTGAAAATTGAGACTTGGGCGAGGGATACTTCGAAATTTTATTACTATTTACGTTGACATTATTCGGAACACTTGAAGTCGTTGGCATGAAGAATTCTTTAATCCTGCATTGTTCACGAATAAAAGTAATAAGATCCATAAATGAAGGAACTCCAGTTTTAGACGATACCGATCGTTCAAAAAGTATTCGTAATGAAGAAGGAAGCGCGCGCAATGCGCATTGAAATACGAAGAAATCCGAATGTGAGCGTATGTCCAAATTCTGAAACGCCTTATAATTCGTATCAAAAACGGTCAAAAATGATCGGAGATCAGAAACTGATTCACGAGTTAACGTTTTGAAATCAAGCATACTATCAACATGATATGCAGCAAGTACTCGATGATTTGCATACATGTCCTCAATTTTACCATATGCAAGTGCATAATTCACATCAGATATCTCTAAGGTTTCTATGAGCTTGAGTGGTGGTCCAGATATCAGAGATCGTAAGTATGCAAATTTTGCAGTGTTTGTGTATGACCCTTTATGCACTATAGAATTATAAAGTGCCCACCAATTATGGAACGTTTGTAATTGGCCATCCCAAACTGGAACATCGATTCGTGGTAACCTAATTTCAGAAACCGGAGTGAATTTTGTCTCAAATTTTGATCGAATATTACCCTCAAGTGCCCGTACTTCGTAATAAATTGTATCAAAGGACGTTAAAACATTCGTTACATCGAGAAAGTGTTCAGAAGGCAACATTACGTTCAACTCTGTTATCGCATCACAATATCCATAAAAACGGTCGCGCATATCGTTGAGGTCATTACATCGCGCCAAAAATTGAGAAATGGATCCAGCACCAACAGCTTTGGAAGCGTCAAAAGTAGCCTGCAACTGGGTAAATGCATTTTCACGGAGATTTTTATAGTACTCCTGCTTGGCCAAGTGCTCTGCAAACTCGTTTGGATCATCTTGGTTGTTGGCCATGTTCGTTGATGTTCGTTGAAGGAATTGAAAACGAAGCTAGGTTTTGATTGGCGGAGAATGATGTTGATGCGAATTCGTAGGGCTTAGGGCCAATGAGAATGAACGTTGGAAAGACTACGTCACCAATACAGTTAACTTGCAAATACTTGTGAAAAATTGAAGGCAAAATTGAAACTTTGACACTAAAATGGCGTCTGAGCAATTACCTGTAATTTCGACGTGACCTTAAGATTTTGTCATAAAACCACCTGCGCGATCTCTACAGAACACCTGATACGAATTTCAATGATCAAAATACGAAGTAGAGTTATAAATTGTTAGTTTAAGATCAAGAAATAAATAACTTTATGGTAATTTATTAACAAAATAACGTTGAGAAGAAAAATCGTCCCTCTCAATCACGTGCAGCGACCAAGACGTTGAATTAAAACGTTGAATGAAGAGCAAGACGTTAAATGAATAAATTCACGTTAATTTAACACTACAAAATTACAATTTGGCTCGTTAGGACCATTAATATTGGGGAATTCCTTCCTATTTAATGCTCAAAAGTAGAACTTAGGATTGGGAACTCAACACTTTAATCGTTAGTGGACTGTGATTTATAGGTACCTACGGGTGGTGTGTGGAAGAGCGTAATAAATTTAATGTGCAAAGAACATTCATCAGAAATTGGCGAACTTTTAAGAAATAAAAGGGGACTTACAAGTTCTGCAGATCTGCGAAGCTTCCCGGCGCCGGGTGCGATGTTCCTGGACGACGAGGGGACCGTACTCGCGAGAAAAGTAGCCAATTTGTTAAATTTATAATTCAAACTTTACTGTGAGACGCTACCACTGTGACACAACCCGTTGGATTTATAGTTTTAGGGATTGAAATAACTAAATAAATTGTTTGATCGCTGATTATACGCGGAGAGGTTTGAGAGAAGAGGGAACGAGCTCGAGCCAGATTAGAAGTGATAATAATCGAGGAATCGGGCAGGCGATTCCTGGAATCAGCGCTACCTTCGGTGGTTCGACAAAACAATAAGGCGCCGAATTCAAACGGCGGAAACAATTATGTCATTGCTGTCGTATGAGAGAGTGACAATAAGTGTGAATCTCAGTAAGAATATCCCTTTTGATAACAGCTGAAGACGTCCGTGACACCAGAAATGGCAGTTGGATAAAAATTCAACATGACAAGGTTGTTCACTTACTCACTTAGGTACCCCTACTCCTGTTTTGTATTGCACTTTCGACGCATGTTCAAATACTAACCAGTTCATTTTAGTATGAACTCATACCTATATCACAAACCCATATCATGATCTAGACAATTCTACATCTATATACAATATGCTAAATTAATACATGGAATATTAGATTAATTAGATATTATCTAAATCAGATTAGGTATAATTAGACAAATAACTATTAGATATTATCTAATCAAAAGATAGAATCCCAATATTAGAAGAATATTAGTAGAATCCCAATATTTGGTACAGGGATTTACACATATTGTCACTCTCTCATCATTCTTCATACGACAGCAATGACTTACTACCTAATAGTTATGGATCACATTTTTTACCTCAATGATAGGTACCTACTCTCATTCCTGTTTTGTATTGCACTATCGACGCATGTTGTAGTACCAACCAGATGGAAGTGAAATATACTTGCGTATGTTTGTCTCTTCAGACAGGCACGGCGGCGACTTCATTACGTACTCGTACCTACCTACCTACCAACCTATCAAGCATTATTATTTTGCTTCGAGTCCACCAAGGTAGCGAGAATTTTTTCCACTTTTCAAGTTTGAAAAAAAATGTCTCCAAAATCGAAATTTCCATTCGCGTTCTACGTTTCAGACCTTTCTGCACAATTTTGGTTCCGTGTCTGTCTGTCTGTGTGTCCGTCATGAAATCCTTGTACCGGCATAACTATAGTTATTGTCCGATTTCGATGAAAATTTTCAGGGATTGTGCGGGTTGGCGTTTAGACGGTCCCCTATGAAAATCATCACCCTCGGACTGATGGTAGCCGCTGCGCATGCACAAACGTGAATTCCTTGTTCCTTCCAAATTTTTCATCCGATTTCGGTGTAATTTTCAGGAATTATGCGGATTAGGGTGTAGATGGTCCTCACGGAAAATCAATCAAATTGACATTATCCTTTGTGCATGCGCAAATCTAAAATTCTTAATACAGCCTTAACACTTACACTTTTGATCCGAATTTGATGACATTTTCTAGGATTGTTCAGATTGGCGTGAAAAAAAGTAGCTGCTGCGCATGCGCAAACTTGAACTCCTTGTAACAGCCATAACTTCTACATTTTCCATCCGATTTCGACGACATTTCTCAGGATTGTTCAGATTAGCGCGTTGATGGTCCCTTATTAGGGTACTGGAACGTACTTAGGGATTGATGTTTTGAGATTAACTACTATGAATCGGATCATCTATACAATTGGGTTATGGATACGAGGAAGCTATGTGCCACACCCACTTGGCAGACGTTTTTAGGACGTCCCACAGTAAGACTTGGGTGTCCTTATGCGATCGATCTGGGGTGAAGGAGGACAACACTCAACAGAAAAAAAAAATAACCACACAGTAATCCGTTTTGGACCATTCTGAATCCAAATCCGTGAAAAAAACCATAGGTGTTTGTCTGTGTGTGTGTGTGTGTATGTGTGTGTGTGACAAAATCTTGTGTCGTCAGCCCAGTCCTTAGTTCCCAACCGATTTTCGTGGTTCTTTTTTTGTTCGACGCGAAAATCTATCTAGTTGTGCACTACGGCGCCGGAATTTTGAATTTTGCTTTTTAAGGGGGAAAAGGGGGGTGAAAACTTTAAAAACGTGCGTTTGCGGGCATAATCTTGTAAACTCTGCCCAGGCCTCAATTTCCAACCGATTTGCGTGTTTCTTCTTTTTGTTTGACCAGAATAACTTCCGAGTTGTACAGGATTTCACCATAGTACCAAAATTCGCAAGGGGAGGGGATGAGTGGGGGGATAATATTCACAAAATATCCGATTTTTCAATATTTTGGTTCCTTTACTGCTTACTATAGTGGTGCCACCATGGTGCCAAGACACCAAAAACCGCATATTTCGTGGTTTTTAGGACGTCCCACAGTAAGACTTGGGCGTCCTTATGCGATCGATCTGGGGTGAAGTTGGACAACACTCAACAGAAAAAAAAATAACCACACAGTAATCCGTTTTAGACCATTCTGAATCCAAATCCGCGAAAAAACCATAGGTGTATGTCTGTGTATGTGTGTGTGTGTGTGTGTGTGTGTATGTGTGTGTGTGACCAGACTGGCACCATTGGTGGTGGGTTGGGTGGGGGGGGGGACTCAAATTCGCATGTTGGGTGTCGTAGATCATGGTTTTTAAAATGCTCTTCAGATTCGAGGCTCCCATGCCGCTAGAAATGTTATGGTGGATAACGGTTTGAGTGTGGGGGGGGGGGGGTCACTATTTCTTGCCTAGAGTAATAAATAAATTAGATCGAGTGAAACAGTTTTATCGCTTACTAACTGGTTAAACTGATCTAATGATTATCCAATGGGACGTCCCCTGGAATGCATGCATTACTAAACAATATGTTTTTTTTTTTGTAGTGTTTCACCTTGAATACGGATGTGAACCTCGAAAAGTTCAATGTTACGACGTATTTCCGTTTTGGTGCCAGACTGGCACCATTGGCGGTGGTGGTGAAGGGGTGGGGGGGACTCGAATTCGCATATTTGGTATCGTAGATATACTTATCCAAAGGGAAGTCC
The DNA here is from genome assembly GCA_009739505.2 of Apolygus lucorum. Classification (NCBI taxonomy): domain Eukaryota; kingdom Metazoa; phylum Arthropoda; class Insecta; order Hemiptera; family Miridae; genus Apolygus; species Apolygus lucorum. Next base: position 56,903,114 of record CM019182.2, read on the forward strand.
CCTGGAATGCACGCATTACTAAACAATAATATTGTTTCCTTTTTAGTAGGATGCGATTATCAGTTTTGAGGTCGGACCGTTTTTTTTAAAACGGGTTTTATTTCACTATTTTTCTCTTTTTATTAATTTTATGATTTTTCAAAGTTTCGAATGTTTATGACATCATAAACATTCGAAACTTTGAAAAATCATAGAAAAATATTTATTCATCCAAAATTTTGCATTACTCTCTCTTTCTAGTTCAAGATCTTTTGGTCACATCACCATCAACACAGATACCCAATTATCCAATACTCGGAGGGTTTGACGAGTATGGGAGAGACCTGTTCGTTGGTCGGGCCTTCAAAGATAATGATTTGCTACCCTGCTACGTCACCCCAGGGTCATATTGCGTCTTCTCTAATAATGATGTAACCGACGGTAATAACACGTTCGATGTGAGTCACTACCTTCCTACGAATAGTAGCATAGAATTTTAGAACTTAACTTCTCCCGATCTATGTGATTCCCAGTCAGCTGCGGTCGTTCCTTATTTCTGCTTCCAATTCAAAACCTCCTTCCCCCACCTCATCTCTGGCACATGTCCGTACCCCAGTATTTACCTGTGTTCTAAGCGCTTATGCACTCTGTCCTGCTGGCCTATTGCACAAACTGCCTCATTTGTAATCCTCTATAGTCGTGAGACTGCAGCTACACCTCAGTCCCTCAATTTTAACATTTAAAACCCTGCATTTGCCTTGAGGTCCATTTCTCTCCATCACGAGTATTGTTATGACGATTGCATGCACGATCCTCTCCTTAGTGCTCTGCTTTTCTCCCACAGCCTTCCGATTTCTCTATCATTCCTTAAATACTTCTTTATCACACTGATCGTGATGAATCCGAAATCCTCAACCAACAAATTTTGAGCGTTCTCTCGATTCACGACTTACTCGGTTTCCGTTAAAATTTAAGGGCTGCCATTTATTCTGTTTAATTTCTTAAAAGATCAATCTGCCTCTTATGCGATTCACTCTCGTGTTTTGATTTATTGTAAGTCCAATCCATGAGACCTCATAGGGACTGAACTTTTTTGGTCTCATCAGATTCTGAAAATCCAATTCAATTTCAAGTTGGTGAAAAAACAATACTTTTATAGAGAGATTTTTCAAGTCAATCCCTATTTTTCAGCCCTTAGAAGTGACATACCTACCTCAAACCAATGCTTCGTTACCAAAAGCTTGGCACAACTAAACCCCAAATGGAGCCCATGTAACCAAGGGTCGAGGGAATAAAGAGATTCAAGGTGCCCATACATACAAAAATAATTCATCGTTCCCTGACACACCAAATGGGGAACCTCTTCGCGCCTTCGACGGTTTTGATGTAGGTCAAAGATTGGATTTAGGAAATGTGAAGATATTATTGTTGATAATAATATGAAGATTATTGACGATATGAAGATGTATGATTGATTATATTTATGCAGCGATGAAGAGAGTGGTGGCTGGAACGGAGAGATGAGATCATTTAGTAGGGCACCTGATTATCCTCTCAGTTTTGAGTTATTCCGTCATTATAAGTGAAATATGAGGTTTTTTGAGTTATGTGACATGAACAACTGTATGGGGATGAACCCAGGCTAGATGGAGGAAAATAATAAAACGAACTCTGATTTAAAAAAAGTATAAATCAATATATTTACTTCCTTTTGGAAATTAGGAACATTGCTCAGTCTTGTACTAAGTCTCAGGGTAAATGTCACAGTTATAATTATAACCACAAGCGGTACTAAATTAATGGAATTCTTCCTACAGCCGTGGAGAGAAACTAGTGTTTTTTGCTAGCTTATAATTTAAACTTATTTATTTTCTTCGAAGTGGCAAAATGGCAAGGAAGATGGGGATGGTGTCGTCAGGAACCTCCCAAGACTTGAATTCCGAGATGAAATGATGCTCGAAAATTTTAGCCCGATATCTGAAACTGACCAATGAAACTGTTGGTTAGGGGATGAGAAGGGAGAGTTTGAATTTTATAAGAAATTGCTATGAAACGAGGTATTGAAGGAGGTCGCTAAAGGGGTTAACCTATCCTAGCTTACTGGTACGTTATATGAATAGCCTTCAGCAGCGGAAACTTGGGAGAAGTCTTCTCGAGATACGATGTGATCCGAAGAGATCTGGTAACAAAGAACGGAGATATTTTGATGAGAAGGATTTTTTTCCTTTTCTCGACGCCAAATGACGAAAGCCCCAAAAAGGCCGATGGTGATGGAAGCTTACCAGGCAGGAGAAAATCTTCCGCATGAAGGTGAAATCCTATTGATCGGTCGATTGGCACTTCGCTGATCCAACTTGATGCGAAGGAACTTTCGAAGCCTTCTTGAGGAAGTCTGAATCCAGTTTTATTTTTTTTTCCACTTGAGGAAACGAATAAAAAATTTGAGCAAACGGACGGCAATGTGGTGATGGCAAAAAGGAAGAGAGCCGGAGGGTGAAGAAAAGATGGCCACCGGTGCCATTCCAAGTGGTGATAATAAAAATAATTTTCTTCTACGAAGCATACTGCTTCCCCTTTTCCTAGAAACGAATTTTTCCTTGGGCCAATTGATTAGTAAAGTACCCACAGTTCTTGAACTACATAAATTTTCATCAGAGTAAAAAGAAAATAATATTTTCAGAGGATATTATCCTCTGTCTCGGCTAACACGAAGGCAGTGGACCAGCTGCAGACGGTTGGCGCCGAAACCATGTTTAAACTGTAGCGGGAAATTCAAAGTTTCACGTTACAGTTATAAGTGCTTTTTTCCCTACCAATGATATTATAATACTGTTCAGGCTTCCCTAAGATGTCTTCAACTGGAAACCACCCAATTAGACTCAGACTTCAATCAACCTCTTCCGTGGATTTCATTTCAGTACCTCGTGGGAGGGGTTGTATATGCCAATGGACCGAAGTACAGTTGGCTGCGGAATCACAGAGGAGAAGTCCCTCCAGCGGCAGTAACTCTGGGTCAGACAAAAGATGGAGATCCGTTGTTCGTTGGTAGAGCAGAATTCGGAAGTGGACTGTACATTGGAAAGGTTGGTCCTATTTACATTATGCAGAGTACCTACCTATTATCACTGTTATTTCTTCCTTGACATTCAAACTGAAAGATAGCGGAAGCATAGTTTTCAGAATAGAAGATTAATTATTTTGTTTTTCCTGCCCACCCAACCAGACAAAGTCTTTGAGATATTTCACTTCAAAACGCAGACACATAGAAATTATTCTTATAGTAGGTAATTATAGTGCACCTAATATTTTTATACATTTATTGGCTTTGTTTTCTCTGTGCCTGCTTTCGTATTTCAGGTCGTTCCCAACCAAGGTTTGTACATCGGGTTGGGTGGAAGATCGATGTTCTTTCCTGACTACGAAATCTTGGTCGAGTGAAGAGGAAAATGGTTCACTCTGTTAAGGCTCCAGCTTAGAAAACAATAAAAGAACATAACACTCGTCATGAGTCTTCGCCTATCTACCTCTGAGTTTTCATAACTAGAAGAGAGCGTAGAAATGTTGAACATAGGAAGATATTTTCATGTTTTGGATCTCCATCTCGTGGAACCCCCTCCTTGTAACCATAACCTAATCCGATAGAAGATCATGAGATCTTAAACTAACACAACATCATAAAAAGTTGGTATATAGTTTTGGGTGTATAACGAAATCGAACAAACGAACAACGATCGCATTTTGGTCAGCTAAAATTTGAACGGTGATTAGGCCTCATTGGAGATTCATTATCGTGTTTCTGATTTATGGTAAGTCCAACCCTTAAGTAGGGAGCGAACGCTATGACCTACAAAGCTTCGGGTGGTCTCAAAAAATTCTAAAAATCTATTATTATTTAAAATTGGTAAAAAACGATACCTTTATTTCGAGAGTTTTTGAGCTATGGCACTCTTGAAAATGTCAACCCTTCATTTTCACCCTTGAAAGTGACTGCCATCAACCAAAAGCTTCGGGGCACAACTAGACCCCAAATGGAGTCGTTATACCAAATTTCATCAAAATCGTTCCTTGGTAACTAAAGTGCCGCGTACGGCGGACAATTTTGGTTCATTACTTTCAGTATTAAACCTTTGGAATAGACCAAGAAAAAAATGTTAACCCCCCCCCCCCCCCCCTTGCAAAATTTGTCGGTTTACGTTTCGAGGTAGGTACGTAGAATCCGAAAATCGAATAAATATTTGGCCGTCCGTCCGCCAATCGCTGTACATTGTACGCCATACGCGGCACTTCCCACAGTTAGCTTTGACCGATTTAACTGCTATAATACAATCGAATGGCCTTTTGTTCCTTATTACCCATTGTAAAACCTGAAACAGTTTTATGGGAAATAAAACAAATGCAGCGGGTTGCAGCTTGCGATTATGTCACAGCCCACCTCAGTTTTGATCGAGTAACCTCAGATATCAGTGGCAATGTTACATTTGATCAAATGTATTGCACTAGCACTATTCGCTGTATACATTGCAAACAGTTATCCGAACTACACCTATACGGACTACAAACTAGGTGAGCTTTGATAACGTCTTGGTAATGAATCCGTAACAAATCGGTAATAAATTCGTCCAAAAAACCCTGGGATCGCTTTACCAGCCGGCACATTGATAGTATATGGCAGCACGAGTGTACAGCTGTAAAGGGTGCCAACTGTTGAGAAAATGCTTCAAAGATCGATTCAACAACTAGTTTGGAATAATATTGGTTTATTATTTTCAACTAGCTGAAAAGCCTTCTGAAAACAGGCAAAAACAATCGTAGATGAACACGAAATTTATTAAAAGAAAAAATGTATGTCATGGCCTGGAATCGATCCCGGGTCCCCCACGTTCGGGCGACATATTTAGATAGTGAACCTTTGGATTCGACCATGAAGAAAAAAAAATAAAAATAACCCCCCCCTCAGAATTTGTTGGTTCACGTTTCAAGGTAAGTACGTAGAATCCGAAAATCGAATTGAAAAACATATTGTTTAGTAATGCATGCATTCCAGGGGACGTCCCATTGGATAATCATCAGATCAGTTTAACCAGTTAGTAAGCGATAAAACTGTTTCACTCGATCTAATTTATTTATTACTCTAGGCAAGAAATAGTGACCCCCCCCCCCCCACACTCAAACCGTTATCCACCATAACATTTCTAGCGGCATGGGAGCCTCGAATCTGAAGAGCATTTTAAAAACCATGATCTACGACACCCAACATGCGAATTTGAGTTCCCCCCCCCCACCCAACCCACCACCAATGGTGCCAGTCTGGTCACACAAACACATACACACACACACACACACACATACATACACAGACCTATGGTTTTTTCGCGGATTTGGATTCAGAATGGTCTAAAACGGATTACTGTGTGGTTATTTTTTTTTCTGTTGAGTGTTGTCCAACTTCACCCCAGATCGATCGCATAAGGACGCCCAAGTCTTACTGTGGGACGTCCTAAAAACCACGAAATATGCGGTTTATGGTGTCTTGGCACCATGGTGGCACCACTATAGTAAGCAGTAAAGGAACCAAAATATTGAAAAATTGGATATTTTGTGAATATTATCCCCCCACTCATCCCCTCCCCTTGCGAATTTTGGTACTATGGTGAAATCCTGTACAACTCGGAAGTTATTCTGGTCAAACAAAAAGAAGAAACACGCAAATCGGTTGGAAATTGAGGCCTGGGCAGAGTTTACAAGATTATGCCCGCAAACGCAAGTTTTTAAAGTTTTCACCCCCCTTTTCCCCCTTAAAAAGCAAAATTCAAAATTCCGGCGCCGTAGTGCACAACTAGATAGATTTTCGCGTCGAACAAAAAAAGAACCACGAAAATCGGTTGGGAACTAAGGACTGGGCTGACGACACAAGATTTTGTCACACAAACACATACACACACACACACACAGACAAACACCTATGGTTTTTTTCACGGATTTGGATTCAGAATGGTCCAAAACGGATTACTGTGTGGTTATTTTGCTTCCGAGTCTACCAAGGTAGCGGAAGCTTTGTTTTCACTTTTCAAGGACGAAAAAAAAAAAGTTCTCCAAAATCAAAATTTCCACTCGCGTTTTGCGTTTTAGACCTTTCTGAACAATTTTGCTTCCGTGTCTGTCTGTCTGTGTGTCTGTGTGTCTGTCTGTCTGTGTGTCTGTGTGTCTGTCATGAATTCCTTGTAACGCGCATAACTATACGAAGTTATTGTCCGATTTCTTTGAAATTTTCAGGGATTGTGCGGGTCGGTGTGTAGACGGTCCCCTATGAAAATCATCATCCCCGGACTGATAGAAGCGACTGCGCATGCGCAAACGTGAATTCCTTGTAACGGCCATAAGTTCTACATTTTCCATCCGATTTCAATGAAATTCTCAGGGATGTTACAGATTAGTGATTAGATGGTCCCCTATGAAAATCATCACCTTCGGACTGATAGTAGCGACTGCGCATGCGCAAACGTGAATTTCCTTGTAACGGCCATAACTTCCACATTTTCCACCCGATTTCGATGAAATTTTTAGGGATTATGTGGATTAGGTTGTAGATAGTCCCCTATGAAAATCATCATCCCCGGACTGATAGAAGCGAATGCGCATGCGCAAACGTGAATTACTTGTAACAGCCGTAACTTCAACTGTCCCTCCAGGGGTCGCGGGTTCAAATCCCAGCCGAGGCTAAGTATTTTTTTGATCCAATCACATACATCTACTCACTTAATTTTTCATCCGAATCTGATAACATTTTCTAGGATTACCCAGATTAGCGTGTAGATGGTCCCCTATGAGGGTAGTGGAAGGTACTTGGAGATTGGTATTTTGAGATTAACTACTATGCATCTGATGATCTATATAGTCGTGTTATGGATACGAGGAAGCTATGTGCCACACCCACTTGGCAGACGTTTTTTTTCTGTTGAGTGTTGTCCTCCTTCACCCCAGATCGATCGCATAAGGACGCCCAAGTCTTACTGTGGGACGTCCTAAAAAAAAGATTACTGGTTGCTAAGGACGCAAAACTGAGAACAACTCAAAGAAACGAACTACGATCGCATTTTGATCAGCTAAAATGTGAACTGAGATTAGACCTCTTTGCGATTCACACTCGAGTTTCTGATTTTTCTTAATTCCAACCCTTAAGTTTTCGTAGGGAGCGAACGGTTGGTCCTACAAAGCTCCAGGTGGCCTCAAAAAATTCTTAAAATTCAATACAATTTAAAATAGGTGAAAACCTTTATATCGAGAGTTTTCGAGCTAGGGCACTCTTAAAATTTTCAACCCTCCATTTTCACAACGACCCCAAATGGAGCCCGTATGCCAAATTTCATCAAAATCGGTGCATGGGAACCAAGGAAAGTGCCGCGTACGGTGGATGGACGGGAAATGTTTCATTCGATTTTTGGATTCTACGTACCTTGAAACGTAAACCAATAATATTTGATGGGGGGGGGGGGGGGGTTAACACGAACCGAATGAACACATTCTGGGAAAATCGTTTTATAGCGAGATTGTTATTTTCAATATCCAATGATTCTCTCTTGATATCAGGTAGGCTTCTTTTACGATTAATTAGGTAGCCTTCAGTCGAGGATAGCAGAGTACACAATGTTTTGTCACACACACACATACAGTCATTCACCAAAGGTTTTTTTCTTGGATTTGGATTCAGAATGGTCTAAAACTGATTCGTATGTGGTTATTTTGCTTCCGAGTCTACCAAGGTAGCGGAAGCTTTGTTTTCACTTTTCAAGGTTGAAAAAAAAGTTCTCTAAAATCTAAATTTCCACTCGCGTTTTACGTTTCAGACGTTCCTGAACAATTTTTGTTCCGTTTCTGTCTGTCATGAAATCCTTTCCACAGCCGTAACTTCTACAATTTTCATCCGATTTCGATGAAATTTTCAAGGATTGTGCGGGTTGACGTGTAGATGGTCCCTTATGAAGGTACTGGAAGGTACTTATGAGATTGATGTTTTGAGAAAAACTACTATGCATCGGACCATCTATACAATCGAGGAAGCAATGTGCCACACCCACTTGGCAGACTTTATTTTCTGTTGAGTCCACTTCACTCCAGAATAATCGCTTGCAAAAAAGGTGCGTTTTCGGGCATAATTTTGTAAACTCTGCCCAGCCCGCAATTTCGTACCGATTTGCGTCTTTCTATTTTTGTTCGACTCAAATAACTTGCGAGTTGCACATTATTTCATCAGAGTATCGGTGATAGTAGGGGGGTTGATGTTCACAAAACATAGGTTTTTTTTATTTTTTCGGTTCATTTTTAGCTTACTAACGGGGACTTAGCCTCACATTACAGAGAACACTACTCTTACAGAACGATTGGCAGACTTTTTTTCAACATTTCATAATGAATTTCATGTATAACTTAGTCAGCATTTTGAACATTTGAGGATGGAAACATGCTACAGCTTGCGAATATTTCACCATGAACATCAACTGCACCGGTGGTACTGTAATTGAGATGAAAACAGCTTGGTATGGAAAGGCCGTGCCTCATATAAAAGGCTGCAATGGTTCATCTCAACGTATGCCTTCAGGAGGCTGCCCTACGAATGAATACAACATCAGATTTTTCAGAGAAGCGTGAGTATTTTTTTGGATTATCTTCAGTAATCATTCTAGCATGAAACTGGCATAAATAGCATTTTAATCTAGCATGCAATGGAACTCCAACCTCCCCTAATCACAACTCACCTCCCCTAATCTGGAGTGAAGGAGGCAGTGGCGCCTCCTCCAGGCAAACATAGCAATCACTGTTTGTGTTGGGGGAAATACGGTCGAATAAATTCGATTCCGTTGCTTGCCCCTAATTAATTAATTTAGGACTGTAATGACAAACACGTTGCAAAATATTACACAAAAATTTATTATTTTTATATAGATCACTCGTCTACTTTGCCAATCTGTAACAATATAGGTTGAATTTCAGATTGAAATTCACCTAATTGTTCATAAGTTAGTCAGAGGAGGGTGACGACCCTACCCCCTCAAACCAGTGATTAGATTAATCAGCCGGCCCGAAGGGGATATCGATTCATATCTCTATGAATCAAATATCCCCCTAGGCGTAGCTCCAACAAATCGGGAACAAACCAAATCGGTTTGCCCCTTCTGTAAAAGTAGGATCGTCACACTCCCCTCCCTAAAACATACTTCTGGGTTTCAAACAGAAGTATGTTTGAAAACAAGTCAAAGGGACTGAAAATAGCATGAAGCCCAGGAAAGGACGTCTGGAAGCTTCAAGGGAATTCCTCCATCGTAATGGTACTATTCAAAAAGAAGAAGAAGAAGAAGAATGCCACGAATGGGTCATTTATGCCACGAATGGACCATTTATACATAAAAGAATAAATCAATGGAACTGAGGAGAAAGCGAACTAAATAAAGAATACGAACGACGAAACATTCAAGTGTAATGAATGAAAAGGCAAATGCAGAAAAGGCTTATATAAAAGAAAAACGTAATTGAAATTAATAAAATGCCAGATTAGCAAAGCCTAACAAGGGAATGAGTTTAATTGCCGGATTGGCGAAGGATAATAATAAGGGAATGAATTTAATATAGAGATTCCTTCTGGATATCTCTTTGGGTAATTTCTTCTGGAATACCCAAGAAAAAGTGGAGGGGAAATGATGAAATAAATTCAGTGCATTTCCACCGAACCACGCTCTGCTACCATGTAAATATATAGGTTGAATTTCAGATAAAAATTCACCTAATTGTTCATAAGTTAGTCAGAGGAGGGTGACGACCCTACCCCTTCAAACCAGTGATTAGATTAATCAGCCGGCCCGAAGAGGATATCGATCATGGATATCCATGATATCGATTCATATCTCTATGAATCAAATATCCCCCTAGGCGTAGCTCCAACAAATCGGGAACAAACCAAATCGGTTTGCCCCTTCTGTAAAAGTAGGATCGTCACAAATCTCACCATCTACCAACCATAGATACTACCTACCTACTTCACAATCAAGTATATTTGGAAGAAATAAACGCTTCACACTCAGAAGAAACAGGGATTATTAGGAATTAGTATTATACCCTAATTATTAGGAAATTCGATTACTGGTTTCTAAGGACGCAGAATTGAGCACAACTCGAAGAAACGAACAACTATCGCATTTTGGTCAGATAAAATTTGAACGGAGATTAGGCTTCTGCGATTCACGCTCGTGTTTCTGATTTATCCAAGTCCAACCCTTAAGTTCTCGTAGGGAGCGAACGGTTTGTCCTACAGATCTCAGGGTGGTCCCCAAAAATTCTAAAAATTCAATACTATTTCAAATTGGTGAAAAACGATATCTTTATTTTGAGAGTTATCGATCAAGGGCACTCTTGGAAATTTCAACCCTTAACGTGCAGCGACACTGCGGCCTGACCAGACCCAGTCTGACAGGACCTGATCAGGACCAGACCAGAACACGAAGCCTCCAAACCGAACCCCATAAGCGAGAGGAGCCATGTCAAACGGATTACTGCTCCTTGATCTTGAGTCGGAATCAGATTCCGAATTAGAATTTGACGTATTAACAAGATCGTTTTGTGTCAAAACGATGAAAATTATTATACAAAGGATTTTGGTTAGTGTCAGTCACTTCAATTGGGTGGAAAAAGGGCTGTAATTTTCAAAAGCGCCAAATCCTGAAAACTCTCGATATAAAGGTATTCTTTTTTTTCACCGATTAAAATAGTATTGAATTTTTAGAATCGAATGTGACCACCCAGACGTCTGTAGGACAAATAGTTCGCTCCCCGGATTGTGCTTTGATAAATCAGAAACACGAATGTGAATCGCAAAAGAGGCCTTCGTTCAAATTGTATCTGAACAAATTGCGATCGTTGTTCGTACTCAGTTCGTCTTTGAGTTGCGTACTCAGTTTTGCGTACTTAGCAAACAGTAATCAAATATTGTAATGAAGGCACCCACAACTCTTTGTTTTCGAATTGAGTGTGAAGCGTTTTTCTCTTCAAATTAAACTTGATTATGAAGCGAAAATACCTATGGTTGGTACCGTAGTGGCAAAGGCAAAGCTGTTTTCTTTGAGGGTGAGTGATCTATAAAGAAAAATTAACCTTTGTGTTATAATTTGCAGCGTTTCTTCATTGGATTTTCGGATTTTACAAAGCTACATTGAATCATAAACCATCAAATTTTGAGGGGTTATAACTTTCTTCTTGCTCGATTCCAAAAGATTTCTAATGAAAATAATAAACTAAAAGTTTGTGGTTGTCTCCATGAACTAGTGATAGATCATAATTCGGGAAATTTAGGACACTTCTGAATAGGTACTACCTATTGAGTTGTTGGGATAGAGGATAATTAAGAGAAGAATCACGAGAAGATTCGAGCTACAAAACGGTATATCTTCCATTATACCACAACAACTGATAGATAGGAAGGGCAAATGCTGCCAACATAATTGTGACAATATTCCTACACCCTATGATGGCACAATTTCAATTTACAGCTCAAACACAAGAATAGATCGTAGTAGCACAAATTAGAAAAAGTAATATGTCTATCCACTATTGTAAAACATTAAAAACGTCAATATCGATAAAAACAATATCATCATAAAAGAAACGACAACATTAGGTATGTAATCACAATTCGACTGTGGAAATTTTAATAAAATGCATATCAGAAAGAAAAATACAATATAAGTTAAAAGTCATTTTGTGATACCAAATTCATAAACTATGGAATCAAACTTCGGCTTTGGCAATGGCTTAGTAAGCAAATCAGCGATCATTTGATCGGTTGACAAATACTGAACAATTACTTCATTTTTCTTTATATGGTCTTAAGGTAATTGAAGACGCAGGTAATTCCGGTTGGAAGGTTTACTGTAGACTGATTGACAAGGGTGACTCTGCCTCTATTTATACAAGGTAAGAACCAATAGGAATGCTCGTTATCAGTGGCGTCTCGTGAGAATATTCGTGAGGCAAACAGCTTGGCCAGTCACAGAAGAATAAACAATAACGAAAAACGCTGCAAATTATTACACAAAGGTTTATTATTTTTCTAAAGATAAAGCGTCAGCTTTACCCTCGTTACTACCTACCAATCATGTTTTTGCTTCAAAATGTTGTTTATTTAGATGAAATAAACCCTTCACACTCCGTTTGAAGAAATAAAGAATTCCTTGGTTTAGAAATTTGATTACAGGTTGATTAAGGAAGCAAAACATGTACAACCCAAAGAAACGAACATCGATCGCATTTTGGTCAGCTAAAATTTTTAAGGTGATAAGGCCTCTTTTGCGATTCACACTCGTGTTTCACATTTATCGTAAGTTCAACCTTCAAGTTCTCATGGAGAGCTGATAGTTTATCCTCTAGGTGGGTTGATTCGATTCTAAAAATTCAATGGTAGGTACCTATCTCAAATTGGTGAAAAAACAATACCTTCATAACGAGAATTTTCGAGAGAGGGGGCCTTAAAAGTTACAGTCCTAATGTTTTCACCGCTCAGAAGTGACTGACAAAACCTTCGGGGCACAAGTAAACCCCAAATGGAGCTCTTATACCAAATTTCGATTTCAAAATATACGTAGTAGCTACCTATCTCGAAAGTAAACCATCGGGGGGTTCAATATTATGCAACTATTTCCAAGTAGGTACCTATCAACAAGAAAAAGGATTAGGTACAGTAAAATCGGGAACGGCACACCAGTCAGCGCCAGGCAGCCGCTATTTGCGGTGGCCAAAAATCTAAGTTTTCCTTCCTTGAGATAATGTGGTTGGATGGATATGTTATGTCTTGCCATGCATGGGTTAATTACTATCCATGACTCATCTTCCAAGTTTCTCTGCTTTCAAGGTCACGAAACAGTTCTCCGATCGTTTGCAACAGCTGATAGCATGGTAGTGGGGGTATAGCAATACTTGACACCGCGATTAACCCCGCCGATCGTCGCCTCTCACTCTAAACAGTCCCGAAAAATTCATTTTTTTGAACTGCTTGCCTTGCATCGCTTTGCCCCGCGCTAGTTCGCTTATCATCTGCAATCATCTACATTACCGACCTCTCCAAGTCTATGGTGTGTTGCGGGCTAGTATCCAAGGCAAAATACGTACTTTCTTATTCCATTCTCCTATTTCATCTAATTTACTTGGTAATAATGAAAAAGTACCTAAATTATATTAAAATTTTCCAAAATTGGCTATTATATTACTTGAAAAAGATGGGAATATAGGAGAATCTCAACAAAAATTAATTTATTCATTTTGCTGATTTTTAGTAAGGCAAACAGTGTTTGCTATGTTTGCCTGGAGGAGGCGCCACTGCTCGTTATTATAGCCAATCAGAGAAGGGCTGGAAGAGCTAGGAACTAGTGACAAGGATCCGTTACCTAGTTGAACTGATGCCTAGTTACATCACCATCTTCCCTCAAAAAAAATATATACATTCATGTATACAATTGTATAAAATTATGCTAGAACTGAGAGACAGAGTCGTATATAATATTCACAAAAATATTTATCGTTTACAAGAAATAATGAATCTTAACCTAATACATAACGAAAGAAGACAATTATAACATACAGTATTATACAATTTAATTAATAGAAACACAATTTTCAGTCGTAAGAACCGAAAGCACAAAGGCCTAGTAGAGAGCAACCACGGAAATAACATTGTTAATAATATTAGTTTTATTGATCAGGTGGGTTGGTATGTGGCTCCAGATCGAGTGCGTGAAGGCATAGGAACCGGAAGAACAGAGGAATTTGGTGAGTTTGGTCTTGGGGTGTCTGATGGAACTGACCCTGAAGTAGTGAAGCAGAGGGGTTGTACCAAAGATTCTCGTCTCACTTTTAACTGAGCCCTATGAACCATGTGGCGTGTGTTTGTATTGGTTACGATCACTTGGTATGTTGATGGAGACAGAATTTGAGTTATCACCCCCTTTTCCCATTGGGCTGGTCGCTGATGGGGATATAATAATACCCATACCGGACCTACTGGAAGCTGAGGGATGGATGAACTTTCTTGGGCGGAATTGTGGACAAACTGACGAGATAACTGGGAAATAGGTGTTTTAGGATGAAAACCTAACAAAATAAGCATTGGAGCTCTCCCTGTAACGGTCGAAGGTGTAGCCCTGTATGACGCTAATGTTTCCCTTAAAGCTTGATGTGGTGGCCATGAAGGGGATTCAACAGAAAGTTTGCGCAGAACGGATTTCAGAATGTATACAAAGCGTTCCGCCTGTCCATTCGATCTCGGACTATAAGGAGGCGTGAACATCAGTTTCATGCAGTGAATATTACAAAAATTCTTAAACTCAGATCCCGAAAAGGGGGAGCCATTATCCGCGACCAAGGTTTTTGGTGTTCCAAAACGGGAGAATACGTCTAACAGGAAGTTTGATACGCTAGCAAAATTATATGATGACACAATTGTTGCTTCAGGCCATTTGGAATAGCTATCAACATAAAGAACATAATTCTTCCCCCCAAAATGGAATATGTCTATGTGAGCTCGTTCAAAGGGATAAGTAGGGAGTGGCCATGGACTGCGGAAAGTCGGTTCCGCGTTATGAGGAGAAAATATCCCACATGCCTCACATAATTGGGATACGCGAGAAATATCCAAATCTAGCCCAGGCCACCAGACATAGGATCTTGCTATCATCTTCATCTGGGAAACGCCCGGGTGACCATGGTGAACAATTGGAGGACATTGTTACGTAAAGCGGGGGGAACAACGACCCTATCATGTACGAAAACACAATCATGGTCAACAAATAAGTCATTTTTAGGACGTCCCACAGTAAGACTTGGGCGTCCTTATGCGATCGATCTGGGGTGAAGTTGGACAACACTCAACAGAAAAAAAAATAACCACACAGTAATCCGTTTTAGACCATTCTGAATCCAAATCCGCGAAAAAAAACCATAGGTGTATGTCTGTGTGTGTGTGTGTATGTGTGTGTGTGCGTGTGTGTGTAACAAAATCTTGTGTACTCTGCCCAGGCCTTAGTTCTCAACCGATTTTCGTGGTTCTTTTTTTGTTCGTGGCGAAAAACTATCTAGTTGTGCACTACGTCGCCGGAATTTCGAATTTTGCCTTCTAAGGGGGGGGGAAGGGGGGGTTAATGCTCTAAAAACGTGCGTTTTTGGGCATAATCTTGAGTCGTCTGCACAGGCCTTAGTTCTCAACCGATTTTCGTGGTTCTTTTTTTGTTCGACACGGAATACTATCTAGTTGTGCACTACGGCGCCGGAATTTTGAACTTTGCTTTTTAAGGGGAGGAAAGGGGGGGTTAATGCTTAAAAAACGTGCGTTTGCGGGTATAATCTTGTAAACACTGCCCAGGCCTCAATTTCCAACCGATTTGCGTGTTTCTTTTTTTGTTTGACTCAAATAACTTCCGAGTTGTACCTACTTGATTTTACCAGAATACCAAAATTCGCAAGGGGAGGGGGTGAGTGGGGGGATAATATTCACAAAATATCCGATTTTTCAATTATTTCGGTTCCTTTACTGCTTACTAATTGTACCCAAGCTTTGAAATTGAGGATAAATTCTCATTACACCTCCGGATTTTCATGAATTATTCTCTGTACCGCCATGGTGCCAGGACACCATAAACCGCATATTCCGTGGTTTTAACACAGAATGTGTTTTTGCGATGACCTACCGAAAAAAAATCGTCACGAAAAAGCGACAGAAAAAACATCTGGTGATATGTTTATTGGTTGTCATGTTAATGTCAACTCCACATTTATTATTGTTGTTTTTTATTTAACGGATGACTAGTATCGCAAAAACACATTCTGTGTTCCTATGATTTCATACAGAGTATGGAAAAAGAAATAAACCGGGGGGTGCAGGGGGGCGGAGCCCCCCGCCGAGGCGCAAAGCGCCGAGTTTTTTTTTTGTGTTTCACCTTGAATACGGATGTGAACTTTGATGGACTGCCTACTAAACCTAATAGATGAAAGTTCAACGTTACGAAGTATCACCGCTTTGGTGCCAGACTGGCACCATTGGCGGGGGGGGGGGGGGGGGGTCAATTCGAATTCGCATGTTGGGTATCGAAGATCATGGTTTTTCAAATGCTCTTCAAATTTGAGGCTCCCACGCGGCTAGGAACGATATGGTGGATAAGGGTGAGGGGGGATCACTATTTCTTGCCTACAATTCTTAATAAATTACATCGAGTGAACAGTTTTTTCGCTTACCAACTGGTATTAATTGACCCAATGCTTATCCAATGGGACGTCCGCTGGAATGCATGCATTACTAAACAATATGTTTTATTTTGAAATACGGTTTGAGGAGATTATTGACTTCGGATACCCAATTACTTTTCAATTTGGAGAGTACTTCGGACAAAACTGGATCCGCAGCAGTGGCTCTAGCAACATCAGTCAGGGATACTGGTGGAAGGAGAGTGTGGAGGAAGTAGCATTCCTTAATCGATAGTTGTTGTTGGGTTGGCAATCGAGATAGGGCATCTGCATGTGGTATATTAGTCCCCCTTCGGCGTACTATGGTGTAATTATAAGATGCTAAAATTTCAGACCACCTAACTAACCGAGCTGATGCAATAGTGGGTAAATTTTTAGATTCGGAAAAAATAGATTTAAGTGGGAGATGATCGGTTTCAATAATAATTTTAAAACTACAGCTTAAAACTTCTCATTTATACAACAATAATCAGACCAACAATAACGTACGCATCTCCAATATGGCACACCGCAGCACTAACCCACCTCCATAAATACCAGACCACGCAGAACAAATGTATCAGATTAGCAACAAACAGCCCCTTTAGAACTAACACCATTAACCTTCATACAGAACACGAGATCGAGTTACTCGCCGAACACATCCGAAAATTAACAGACAACTTCAATGCCAAACTGCCGACACACCCCAATATATTCCTGAATAGCCTGACCACCCTCACAAAACCCAAATGGGGCCCCCGATTGCAAAGGAGGCTGACTTGATTCGTTTCCTCCCGACCCAATCAATTGTAAATTTATGTAAATAATAAACATTGTTCCCTTCTAGTCATAATATTATCATTGTAAATAGTAGAAATAGGTGTAAATTTGTAAATAGTTGTGAGAAGGAACCTCTCACACAAACATGAAACAAAACCAGGTCAGAGCTGACCTGGGAAAAAAAAGTCGAGCACGACGAAAGAGGAAAGAAAGGAGGCAGTCGGGAAATAAGGTTCGTCAAAGTGAGAAGCTACCTCGCTCCCTGCCGCCCTCCTTGTAAACGACGCCCGGAGGATTAGCCGCCCCCCGGTAAAGCCTGCTGTGCCTGCTGCTGCTGCCGCTGCCTTACCCTGCCAGCCGAAAACCTTCATCATCAGGTCAGTGGCAGAATAATTAACTGTGGTCCGCGCAACCCGATCAAAACCTCGGCAGTCGCGCACGTTGATTTATGGGAGTTTAAGTAGGTAGTCGATAAATAACTAACTATAGATAATAAATAACTTTTATTTATATCTGCATATCTGTTGCTTATCTGTTCACGTCTCCTACTTCCCACTTTGCAGCTAGGTGCAGCAACAAAAGGTAGGAATTGACTTTCCCTTCTGATTAGGAGGGGGAAGTCAAACTACCCTTACATTATTGGTGGAGGCGCCCTAAAGATCAGTACTTGCCCAAATGATAGATAGATTGTAATCCAGGGAGGAAAGTAAAATACATTGCATTCAAAGAGCACTAGGTACAGAATCTCACATATTGGTATTACACTGGGATTTTTTTTTTAAACTTAATATGGACAATGTCTAACGCGAAAACAATACAACAAATTAGACAAAAAAATCAAGAAATTAAATCGGCACCAATTTTATTACAGCTAACTTGGAAATTAGTAAAACGTTATATCGACCCTAATTCGAAATTCGGAAAAATAGGAGAAGAAAGAGCTTGTGATTTAATTAAAGTAGCCATTTTTGCAGGAATTGTGACCACTAGTACACCAAAATCAATAGAGATAATCTTCGTCAAATAATCAAGGATTGGTGGACTAATCCGGAATTCAACACAATAAAACAGTTAGCTACGACTTTATCTATCGCTAAATTTGAATCGGACATAGAAGAGGCACATCAATTGATAACTGAGTTCACAAACTTGCAAGTAAATGACAATGCACTAAAACCGGATCAGAAACTACCGGAAATAATAGCGATACAACAAACATACAAATCAATCCTCCTAGACAAGGAAGTAATAGATCTTGCTGAGAGTGAAGAAGAAGAGCTGAACAACAACGAAAATATGGCTGAGCAACAAATAAAAATCACACCTCGTTATTTTTCGGGACAAAACGAAAATGTCGAGGATTATTTCACTCATTTTTCGAGAGTGGCGACGTCATTACGATGGACAGAACAGTCCAAAATTAACATGTTACCTATATTCCTGCTCGGAGACGCCCAGGAATATTATACTATGAAGGCAGCGGAAGGTAATCCGCCTACTTCGTTCGCCGATTGGCAAATAGCATTAACGGCCAGATTCTCGGATCCAATGCAAAAAGAGAGACTGCGAACGGAACTTTATTCCAAGAAGCAGAATAAAGAGGAATCCGCTCGGGATTACGTTCATAAAATCGAACAACTTGCGTACAGAGTAGATTCAAATATGAGTGTGGCTGAAAAGTGTCGAATAATTCAAATGGGATTAAATCCAGATATGACACGAATGATTGCCACTGCGAACAAAGAAAATGTCGAAGAATTGAAGACGGCGATAGCAAGAGCTGAACTTGCATTGCAATACGCAAAATTGGGCGAAGCGGAACAAGAGAAGCGAGGAACGGACGAGAGGTTGTCGGCATTGCAGAGACAAATTAATCAACTCACGCTGCAACCCGAACCTGAAGGTTTAAGGTTTCAAGGTCATCGCACACTAGCGTACCGTGGAAATCGCGGATATTCCGAAAGAGCCGACAGAAGTTTTTCATCGAGGGGAAACAGAAATTCCTACAGTTCAAACTGGTATAACAACAGTCAACAAAACATGAACAGAGTGGGGTACCGAACTTGGCAAAGGCCCCAACAAAACAATATGTCATATTATCGTGGAGGACAGACAGGATATCGTGGAGGACAGACAGGATACCAAGGAGGACAGACATACCGCGGAGGACAGAATGGATATAGAGGACAATCAAGAGGGAATTATCATGCTTCAAATTATCAAAATAACAACATGTCTTATAATAAGGTCAACAACAGAGGAGACCATTCATATGAAACACATTCAAAAAACTAGTTAGTGGCGGTGTGGAAATATTCACGAAAGTTTCGAACCATCCAACATCGCCCAACAAAATTCAGGACAGAAAATACGAGAGTAAAGGACAATTTTACAACATACCCTTATGCAAGATACAGTCCGAATACCACGAAAATACAATAAATCACCCACGGATAGAAATATTGATTAATGGAAAAACCATACACGCCTTGGTAGATACAGGAGCCGGAATCTCGCTAATAACTGAAGACTTACTTGAAGAAAAGAGCGAACTTCAGCCAATCCTGGACAAACAACTACGTTCAGTAACCAACCAAACGATTGAAACTCGCGGAGCATAAAACAAGGAATTCAGATTCTACCGACAAAACAAAGTGTGACTCACACATTCTACGTAGTGAAAAAAACCAAGCTCATGACGACACAAGCAATCATCGGTTCTGATTTTCTACAAATGCACGGAGCAACGATAAGTTACGGTGACAGAACAATACGACTGAAAGATCCAAATGTCACCATAAAATTTCACTATAAAAACAATCTAAGTCACTTAATAGCCAATACTACCATATTGGGCACGAACGAAAAACCTCAATTTCAAATTAGAGAAAAACAAGAAGGACAGAGAGGAAGTATAGCATTGAGGGAGGCATTGAAGAATCAGGGACTTAAGATAAACTGGAAACAATTGGTAAAGTCAGCACAGTTAAGTACGACGGATGAGAAAAAATGGAAGAATACGGAAATGGCTCAAATCTCAAAGAAAGCAGGAGTAGATATCGTATTTATAGATACAGTAAATCATGTAGCCACCCAATTCATTTTCAAACGAAGAGCTGGGAGGAGAAAGATATTCCTTGCTCATGATCCACGGAAGAAAGATCAAAATTACAGGATAATCACAGACCCCGAACAGTTTGTGAACATGAAACCGAAAAAGGGAAATTGAACCAGGGTAATGGAGAGAAAAACAGTACAATTAATAAAATAAAGTTTGAAAATCGGATAAACAAAGACGAAAAAAGGACATTTAGACTTGGAAACGGACACGAACCGATCATAAATCCAGATCTGACAACGGACCAACATAATCAAATAATAGCGTTACTTGAAAAATACAGGGAAATATTTTTAGAAAGTCCTAGTCAATTTCAAATTGCTAAACTACCAGAGGTCAAATTGAGACTACTTGATGAAACGCCTGTGAACGTACCTTCATTCAGAAGAAGCGAACGGGAAGAAAAAATTTTAGAACAAGAGATAGAAAAATTGAAGGAAATGAATATCATTGAGGAATGCGATTCGCAGTGGAATTCGCCCATATTTTTAATTAAAAAACCAGGTACATTGACGCCAGAATTTAGAATTTTGACGGATTTTCGAAAATTGAATTCAAAGTTACATCGAAATACGATACAAACAGTTCCAATAGATCAAATTCATGCCAATTTGAATGGAAAACACCACATTTCAAGATTCGATTGCGCTCATGCATTCTTTACCGTACCACTAGCGAAGGAATGTAGACACGTAACAGCATTTCAAGTAGGTGGCAGGAAATACCAATTTAAAGTATTACCACAAGGTCTCAGCGTGTCACCTTTTGAATACCATAAAGCCACTAATATAATTTACAAGGACTTGATACGTGAAAAAAGGATACAAATATACGCAGATGATGTTATAATTCCAGGAAACAACTTCAAAGAAACACTCCAAAACCTCGAGCTAGTATTACAGAAAGCTCGAATCTTCAATTTTCGATTAAAGCTCTCAAAATGTGAGATTGCATTATACGAAACTAAAGTATTAGGAAAAATTGTAGGTCGCAACGGGATACAACCAGACGATGCGACAAAGCAAACAATTTTGGCGATACCTCAACCGGAGACTCTAAGCAGTTTACGATCCTTCTTAGGCACAGCCAATTTTTGGAAGGCTCACGTAAGGAAATTCGCAGGTATAGCAGCACCCTTGACTAATGCAACAAGAGGTCTTTCAGAGAAGCAAACAAAATTCAATGGACAACAGAAATGACTGACAGTTTTCAGCAACTAAAGCAAGCCATCATTAATTCACCAGCGCTTCAACCATACAACCCGCAGAGGAAAAATGTCTTATTAACAGATGCCAGTGGAATTGCCATTGGTGGGGTTTATTGTCAGCAAAATGAAATAACAGGACGGTTACATGTCGTCGAATTTATATAAAAAAAAACTACATGCAACGAAGACGCCAATCCCAGCTGTAACAGCGGAGTTAATGGCGGTAGTATATTGTATCACAAAACTTCGTCACTACATATATGATCAAGAAATAACGTGCTATACAGATCATTTATCACTAAAATTTATACAAAATTTCTCGCATAAGAATATGAGATTACTTCGACTCGCCTTAGCCATCAGGGATCATGAAAAAGTAAAAATATTACATGTTCCGGGAGCAATAAACCGCTTAGCCGACTGGATTTCAAGGAACCCTACAACTGAAGAAGTAATCAATCAAAAAGAACTAGAACCAATGGCGTACATTCTCCCAGAAATAGAGAAAATTGAGGAACAAAGGACAGAAATAGCTGCAGTGCAGACACGGTCAAGAACGAGACAGAAGCATGATGAGGATTCATCAACAACAAATTGGGAAATACAATACATAGAAATGTTGAAAAATGACCCATATTATCAAGAAATAACAGCAATTCTTTCACAGGGAAAAATATCAACGAAATCATTCAGAAAACAGGCACAAACTATGAATTGACGCCCAGCGGAATATTATTGTACAAACCACGAAAAAACCAATCAAAAACATTAATTTATGTGCCATATTGTCACAGAGCCACTTTACTGGCGGAAAATCATGATGATGCAGTCACACGAGCGCATTTTATACACAAATGAGGATAAAGACGGACTTTACGTGGCCAGGATTATTTAGAGACACAAAAAAATACATAGCTTCATGTAAACAATGCCTTACTCAGAAGGCACGAACAGGTAAGTCACCAGGATTACTTCAAGAATTAGAAACCCCGCTCTATCCATTTCAGAAAATAATCATTGATCATTATGGCCCCATAATAAGTAAAACAGGGAGAAAATGGTGGATTTTAGCAATAATGTGTGGAATGACACGTTTCGTAAGTTTACATAGACAGAAGGACACGGGAACAGATGAAGTGATACGAGCTCTAGAAGAATTTGCACACATTTACGATTATGCTGAATGCATTCAATCGGATAATGCATCAGGGTTCTGCTCAGAAAAGTTTGCACATTATGTCCAGAAGCATAAAATGAAGCACGTCAGATCAGCGGTGATGCATCCGCAAACGAATGGATGTGTCGAAAGATGCAACAAAAAAATTGCACAATTTATTAGAATATACTTGACGGATGATATCAAAAATGTTGACTCATTCCTCAAAGAAGGTCAGCATATCATGAACACAACTGCATCAAAAACGTTAAATGGCAAAACACCATTTTTTTGTGTATTTGGTAGAGACCATAACCAAAAAGGCGGGATATTGACTACACAACAACAGGACAGGGGAAGAATTGAACAAATGCAAGATTTGTGGAAAGATTTACCGAGGATCCATCATGAATCATTTGAGAAACGAAAATATTATTATGATTTGAATAGACCGGATCAACAATATGCAGAAGGAGATTTAGTACTAATAGAGACAAAATATATAGAACCCTCAAATTTAAATAAACAACGCCAAAATTTAAAGGTCCATTTGTTATTGGTAGAAGAACAGGAAAGTATAATTATGAAATAGAAATACCATTCAGAGGAAGTACAAAATTACGTAATTTTCATGTATCGCAACTTCGACAATACAATGTGAGAAAACAATTGCCCAGAGATAACATCCCTAACTCAAGTTAAAGACACGAATGAGTAAAAGAATAGAATGCGCGTACCTATGAAGAATGAATGATTATATTATAGAGCAGTATGATGGAATCTAAGAGATCGAACAACGAATGAAATGAATGCATGATAAATAGATAATGATGAATGATGTGAATGTATGAAAGGACCAAAACCCAGGGCCCGGGTGGAAGGTACTTAAGTGAAAATGAAAATGTGAATAAATGGGAAAATGATAAATGAAAATGTGTTTGTGTGTGTGTGTCTGAAGAGCGAATGAAGAGGGTGTGAACAGAAAAACAGAGGAGTGAATACATGCGATTTCGCACAGGTAGTTAGGTACATAGAAAAACTTCAATAAACAACGAAATTGAAATAGACTTTTATCGAATGAGTATAGAAATCTTTGAAAAGTAGAATCCGTTCAAGAAAAAAAAAAAATTAAACGTAAGATAAACATTTCTATTGACGTTGACCTACAGAAAAGTTAGAACGCAAGGCAAGCGGTCATTAATTAGGACATCTCGTGTTACAGAAAGGAAAAATGACCAGCGCGTGGATAACAATACTTGTCATGACGGTGGCAACCCTTCGAAGAGCAATCGGAATCTTCGAAATAGAAAGACTCTCTGCCTCAGCAATATTGCGACCCAACAGAAACAACTAACATGGCGATATTCAGACTGAATGAACCGTTTATTCACACTGTACATGGGATAACTTCACGATACAACTTATACGCACCTAACAAGTCGAAAATAACAGTCTATGATAACGCGGACCTAACCGAAATACAAGTTTACGGTAGTTACAGGGTGAAATGCGCAGAAGAGTGTTTAATGTCCATAGCAGGAGACACAATTCAACTACATGCACAACAAAGACAGGACCATTTCATAACTAAGTACTCGTATGTTGACATGAATGTTAGTGAATCAATAGGAGATCTGCACAACATTACAATAGAAACTCCCCAGGAAAATCAATTACAATTAATAGATGGAGACCCATTCAAGGAATTCTCCATAGCCTTACAAAATTTACCAGAACCACCAAAGCTGCACATAGAGGCAGAGTGGGAGGAGTACGTAGAACACCTTCCCAAACTAAACTCAATTATGGTGGTCGTAATATTAATAGTGATCGGATTGGCACTAGTGTATCTGCGATGCGGAACACAGGCCAGAACAGTTGTCGTGACAGAGCCAAGGGTTATCCTAAGTAAACCAGCATGAACTGGAAATAAATAATAACATGTAAAAAAAAAAAAAAAAAAAAAATCTAATGAGTTATATGTTTAACATTTATTATGTTTATTAAAATTATCGTTATTATGTTATGTGTGTTCGTTGTTATGTGTGTTGTTTTATTATGTTTATTGTTTAACATTTATTATGTTTATTAAAATTACCATTTATTATGTTTGAAACAAAACCGAACTCCCAACAGCGCGAAAAATCTCCCAATTCGGTGCGTTCAAAGAAAAAAAAAAAATTCGGGCGAGAACCACAAACAGCGCGAGAACGAGAACCACAAACAGACGTCTCCCAATCAAATAGATGTCTCCAATTTACGAACAGCGCGATGTCTTCAAAACAACACGATGTATCCATAAGAACAACAGATGTCTATGGAAGAGAAACAAAATACCCATCAGCACAGAGTATTTTACTACATCGATATGTCAAACCATTGTAGACCATTGCCTCGTCTACACTCACCCAACAAGCTTCACAGCTGCTCATAAATTTATGCACCCACTTCACATATACAAAAAAAAAAAAAAATTTTTTTCAAATTTTTTTTAAAATCAGCAAGGGAGGGATGTGAGAAGGAACCTCTCACACAAACATGAAACAAAACCAGGTCAGAGCTGACCTGGGAAAAAAAAGTCGAGCACGACGAAAGAGGAAAGAAAGGAGGCAGTCGGGAAATAAGGTTCGTCAAAGTGAGAAGCTACCTCGCTCCCTGCCGCCCTCCTTGTAAACGACGCCCGGAGGATTAGCCGCCCCCCGGTAAAGCCTGCTGTGCCTGCTGCTGCTGCCGCTGCCTTACCCTGCCAGCCGAAAACCTTCATCATCAGGTCAGTGGCAGAATAATTAACTGTGGTCCGCGCAACCCGATCAAAACCTCGGCAGTCGCGCACGTTGATTTATGGGAGTTTAAGTAGGTAGTCGATAAATAACTAACTATAGATAATAAATAACTTTTATTTATATCTGCATATCTGTTGCTTATCTGTTCACGTCTCCTACTTCCCACTTTGCAGCTAGGTGCAGCAACAAAAGGTAGGAATTGACTTTCCCTTCTGATTAGGAGGGGGAAGTCAAATAAACCCTTACAATAGTTCACCAATTTTAGGTTATGACTTACATCCTGTTCTGTGGTTTTTCAAAATTTTTCCCACGTCAACATTATTATGCATTATTATTACCTAACTCATGAAATTATTTATGCAAAGAACACAAGATATACCAAATAAGGCCATCGGCCGGGGTTGATGTAACTACTTACCTTTCTAATCCAGTACCTGTACTGTACATAATTTCTTTCAATAAACGTTCTGTATTCTGTATTCTGTCCCCATAGCTCAGATGCAGCAAGTCTGACTCCCACCCAGGGTTCCCGGGTTCGACTCCCAGCCTTATTGAGAAATTTTTTGATTCAATCACTACTCACTTACGTTTTTAATCCGAATTTGATGAAATTTTCTAGGATTGTCCAGATTAGCGTATAGATGGTCCCCTACGAGGGTAGTGGAAGGTACTTAGAGATTGGTGTTTTGAGATTAACTACTATGCATCGGATCATCAATACAATCGGGTTATGGATACGAGGAAGCTATGTGCCACACCCACTTCTTTTTTCTTAGTCGATTCCAAAGGTTCATTATTGAAAATATGTTGTGAACAACAAGCAAGCTCGCTCCTGCAGGCCGATAGGAGAGCCAAACTGCAGTGGCGATAAGGAGTTAAGCGGATTAACCGGCCAACGCATTCCCCGTTTTATCGCTTCCCTTCTCCCCTCGTCTTTCCTCTCCTCTCCTCGTCCGACCTCGTCAAGCCTCGATATTTCGTACAAGACATCAGTCACTTATGAGCCCTGATTCCACTTACTCTCTGCAAAGCAGGATTTATTTATTCATTTTAGTTCGAGGAATTTCTCCTTGTAGGATCAGTCCCTTGGCAATTTGTACTGAAATTGTGCCCTGCGTAGCCACCTCTTCAGGTAACTTTCATGCATACTAATGAAGCACATACCTATGTACATACCCAGGAGGTATGATTGTTGTTGTTGGTACTTTCAAGTAAGCACTCAAGTGCCTAAATTTCTTTTCTTTTCTACTTCCTTCTTTCTTTTTGCTGACATGGTTATGTACCTATTCTATCAGGTGTGAAGAACCATCTCTTGTAAACCTTGTTGACCTTGTGGTGCTCTGAAGGATTATCTGGAGGATTATTTTTGTATATCAAGACCCCATGCATGGTAAGCATACTATTTCATTTTAGCTTCTCAAGATTGTCGAGTCACTTTCTTCTTTTCTCTTTAAGTAAGTACCTATTTACATAGGTGTTATTTTTTCTTCATAGGGGTCTTTGTCCCGGTTGTCTGCCTGGAATTTTCTTCTTACACCTTGCCTGGGAGAGCCTGTACGCCGATTCTGCCTTTCCTCTCTCAACGCCACACTTAAATATAAGTGTCCCCCCTAGTTTAAGTTCCCCCTTAGCTGTAGCTTTAGTCGTACGTCCCCCTTAGGTTAAGTGGCTCGAGTAGGTAGGTAGGGACCACCAAAGAGGCTCCTCCCACTCCTAGGAATACGTTCATGCCTGAGATACCCTCAATAAAACCCTTGATCAAATTCCTTCTTTCTTTATTTTCTGTTCTTTCCTTTTTTTCCTTTTTCCTCCTATCTATTGACTGATAGGTAGGTCTCTGGTTTGGGGTTCCTCCTCTTATACCCCAGTAACAAAAGAGGAGTGGCGCCCTTTTGATTTTTATTTTTTTTATTTTCAAATATCGGACTCTAGAACCCATCTCCACTGGGCTACCTGGCCGCCTGAAATTGGTGTAACATATTTTGGCGCCCAACGTGGGGCTAGTGTTTGATAAGCACTGATCAGCCTAGTCAGTCTTGATTATTGTGGATTAATCAATCAGCAGTGTGGTTGGAAGTGATTGTGACTTTTTTTTCCTCTCTCCTTTTGATGATAGGTACCTACCTATCTGGATTTCTGTTGTTCCTGAGTATTTATCTACAAAACAAGCCTTCGGCCCTAGATTTCTGCACTTCTGTATACCTCATCTAGTATCTCCCAGCGGTTTATGCCTTTGAACCCTGACCTCATTAACATGTGTTCCTACTTGAAAATGGATTTCTACCGCCTCCTGAAACGTGAACTGCAGCATGAGTTATTCATCCGTGGTCTACCTCATGAGGGCACAGTTGACACACTGCGAGCAAATCTCAGATCAGCGTTGAAGGACAATGTGCAACCTGATCCTGAAATTGTTGCACAACTGCAGCCAAATGATGAACTCGAAGCTTGTGAAGAAAGAGTTGCGGAATTAAAGGAACTCATTGAGGTACTGGACACAAGCAATGCCAATGATGTCGCACGTCTTGACACTAGATTGTGGCATTGGTATAACCGTATGGATAGGCAGAAGTTCAGCACAGCACAGTTGGAGACACTGCGACAAGGATACCTCCAAGTACTTCGAAGGTTCATCGGCGTTGTTGGGGTCTGCTTGCAACAAGATCCTGCTCCAGATACTGAAGAGACGGCCGAGCAGCAGGAAGGTGAAGAACCTGGGAATGGAGAACCTGGAAACCACGATGACCTTCCAACACTGCCACTACCACCCGACTATGCTGGACGGAATTCAGCGGTAAGCAACCACACCGTTATTACTAATGTTCATACAGTACCTGGTGGGCGGAATCGTAGACACTCGTCTACTGGAAGGATTTTCAATGATGATCCTAAGATATACAAGTGGAATTTGAAGTTCTCTGGAGAGGATCACAAACAGTCACTTATGTCGTTTCTTGCTGACGTTGAAGATAGACGCCTTGCTCGGAGGCTCACAAAAGCTGAGCTACACTTAGGTGCAGCTGAGTTGTTTAGTGGCTCTGCATTGACGTGGTACAGATCTCGTCGAAACGACATACATGATTGGGATGATTTGGTGTTTCAGCTGAAACAAACCTTTCTTGATCCAGACTATAATGAACGTCTGATGGACGAAATCAGGAATCGAACTCAGGGCATTGATGAGAAACCGTCTATTTTTATAGCCAACATGAAAGCCCTGTTCGACCGTCTTCCAGAACCCGTGACAGAGTTCCAGAAAGTCAGACTTATCCAGCGGAACCTAAGAAAAGAATACCTCGTGCTTCTTCCACTCACCCAGTATAGAACGGTTAATCAGCTTGAGGAAACTGTCAACCAACTCCATATTGGACGTGTTTGGGCTGACCGCTTCCAGGAACCTCCTTCCAAGAACCTGCTTGAGCCTCAGTTAGGCTATACTGGACGTCGCAATCCTGAACATCGCAGTGGCTACCCGAAAATGATTAACTACAACAAAGTTCTTGCCATTGAAGAGTCTCCAGTAGTGGCACAAGTCAGCCAGCCAAGCCAAGCAGCACCTGCTACCACTTCCCTGCCTCGAGTTAAGCCTCCATCTGGTTCCAGACGACCTGTCATCTGTTGGAACTGCCGTGATGGTGGCCATCGTTTCCACGACTGCAGGAAGCCTCTGGGGAAGTTCTGTCCCAGATGTGGCACTGGTGACACGACCAGAGTCACCTGCCCTCGCTGCAATCAATCTAAGGACCAGGGAAACGCCCAGGTGGGCCTCCCACAATGATGGTAGGCCCACAGAACTTCACCTCCACAAGCATTCACGATCCTAGTTGGCAGGAATGGAAGGGTTATGTACATGCCTTCCTGTCGTCATGTGAGACAGCGCATCCTCTGGAACCACATCCAAATGGTCGCGATTGTAGACCATATCTTGCTGTGGAAATTTATGGCATTGGTTTCCATGGACTCCTGGATTCTGGTGCTGAGCGCACTCACATTGGAGCTTCTGGTTGGCACAAACTCCTGCAATTAGGTATCAGAAACCAACTTAATCCGACTATGGTGAGTGTGAAAGTGGCAAATGGACAAGAATGCCCTGCACTTGGAACTCTTGAAACCCCAATAACCCTGAAAGGAGTGGTGAAGATTATTGAAGTTGTAATCGTTCCAGACTTGAAGTGTGACATCATCCTCGGCATAGACTTCTTCAAGGCTCATCATATTGTCTTGGACGTGGCTCAGGGCACTTTCACGCTTGGAGAGACTACCCAATTGCAGTCCATCACCAATCCGCCTCCTGCCCTAGTGAGCCATGACGAGCTAGCATCAACTCAGAAAACCAAACTTTCTGTTCTTTTGGATAGATACCGGTCATTGCCATCACCAGCCATTGGACTAGCAAAGCAAGTCCAACACTGTATTGACACAGGTGAAGGCAAACCAGTGAAGCAACGCTATTTTCGTAGGTCACCGTTTATCCTCAAGGTGATGCACAAGGAACTGGATGAAGTCCTGGCCAATGGAATCGTCCAACCCTCCACAAGTCCATGGTCATCTCCTGTGGTCATCACCAAGAAGAAAGATGGCAGTCATCGATTTTGTGTGGACTACCGGCAGGTCAATGCTATGACACGGAAGGATGCATATCCTTTGCCATATGTCACGCATATCCTTGATCGATTACGCAATGCTCGGTTTCTCTCGTCCATCGATATCAAGAGCGCCTTCTGGCAAATCCCAATCGAAGAGTCCAGCAAGCAGAAGACTGCCTTCACTGTACCAGGACGAGGACTGTTTGAGTTTTGTCGCATGCCAATGGGATTGGTGAACTCTCCAGCAACCTGGCAAAGGCTAATTGATTCTGTGATTGGGTCTGACATGGAAAGCCACGTGTTTGTGTACCTGGACGACATTGTCTTGGTGACAGAAGACTTCGAGACACATCTCCAAGTGTTGGATAAAGTATTATCTCGCCTCTTCCAAAGCGGACTCACTTTGAACTGGGAGAAAAGCCAGTTCTGTAGGTCAAGTTTAGCGTATCTCGGATATGTCGTCGACAGAAGTGGTTTGCACGTCGATCCAGCCAAGGTTTCTGCCATCGTTGAGTTCCCGAGACCATCAAACTTGAAACAATTGAGACGTTACCTGGGTGTTGCCTCTTGGTATAGAAGGTTTGTTCCAAACTTCTCAACTTTGACAGCTCCACTGACACAACTACTGAAGAAGAGTCAGAAATGGGAATGGGGACCAGGGCAGGAACAAGCTTTTGGTGAGCTGAAAGAAAAGCTCATAACTGCTCCAATCCTCACATGTCCTGACTTCAGTCTGCCCTTCATAATCCGCACAGATGCCAGTTCAACGGGCTTAGGGTGTGTTCTGTGTCAAGAAGTTGATGGTATCGAAAAGCCATTAGCCTATGCCAGTCGTAGTCTCACCCGAAATGAGAAGAACTACTCGGCGAGTGAACTGGAGTGTCTCGCCGTACTTTTTGCTGTGGAGAAGTTCAGACCGTACATCGAAGGTACATCTGTTACAGTGGTCACCGATCATGCCTCTCTGGTCTGGTTAAGCAACCTCAAGGACCCTCACGGACGTTTGGCCCGGTGGGCCCTCAAGATGCAACAGTACGATCTGAACATCATCCATAGACCTGGAAAGTCAAACATAGTTGCAGATGCCTTGTCCAGAGCTCATGAAGACTGTGCATTGCTCGCAACCATCAACCCTCAAGCTAACGATACTTGGTACCAGAAGATGAAAGTTGAAGTTACCAACAATGCAGAAAAGTACCCCCTCTGGATAATTCGTGATGGTAAGCTGTTCAAGAAGGTGATGATGAGACGACATCTCATAGGAATCGAGGATCCCTGGAAGGTGGTGGTCCCAAAGCCCGATAGACTTCAGATCCTCCAACGCTGCCATGATGACCCTCTATCTTCACATTTTGGATCCTTCAAGACTGTCTCTCGGCTCAAAGAACGTTATTATTGGCCAGGGATGGCTCAGGATGCCATTAAGTATGTTTCTCGGTGCCAAACCTGTCTTGCCCAGAAACCTTCACAGCTCCTTCCAGCTGGGCAGTTTGGTCAGCAAAAGATCGTTACAGCACCATTTCAAATTATCAGTGCTGACTTCATGGGTCCCTTTCCGTCATCATCACAACAGAACAAATATTTGCTCGTTGTGACAGATTACTTTAGCAAATTCTGCCTCCTTCATCCCTTGAGAGCTAGCACAGCCAATGCTCTAACCAAGTTCATAGAAGAGCAGGTGTTTCTCGTTTATGGAGTCCCAAAGATAGTTGTCTGTGACAATGGGACACCCTTCAGGAGTACTCAGTTCGAAGAAAAGATGAAGGAGTATGGAGTTCAGCTGTGGTTCACTGCCAATTATCATCCTCAAGCCAACCATACTGAGCGAGTTAATCGGGTGATAAAGACGGCAATTAGATCATATATTAAAGACAACCATCGCTATTGGGACAAGGAAATTGCAAAGATAGGTTTCGCCCTACGGACTGCCACCCATCAAGTGACACAATTCACTCCAGCCTTCTTGAACTTTGGACGGAATCCTATGATGTCAGGTGCGGAACATAACCTGAGTCTTCAAGGCAATGTTCTCCCACCTACAAGTTCTCCTGATGACCACGCAAAATCTCTTGGAAAGCTAGGCGAAGTATATGAAAAGGTGAAACGTAGACTTGATCAAGCATACATGCAATCCAGAGACTCATATAACCTCCGTCATCGGCCTGTGCAGTATGAAGAAGGTGACTTTGTCTGGAAGAAGAACATCGTTTTGTCCAACGCTGCACAACACTTCACTAGTAAGCTTGCCCCTAAGTTTATAAAATGCAGAGTTTCCAAAAAACTGTCTAACCTAGCTTACCGACTAACTGATTTGGAGGGCAAGGACCTTGGAGTGTGGCACCCTAAGGATCTCAAATCCAATCCACCTGGAGAATCCTAGTTGCGACCTGATTTTGGATTAGATGCAGTATTCCTCACAGCCAGGCAACCATCTTTTTTTTTCTTTTTTTTTGAAAACCCAAGCCGGAAATGTTGTGAACAACAAGCAAGCTCGCTCCTGCAGGCCGATAGGAGAGCCAAACTGCAGTGGCGATAAGGAGTTAAGCGGATTAACCGGCCAACGCATTCCCCGTTTTATCGCTTCCCTTCTCCCCTCGTCTTTCCTCTCCTCTCCTCGTCCGACCTCGTCAAGCCTCGATATTTCGTACAAGACATCAGTCACTTATGAGCCCTGATTCCACTTACTCTCTGCAAAGCAGGATTTATTTATTCATTTTAGTTCGAGGAATTTCTCCTTGTAGGATCAGTCCCTTGGCAATTTGTACTGAAATTGTGCCCTGCGTAGCCACCTCTTCAGGTAACTTTCATGCATACTAATGAAGCACATACCTATGTACATACCCAGGAGGTATGATTGTTGTTGTTGGTACTTTCAAGTAAGCACTCAAGTGCCTAAATTTCTTTTCTTTTCTACTTCCTTCTTTCTTTTTGCTGACATGGTTATGTACCTATTCTATCAGGTGTGAAGAACCATCTCTTGTAAACCTTGTTGACCTTGTGGTACTCTGAAGGATTATCTGGAGGATTATTTTTGTATATCAAGACCCCATGCATGGTAAGCATACTATTTCATTTTAGCTTCTCAAGATTGTCGAGTCACTTTCTTCTTTTCTCTTTAAGTAAGTACCTATTTACATAGGTGTTATTTTTTCTTCATAGGGGTCTTTGTCCCGGTTGTCTGCCTGGAATTTTCTTCTTACACCTTGCCTGGGAGAGCCTGTACGCCGATTCTGCCTTTCCTCTCTCAACGCCACACTTAAATATAAGTGTCCCCCCTAGTTTAAGTTCCCCCTTAGCTGTAGCTTTAGTCGTACGTCCCCCTTAGGTTAAGTGGCTCGAGTAGGTAGGTAGGGACCACCAAAGAGGCTCCTCCCACTCCTAGGAATACGTTCATGCCTGAGATACCCTCAATAAAACCCTTGATCAAATTCCTTCTTTCTTTATTTTCTGTTCTTTCCTTTTTTTCCTTTTTCCTCCTATCTATTGACTGATAGGTAGGTCTCTGGTTTGGGGTTCCTCCTCTTATACCCCAGTAACAAAAGAGGAGTGGCGCCCTTTTGATTTTTATTTTTTTTATTTTCAAATATCGGACTCTAGAACCCATCTCCACTGGGCTACCTGGCCGCCTGAAATTGGTGTAACAAATACTAAACCAAAACGGGGGTTTGGTTGACACGAAATAGGTATTATGGCGGCACTCACCTGTTACAGTTACTACTACTTCAGTAGTGGGGGCAGAAAATCCACTTCGTTCGGACTCTAGGTGGGGGTAAAATTGGTGATGTACGGATGACGACTTTCTTGTTTGCACATGTTGAGACGTCTGCTGGTTCGTGACGGGACCACTTCGCTCGTCCGAGTGGTGGAGATGTCAAAATAGGAATCATTATGCAAAATGCTGTCCTAACAAAAATGCACCAAATAAGAATAAGCAAATGTATAATTGTAAGAAAAAGGTTCATAAAATCGAGTCGGATTCGGATGAAAATTTGGACTATTTCTTATACTAAGTATCTCATCTAAGTCTTAGATGTTATAACAGAAATCAATAATTTAACCTCGAAAAGTTTAAGTTGGCATATAATAGGACGCATAAGTAATTACAACATAAAGTTCAAGATAGATTCTGGTAGTCACGTAAACTTACTGCCATTAAGGATTTTGAAAATTTTGAAAATACCAGGACTTACTTTAGAGAAATCAAGAATGTACTTGTCAGCGTATGATGGTATGAAGTTGAAAATAAAAGGCGAGGTAGAATTGATTACTAAGTTGAAACAACAAGAAGCTAAAATTAGGTACGTTGTGATTGATACCAATGATAAACCTATTCTTGGTCTTAAAACTTGTGTTGATTTGAAAATAATCAAAAAATTAGAATCTATGGAAGATTCTAGAAATAAAACTATAGATAATAACAATAAAACTAATCTTCAATTCAAAAACAAAGAAGATGCGCTAAAAACATACAAGGACGTGTTTTCGGGATTAAGAAAATTCCCGGGTACTCCGTATAAAATTCATAAAAAGAAGGTGCTGTCCCTGTAACATATCCTCCTCGACGAGTACCTAAACATTTACAACAGCGCCTCAAGTCTACTTTAGATAGAATGGAAAAAGCAAAAATAATTAAATTATTTTACAAATTTTGTAAAAGTGATGAACTATCAGAATGGCAACACCCTTTAGTAATTGTAGAGAAAGCCGACAAATCATTAAGACTTTGTTTGGATCCGAACGATCTAAATGAACAGATTCTCGACGATAAATATCAGAAACCATCAATGGAAGAGATTTTTGATGACCTATGTGATAAGCAATTTTATTCAATTTTAGACCTAAGGAATGGTTTTCACCAGATTCCAATCTGCCCTGAATCGGCTAAGTTAAGTTCTTTTGGTACCCCCTTCGGAACTTTTAAATTTCTAAGAATGCCGTTTGGTATAAAAATTTCGGCAGAAGTTTTCCAAAAAAGGAATGTTTATATCTTCGGTGCCATAAAAGGAGTTAAAATCTACATAGACGACATAATATGTGCTGGATCTACTACATTAGAACACGATTCAATAGTAAAACAAGTACTTGATAAAGCAAGGGAAGCTAACATAACATTCAATGGCGATAAATTCGAATTCCGCCAAACAGAAATAACAATTTTGGGACATATAGTATCTAAAGCGGATAAAAGCAGATCCTGAGCGAATAAAAGCAATAACATATTGTTTAGTAATGCATGCATTCCAGGGGACGTCCCATTGGATAATCATTAGATCAGTTTAACCAGTTGGTAAGCGATGAAACTGTTTCACTCGATGTAATTTATTTATTACCTACTTTAGGCAAGAAATAGTGACCCCCCCCCCCCCCTCACCATTATCTACCATAACATTTCTAGCGGCATGAGAGCCTCGAATCTGAAGAGCATTTTAAAATCCATGATCTACGACACCCAACATGGGAATTCGAGTTCACCCCCCCCCCCCCCCACCCACCACCAGTGGTGCCAGTCTGGCACCAAAGCGGAAATACGTCGTAAGTAGTATAGAAATGGGGTTTCTGCATATCACCCTTATCAGCAGATATGGGTGATAAGAGCTGCATATCACTCTTATCAGTTGCATATCACCAGCTGACTGTTAAGAGCGATGACGTCACAAGCCACAGCCATCTTGATCAGTGTTGCCAACAAAAAATGGATATTATAATTTTATAATTCCATGTCTACTTCCATACAGTTAATTTCTTCCTCCATGACTGGATTTTTCCGCTTTAACCTTTGGCCTGTTGTTCCTTTTAATTCCATACTTCCATGTATACTTCCATACAATGAAGTTCTTCCTCCATGACTGAATTTCCCACCTCAATCTTTGGTACCAGCTTTTCCCGCCTCCACCTCCATCAGCTGTTTTGGGGTTCCCGCCTTTTTCTAACTGTCAGTTTCCTCCCCTCCCCTTTGTACCTACAGCTGGAACCTACCATTCCCTCCAAATTTTAAAATCTAATCTCCCTTTGAACCTGCTTATCAGTAACCTCCCATCAGATAAGAGGTAGTAACTGTCATCCCCGCTCTAATTTCCCGCCTTTTCAAAAATTAACCGTTGGCATGCTGTTCCCGCCTTTTTCTAACCCCCCTCCCCATCAATCAGCTGTTTGAGTTCCCGCCTTTTTCTAACTGTCAATATCTTCCCCATCCAACAGCTGGTACCTAACATTCCCGCTCTAATTTCCCGCCTTTTCAAAAATTAACCGTTGGCATGCTGTTCCCGCCTTTTTCTAACCCCCCTCCCCCTCAATCAGCTGTTTGAGTTCCAGCCTCTTTCTAACTGTCAGTTTGCTCCCCTCCCCTTTGTTAACAGCTGGTACCTACCATTCCCTCCAAATTTTAAAATCGAATCTCCCTTTGAACCTGCTTATCAGTAACCTCCCATCAGATAAGAGGTAGTATCTGTCATTCCCGCTCTAATTTCCCGCCTTTTCAAAAATTAACCGTTGGCATGCTGTTCCCGCCTTTTTCTAACCCCCCTCCCCCTCAATCAGCTGTTTGAGTTCCAGCCTTTTTCTAACCTATCAGTTCCTCCCCTCCCCTTTGTTAACAGCTGGTACCTACCATTCCCTCCACATTTTAAAATTGAATCTTCCTTTGAACCTGCTTATCAGTAACCTCCCATCAGCTGAGAGGTAGTCCCGCTCAAATTCAAACTCTTGGGATTGACTGAAAAGGGGGTGATGGTGGGAGGGACAGTCCTCCAAACTTGGATTTTTTGGAGGTGGGCTAAAAATTAGGCAATCATTTTAACGGAACACCCTCGAGTTTGGGTTCAAATTAATGCTATCGATCGGGTGATGACAAATATGTTAAGAGTGGAACTGCCAAAATTTGTTTTTGGAACAGGACCAGAAATTAGGCATATGGCTCAACGTAGTAGGTACCTACGAGTTTCGATTCATTTCATAGCTAATGATTAGACCTGTGCAAATAGGTATATGATGAAATCTCTCAAGGACAAAATATAGGTAGGTAGGTACCTATCACTACCAGGAACTCTGCGAGCAGGCTTGTTCAGGTTCTCTGTTGAGTCCACTTATTTTGGCTAGAGGCTAGATGACTTCAAATATTCTTTTTTTCATCACCCAATTCGTATTTTGGGGGTGAACCATACTATTTCTCCAGGATTATAGGAACAGAGGTAACAGGGACTCAGAACCTATAAAGAGCTCCTAGGAAAAATATCTTCCTCGTAATATTCATCGATGATTATCCTCGAGAAAGAGTAACCCGAATACTTACCTCACCAGCGGGAAAGTCCAACGAGTAACTCGAGTAGACCCACAGCAACGATTCATTCTTACCCCACTTGTTCACAAGTTTTCACACGGTGCAGAACGTTCAGAAAAACCTTTTCAACGGATATCTATCAATCACCTCAATTCGTGAATCATCCATCAGAAATCTTCTCCTAATCTACCTACCTGTCTACACATTCCAGAGATAAGAATAACAATTAATATTAAAATGTAGCATGGGTTTGAATTTTTTTTTTTATTTTTTACAGTTATTCATAAAATTTTTTTTTTTCCAGCGAGAATATCTCAAATATTATCAATCATTAGGAGCATACACAGAAAAATAATCAAGGTGAGTGAAACAATATTACTTTATTTAAAATAATAACATTATATTAATAATAATTCTCGGTTCCATACCATCCAATGCAATCGTGTGTCTTACTATTGTAATTACGAACGTCGAAAGTTTTCTCACAAAATACACAACAAATTGAATGTTTTTCGAAAATGTTTCTATAAAAACCATGTTTTGCTAAAATAAATGGATCTGTAGATATTTTCACTCCACGAAAAGTTGCGAGACGAGGAGCCGTGTCGAACAGATTGGTTTGAAGTTCATTTTCTAGCAACCATTCAGATAGAGCAATAATTTTAACCATAGAGCACGAATGGGAAAAACTGGTTCCAACTTCTTGATGATCCAAACAGGGTTTTCGGGGAATAGGGCTGGTAGCAATCAACGCAGAAATGTTGGGGCATCCAAATATCATCAAGTCATGTACCTGTCTATTTCCTGGGAGATAAAATCAAAATTTTGCACTTTTCAACCCCCTTTGAGTATACGAACTTGATGTTTTCTGTCGCTTTTTTCAGTATCTCTGGAATACGAAAATAGGGCGTGTTTCCTGAATTCCATGATAGTCCATGTATATGTTCTTGGTTGTATCTTGATTGAATGATGGAGGAGCTGCTGATCAGATGGGTTGGAGGCAAGAATACGTAATGTTCCAGGATGAAACTTGAAGGACCATCGTGAGCAATAACGGATAGTTCTTTTATAACTTTCCCGGATTGCAACGTCAGATCAATAATAACTGAAGACATGGTTACTTCTCTTTCAGAGTCTGGTTAGCAACTGATTGAAATCTCTACAGACTATTGTTTTTCAACATTTTTTCTGCAATGGAGGTGGAAACAAAGTCTTTCAGAGAAGAATCGAGATTTCTGATTTGTTCTCTAATTTCATTTTGTAATCGTGACGTCATTTTCCATAGCGCTGTGTCAACATAATGTTTGCTTGTTGCGTGGAAAGGTTGGGTGGGGGATTCATGAACAGAAACATGCTTCCTCCTCCTTCCACCAAATTTATCACTAGGCATTCTAGTTCTCCAAGTTCAATAAATGTAACCTAATTCTTCCAAGCGATCGATAATTTTGTTGGCTGTGCTCTGAAGTCGTGAATTTCCAGCATCGAACGACCCAAGGGACAACTCTAATTTTTCGACTAGCAAATTTGGATTGTCCTCAGTTGAAATCCAATCGGGTGATATGTTAACATCAAAACCCCTGAAGTGAGTGAACAAATTCGTCACTCCACTTCCCTTTTTACTCCCAACGTCGTGTTTCACCCCAATATTGTTATTTTTACGTTTTTTAGGGTACATGAGCGAAATGATTGAGGTATATTTTTCCCCTCCAAATCGGTTCAATGGACGATGTAGATCGTAACCGTGATGAGCTACACGGCTCATCTTCACTATTTCGGTATAGTTTTCAAAATCCTGTTGATCGAAATTTACCGGTTTTTTTAGAAAAATTAATTCGTACAACCCAGGAGTGGCATGGTAGGGTTTCCCATTTACGTACATGAAATCATCATCAAAAGCAACTTTAGCAGCTCCAAGGTTCACACCTTGCCGATTAACAGTTGGCCCATAGTACTTATCAAGCTGTTGTCCGTCCACACCTTCCCAATTACCAGTTGTGAGATAGGTCCAGTATACTTTGGCAAACGATGGCCATCTTCTGATGAAATCTTGAGTCATCTTTTGGGCTTCAGGTGTAGACTTAATCAGACTATGAACGGGCTCTATACTCTCGTCAATATCATCTTTGTGGGAGGCATCTAGTTTCTTAGTGTCTTTTTTTATTCGCTGCATTAGGGTCATTTTTTGAGGAGCTCTCAAAAATGAGCTAGGATGAGAGATAGGCGTCGACATGAAAGGACCAGGTGATCTTGCAGGAGGAGTCCAGCCCTCTCCTTTACATTCAAAAAATCTGATGGATCTTGAACATTTTCATCATCTTCCGTTGATGGTTCTTGAGAATACTCTGTTTCCGATCCTGGGATTACATCAGTCCGACGTCGTTTCATTTTTTTCGTAACAGTTCCACCTTTACCTTTATTGGCTGATGCAACGAGTTCTTTCAATGTGTTGGTTATGGGTAGGTACTGTTGCTCGAGAGAATAAGCTGACTCCGCACGATCATGTTGCAACTCTGCAAATTTCTTCTTAAGAGCTTTCCTAGCGGTGTGAAGCTCGGATGAAAATTGAGCCTGTTTCTCTTGTTTAATTTCCCTGTTCAGCCCTAGGCAGCTATCACTCAGTCTTGCTGTCATGTCAAATAACGCAACTTCAATGATTCATTTCAACCGCAGAACTACTATTTATAAAAATATTTTAATCCGTTGTAGAGAACTCAAAAAATGAATCCATACCACTTCTAAAACGACCTGAATATATGTCCGCATTCTTGTCAATCAGCAAAAAGTTGAAAGGCTTTGAAAACGCTTGTCTACACATTTCTACAAATTTCGGGTATGATATATCATTATGAGCGTGATCACGCCAAATTAAATTCAAATTTCGACCATCCTGTGGAAATATAATGATTAGGTTTGCGTTGTCCCTCACAAAATGTTTCATACGCGATGCATACGACTGGATCAAAAAGAATGAGTCCACGTTATAATGTCTCCCACGTGTAAAGAAGATCTGTATGAGATCGTTGAAAGAACCGTCTACATCATCAAATATAACAAGCGTATGGTTCTTTGCTTCTTCGTCCTCCTCAATTTTTGGGAAATCCTCCCTGTTTGAGCATTTCAAAAATTCAATTTCAGGCACTCCCTCAAAAACTTGATCTAAAAATGAATATTTCTCTTGATGTAAACTTTTCGAGCATAAAATGAGACGAGAAAACTTGAGCGAATTTTCCGATAAAATTAAATTCATGGTTAAATTTGATTTTCCTTTCCCAGATGGCCCGCATATGATAGCGCGACAATTATTCGCTAGAAAAGGACCATTTTTCGACTTATTACGAGATCGTGTTTCAAAAACATCATCATAGTTCACCATAGGGAAACTTTGTTCCATTTGATGTAACTTCATCCTGAAGACTGAGTTTTAAAAGGGAAGGCATGTCTATAAATTCTTCAGTGCTAGAATTCACACACAGCCCATAACATGGGTATATTAAACGCAGTCATCAATCGTAACCGTATCCCTCTGTTAATTCATGGTAATTTTTGTGGGCCGGGAAATGACGTTATAAGTCAAATTGAGAGGGGGATTCAACCAGTCACACCCCTGGATTCATACTGTAAAGATCACGATATCGCATACGTTCACCACCAAAATTTGAAGGATCGACACAGGTTTGATAGGATTCTAGCGAAAAAAGCATTTTCCCGTCTTAAAGATAAGAGTTCGACATTGAGAGAACGTTTAGCTGCGTTAGCCGTTGGTACAGCAATGAAGGGGAAACTAGCTCTTGGAGCAGGCCTACAGACTAGGAAAAAACCATGTTCAAAAAAGACAGGGACAGGGAGGAGGAAAACAAAAAAGCCTATGCGAAAGGTAAAAGGAGGCTTTCTACCTTTGCTCCTAGCAGGGTTGAGTGCTCTAGGAGGACTAGGGGGAGGCGTATCACAGATCATAAAAAATGTCAAAGACGTCAAAAGAGGAGACTTGGAACTCCAAGAAATGAAACGCCACAACATGGCAATGGAAAAAACTGGCAGCGGTCACAACACTCTTTCAAGGACCACTTTACAGCGAAAACATCGGAAGAAACCAGCCAATGGAGAGGGAGAAACAAAGAAGAGGAAGCACCAGCGAGCGAAGAAGGCGAAATCAGGGGAAGGATTTATTCTAAACCAATACAAACGTTGCCCGTGAGGAGTTGCTGGTCTCCCATCGGGCGCCTCCCCCGGTGGCGGATAGGGGAATGCCCACCAGATATGGTGGGTACCGGGGAAATAAAATACCCGGGGCGGACCAAAACCAGCGGGGAGGGGGGATCTCCAAGCCATGGTGAAGGCAATTCTCCTAGGGCAGGTGAAGCCTGATAAAAAACTCCTGGCCCTCCAAGTTGGGGGTTTTGCATAGGGCCAACAACCCTATCATGTAAAAAATACACCGTTCAGAACGCTCAAATAGAAGAAACCGGACTGTCTAACTGGCGAAGACCTGGCGTGGATAATGGAAACTCCTCCCGGAAGAAAAGGCTGGATGTTGTGCTTGGATCATGGAACGTGCTGTCACTGTATAGGCCCGGGGCCTTGCGGCTTCTTACCGAACAGCTAAGAAATTATAGAATGGATATAGTTGCCCTTCAGGAAATCCGATGGACTGGGTGTGGATCACTTGATTCGGCGGGTTGGACTATATTCTATAGTGGCCAAGAGAGAGTGCATGCTCTTGGAACTGGCTTTGCTGTAAGCGCCAGGTGCGCCCATCTCGTCACTGATTTTCGTGCCATATCTCCAAGGATCAGCTACCTGAGAATAAGGGGTAAGTTCTACAACTTTAGTATAATCAGCGTACATGCTCCCACAGAAGTCTCTGAGGATGGGCAGAAGGAAGAATTTTATGATCAACTGGACAGAGCAATTGATGGATGTCCTAATCATGATGCTAAAATCATCATAGGCGACCTCAACGCACAGGTCGGGCTGGAGGATACCTTAGGGGGAGTGAATGGTGGACATAGCCTGCACCAGGTCTCCAATGATAATGGTCAGAGGCTCGCTCAGCTCGCCATGTCTAAGAACATGGTTATAAGCTCCACCTTCTTTCCCCACAAAAATATACACAAAAGAACTTGGAAGTCCGCCGATGGAGTCACATTCAATCAAATAGACCACGTTCTTATTGACAGCCGCCACAAATCTGCTATAATGGATGTTAGGTCACTTAGGGGTGCCAATGTGGACTCAGACCACTATTTGATCATGGCAAGACTGCGTGCAAGGATCTCCAATGCCCGTCGACTGCAGGGAGCCCGGCCTCAGCGATACAGTGTGGACAAGCTCAAAGAGTCAAGTGTCGCACTGGAATATGCTCAAAAAGTTGAAGAAAAGCTTAGAACTAATGCAGAAGCAGCCGCAGATATCCACGACTCCTGGGGACTGATCAAGGAGGCAGTCACTGCCTCAGCAGACGCCGTCCTCGGAAAAGCTGCTGATCCTAGGAAGGATGGGTGGTTTGACTCGGGTTGCGAGGAACTGACAAAGAAGAAGAATGAGGCTTACCAGGCTACCCTAAGTGGCACTGCAACAAGAAGAAAAACTGAGGAATACCGAACCCGTCGTAGAGCTGAGAAAAAGCTGCATAGAAAGAAGAAGAGGTCATGGAAAAGATCAGAGATTGAAAAGTGTGAACAGCTTAGGCAACCTAACGATATAAGGAAGTTCTACAAGAGTGTAAATGGGGCGAGACGAGAATTCCAGCCAAGAGTAAGCATGTGTAGGAGTCGCGGTGGGGATATTGTTGCGGGTGATGAGGCAGTGATGGCCAGATGGGCTGAGCACTTCAGCGACCTCCTGAATGACAATGAAAGACCTCACCAAGACCAGCAACAACCAATTCATGATAATTCCCCTCCGACCCTCAGCGAAGTCGAGAGTGCCTTGAATAAACTCAAGAATAATAAGGCCCCGGGCATTGATCAGATTCCAGCTGAGCTCTTGAAGTGTGGTGGCAGCTATCTCACTGAAATTATTCATGAGTTGATACTAAAAATTTGGAAAGACGAAGAGCTCCCCCTTGAGTGGACCGAGAGTGTTATTTGCCCCATACACAAAAGGGGCGATAGAATGGACTGCAACAACTTCAGGGGTATTTCTTTGCTTACTGTCGCTTATAAGGTGCTGTCCAACGTTATATATTACCGCCTTCTCCCCTTAGTCGAACCTAAAATCGGGAATTACCAGTGTGGATTCAGGCAAAATAAATCCACGACTGATCAAATATTTACATTGAGAATGATCCTGGAAAAGACCCGAGAGTTCAACGTTGCCACCTACCACCTCTTTGTGGACTTCAGGGCTGCGTATGATAGCATCCATCGAGACAAGCTGTACGATGCCATGAGCAAGATTGACATCCCTGAAAAGTTGATAAGGATGGTCGGGCTCACAATGAGGGATGTCAACTGCCGAGTAAAAGTGCAAGCTGGCCTGTCTGACACCTTCCAATCGACCAAAGGACTCAGGCAGGGGGATGCACTGGCATGCATCTTGTTCAACATAGTTCTTGATCGGGCAATCAAGGACGCTGGTTTGGATCGCCGAGGCACCATTTTCAACCGTAGCGTCCAAATACTGGCATATGCAGACGACATCGATGTGATTGGCAGGAGTGAGCGGGATGTGAGAGAGGCTTTCTTGGCATTAGACCGGGAAGCACGAAAAATGGGACTCGTGGTGAATGAGCAAAAAACTAAATACATGATTGCAATGCGTAATCCACCACCAATCCAACACATTGGCATGGGTGAGTACAGATTCCAGGGTGTTGAATCCTTTCAATACCTTGGGTCTGTTGTCACAGCTGCTAATGATATGTCCCGAGAAATCGCAGCTAGACTTGTGGCTGCCAACAGAAGCTACTTTGGATTGGTGGGGCACTTCAAGTCCCGGAACGTGTCAAGGAATACCAAGCTCCTCCTGTACAAGACCCTCGTCCGCCCGATCCTCACCTACGGCTCAGAAACATGGACCCTGACTGCAGCAAATCTAAACGCACTTGAGGTCTTTGAGAGAAAGATCCTGAGAAGGATATTTGGACCAGTCAGGGAAGGCACACAGTGGCAAACCCGGTATAATAATGAAGTTTACTCTCTGTATAATGACCAATGCATTACCGGGTTCATTAAATGTGGGAGGCTGCGCTGGGCCGGCCACGTAGCACGCATGGCTGACACAGAGACACCAAGCAGCATCCTACGAGGGAGTCCTGGAGGAAGGCGGCCTAGAGGTAGACCTGGTCTCCGCTGGTTGGATGGAGTGGAAGAGGATTGTCGGGCGATGGGCGTGAGAAATTGGAGGGTTGTTGCCAGGGATCAAACAGAATGGCGACGGCTACTGGAGCAGGTCAAGGCCCGACACGGGCTGTAGCACCATGGGGTTGGTTGGT
Source organism: Apolygus lucorum (assembly GCA_009739505.2). Taxonomy (NCBI): domain Eukaryota; kingdom Metazoa; phylum Arthropoda; class Insecta; order Hemiptera; family Miridae; genus Apolygus; species Apolygus lucorum. The sequence continues at coordinate 56,947,688 of CM019182.2, forward strand.
TAATACAAACGTTGCTGAAATTGCCTAACAGACCCTTAAATAATATCGAAATTGAACATTTTCTTCGCTCTCGCGCCCCACTTTTCAGGGGGGTCTTCATGAAAAATGAACTTCCCAAAACTCCGCGTATACATGAACGAATCATAATAAATTTAGCCTCATCAACAGCGTTGAACGGAACTCATTGGGTAGCTATGCGGAAAAGTGGCACAGTTGCATTGTACTTTGATTCCTATGGATTGGAACCACCCAATGAGCTGATAAAATATTTAAAGAATTGCGTCATCTATTACAACAGCATTCAGTATCAGGACACAGGCTGTATACATTGTGGACATTTTTCTTGTTACTTCTTACTATCTGAAAGATGTCTAGAATTTTTACCCTCAGTTCTCAAGAGAGCATACTGAGCGCAACTATCTTCCCACCATTAGAGCTGGAACCTGATCAGGAATATGGAATTGGGTTACGATCATTCATGAGCTACAACACCATTTCAAATATCAAACAAGACGAATCAAATCATTTTTACATCGTGGGTGAAAAAGCAGACTCGATCGTTTTTCCAGAAGGTACTTATGGTATGGATGATATTTTTGAGTTTATTGAATCACGAGTTGAAGAAATGAGAATTCGAAAAAATGTTTCTCTAAGGGATTTCTCTATTAAATTTGGAGTCGAACACAGTACAGGTCGTGTACACTTTCAAGCTACATTTGACGTTGTTATGACCAAAGTTGGCAGTGTGGGACCTCTTTTGGGATATACAGAGAATGTTGTGCTTAACAAAAATGTGATCCATTATGCACCGAGCCATGTCAATATTTTCAACTATAATTCGATCAACATAGAGTGTAATTTGTTAGCTCACGACTCATCATACTTCAACTCTTCTCCATCAAACATTCTTCACAGTTTTTGTCCTGACGTGGAAGTAAATTACCGAATCAATTACACCCCATCCCCGATATCTTATTTAAAGATCAATCGAAACCTAATTGACTTCATTCAACTTCGAGTTGTGGATGAGAAAGGTTCTCTCTTGAATTTTAGAAAGGAAAATATCACGATTGTTTTGGAACTTGTTCGATTGTGAAAAGACTGAATGGGGTTTGACTTTAGTGAAAGATATTATCCGACCGCAAGCCCTCACAAGACCGGTGTCAGCTCCAGATCAACGTTCCTGCCATCATCAAATTTCAAAACTATCACGGGGAAGTTGCAGAAGAAAAATAAGAAGAAGGGGTTGACTTCGAGAAACATCAAATTTCTTCAAAACTTGGGATACAAAGTGAGACGTCATGGAACCTTTGCTACAAATTACTAAACCTCCAATGGTGTCTGATCAAATTGTGGGATATCACTTTATTCGAAATGCAGCGTACAATATGACTGATCTATCTTCAAAGTCTGAGATTCGTATTGGTACTAACAGTTTTGAAACTTTCGCTCCATTTGATAGTTTCCTCTCATTGGTTGGGAAAGTAAACAAAGGTACATCAGTTGATCCATTACACGTGATAAACAACGGATTTGCTCATCTTTTTGATTCAATCACATACCGAATTAATGGCACTGATGTTGATCAAGTACGAAATCCCGGTCTTGTGTCAACATTGAAGGGATTGGTGTCATTTTCCGGAGCAGATTTAAATGCTTTGTCAAATGCAGGAATCGCAGATCCAAATACCAGTTCATATGCTCCTGACTCTGTTTGTTCTCCTGAAGGGATTTTCAATGTATGCATACCCTTACGTTGTTGGATGGGGTTTTTTGAAGATGAAAAACGCGTTGTAACAGGTGTATCTCAAGAGATAGTACTCACCAGAGCAAGCAATGATTCCAACGTTTTTCAAGGTAATTCTACTCATAAGGATGTTTCATTGAGTTTGGAAAAAGTGCATTGGGTGGTACCAGTTGTGAAACTTGCGGATAACATCAAAGCAGAGCTCTATTTAACTACCAAACGTGATCATCCGCTGCCTTTAGCTTTTCGAAGCTGGGAATACCATGAGAATCCTGCTGTTCCTCAATCTTCATCGTTCACATGGCCAATCAAAACAACCAATCAACTCCAGAAACCACGCTATGTTCTCGTCGCATTTTATAAAAATAAGAAGAATGATATAACCAAGAATTTATCCCTTCCTGACTCTGTACCCCTTAAAAGTTTTAGACTGTTTCTCAATAATGAACAATTTCCATTTCAAGAACAAACAATTGATCTCACCAATGGGGTGTTTGCAGAATTATACAATAATTATATTTGCTTCCAACAATCCTATTATAGGAACATAAAACACCCATCCCCAATATTGACACGTTCGAAATTTAAGGAATGCCCCATAATTTGCTTGGATTGTAGTAGAACCGAGGATGTAATTTGGGAAGGCGCTGTAGATGTAAGGCTTGAAATTGAACTTTCACGAGACTTTGAAGCTGGTACAAGCTGTGTAGCTATCATAATTCACGATAAACTTGTATCTTACACACCTATTACAGGACATGTACAAAAATATTAATTATATAGATTGATTTTTTTTTCTTTTTTAAGCGTATACATATTATATTAACTATTATTATGATTATTAATTACCTAATACATTTCTTTCTTTCCGTTTTATTATAGTTTGATTTTCTAACTACAAACCAACAACAACTACCATGGATCATACTTATGCCAAACCCTCAACTTCAACATCTCAGCTCGATGAACCTAGGATGAGACCATCAGTAATATGCTATGCAGGTGGAGCTGTGCAGGAAACTTCACCTGCTCCTCAGCAGACTCGAAAAGGTTGGACTACGGACATCCAAAGTGTACCGAATCATCAGGGTGATGTAGTTAAACGTCAATTTAAGGATTCAGTTATTGATATTTTTTTCTTCAACTTGAACAAAATTAAGAATCCAGAATATTATCTGAGATCAATGGCTCATATTTTAGAGGAGCATATGAGCTTGCATGTGAAACGATGGGGAGGTCTCAAGTATAGTCTTTGGTTAGAGTGCAAGTTTAGCAAACCCTTTGCCAACGACCTCCAGCAGTAAGAGATTCTTATTGGAAATTTCAAAACTTTAACTTTAACATTGTTGGAGGGAGATGTAGAAAACATAAATGAAATTCTAGAATATCAATTTGAGAAAATTTTAGCCGAGATGGGTTCTTTTGAACGGAAATCTAGCGGCTGGAGTTTGTTGAGCATTGAGGGGATATTGCTCAGCATAACCCAATATCGACCTCTTAAAGGGGGAGCTAAGTATATAGGCTTGCCCAATAAGATTAAGAACACAAAAAGCGTCATAAATGTTTTGAACCAGGATAATTTTTGCTTCAAATACGCAATTCTTGGAGCATTTACATCACCACATCAGGTTAATATAAATCGTCCTGAATTTTATCATAGTATTCATCACAATCTCAATTTTTCCGATATTGAATTTCCGGTCAATAAACATAGCATTTCAATTTTTGAAAGTGTTAACCTCTATGCCTTGGATGACAAAAATAACGTGTACCCATATAGGATATCTCCTCTTTTAAAAAAAGTACCGCAGCACTTCAATCTGCTGTACTTGAAAAATGAGGAGAACAATTCGCATTATTGTTATATTCGGAGTTTATCTAGACTACCTACTGAAAAAACAGATTACTGGTCACAAAACACACATTGAGATATGTGAACGGTGTTTTAAAACATACCAGGGTGATGATGCTAAAAACAAACTACTCATCCACGAGGAATTTTGCGGGAATTTGGCTTCATGTTGATACTATTTCCCAGAGAAATCCTTCGTAAAATTTGAGCACATTAAATATCTTACATCCCTACCCATAGTAATTTATGCCGATATTGAATGTCTTCTGAAACCCCTTACTGCATCCATACAACCAAACAATGAACAGGAAGGTCAGTCATGGACTATCAACCGAGATGTTCACATTCCAACTTGTGCTGGTATGTATATTAAATCATATTATCCTAACTTATTTGAGAGCCAATTGATGACATTTTCTGGACCCAACTGCCTAGACCAATTCATGGAGACGTTGCAAAATGTTTGTCTTACTGTTGAGCGTATTTATAAAACTAATGTTCCAATTTCATGGACATCTGAAGACAGAGCCAAGCATAATGCAGCAGCTTCATGTGAAATTTGCCTTAGGAATTTTTCAGAAATGAACGTGCAGAAGGTGGCTGACCATGACCACTTGAGTGGTTCCTTCAGATTTTCTCTTTGCGGAGATTGCAATTTACAACTGAAGCTACCTTCATTCGTTCCAATATATTTTCATAATTTTTCTGGGTATGATGGCCATTTTATAGTGAAAAAGTTGCATATAGATGATGGGGCTATTGACGTTCTAGCCAAATCATCAGAGAATTACATCAGCTTCACTAAGACATTTCAGCAATGCAACATTAAAGCCAGATTCCTTGATTCCTTCCGTTTTCTTTCAGCAAGCCTTTCAAAATTAGTTGAAACCTCCAATGATTTCCCTGAACTGACTGGACATTTCCCAAATAATGCTGATAGTCATATGTTGTTGCGAAAAGGGGTCTACCCGTACAACTATATTAAAAATTGGGATATTTTAAAAGAAACAGCTCTACCTCCCAAGACAGCCTTTCATTCAGACTTGACACAAGACGATATTTCCAATGAAGACTATGTCCATGCTAGAAATGTTTGGAATCATTTCAAAATTGAAAATTTGATGCAGTATACACAGTTATATTTAAAATCTGACATTCTTTTGCTTGCCGATGTTTATGAAAATTACCGTAAAATCAGTCGAATTCACTATGGAATAGATCCCGCGTGGCATTTCACATCCCCTGGCTTCTTTTGGGATGCTATGCTGAAGAAAACTGGGGTAAAGCTTGAAATTCTAAAGGATATAGATATGCTTCAAATGGTAGAAACAGGAATCAGAGGAGGAATTACGCAATGTGTTCAAAGGCATGCAGTTGCTAACAATCCTCGGATTCGAGAAACGTTTGACCCATCGAAACCCACGAACCATATAATTTATCTCGATGTTAACAACTTGTATGGATATTCGATGGGTCAACCGCTTCCATATGGTGAATTCCATTGGGTCGAAAATGTTGATCAATTTGACTATCGCAACCTACCGTTTGAGGGGGAGTATGGATGGATCTTCAATGTTGACATTCAATACCCAACTCACTTGCATGATGAACATTCCGATTTACCATTTTTCCCTGAGTCAATGTGTCCCCCAGGAAGTAAAGTTGAAAAACTCATGACAACTTTACATGACAAACACCATTATATTATGCATCATGTTAACCTACTCCAAGCTCTTGATAAGATCTTGAAAGTATTGAAAATCCACCGAATCCTCTGCTTCAAACAGTCCAGATGGCTGTCCAGCTATATGGATTTTAATAGTAGTCTGAGAGCTGTCGCCACCACTGAGTTTCACAAAGATTATTATAAATTAGCCAATAATGGTGTGTTTGGTCGCTCTATGATGAATAAGAGGAAATTCAAGGATTTTAGGCTCGTTACATCAAAAGAAAAATTATGAAAACTTGCATGTAAACCAAATTTTATCGATCGATTTATATTTGAGGAGAATAAATTAATGGGTGTGAGCATGACTCGGGAAAAAACGGTATTCGATGCTCCCATTTACACAGGATTTGCAATTTTAGAACTTTCGAAACATTATATTTATAAATTGTTTTATGATGTGTTGAGACCAACCCTTGGGGGCATCGAAAAAGTGAAATTGGTATATATGGATACGGATGCATTTATACTAGATGTAGAAATTCCTAATATTTATGATACATTGAAGACCTCCCTATCAAATCTGGATTTTAGCGACTACCCACCTGATCATTTCTGTCATTCAAATGCTAATAAAAAAGTTGTTGGTAAATTAAAAGATGAGACTAAGGCTGTTTCTATCAAGGAAGTTGTGGTTTTAAGACCAAAACTTTACGGTTTGAGTTATGGTAGCCATTGTATAAAGAAATGTAAAGGTGTTAAGAAAGCTTCTGTCAAAAAAGATATATGCTTTCAAGATTATATTGATACGTTATATAATAAGTCTAAATTGTATTGTACTTTTAAAAAAATTAGCTCTAACCTACATGTTGTTCATACCACAGAGCACCGCAAGATTGGTCTATCATTTTATGATGATAAACGTATGATTCTACGTAATTGTGTTCACACATTGCCTCATGGTTATAAGGGTGATAGACATTTTGAGTTAATGGAAGTGAATGATTAAAATTGAGAACAAAAAAAAAAAAAAGTTTATTAAACCTATAGTATATATTTTACTATATAAAATTGAAAATATACAAATTAATGTCAAAGTTCTACATTTTTTTCATTTTCCCAAGTATTATAAGTCTCGTCAAAACCAAGCCATTTCACAAGTACTTTACCATTCTTACGTTTTAAAATTTTTTCAACCAAATAGTGATCAGGAAAGTTGGTTTTCATCATTTCTTACTCATAAAATCTTCCTTGCACATCCTTGCCATAAACATCCTGTAAGTTGTAGGTTGGTACTTTGTCAGTTGCTCTTATTCGGGTGATGATGAATTGCTCGTTTGTCCATGATGGTAAGTACCCTTTAGCGAGGGCATGTTTTATTTTCGCTATGCAAACTCTGTCACCAAGAGAAAATTTAGGTTTTGAACTTTGAGTAGTTGTATCAGTAGGTGGGAAAAGATGAGAGAGAACTAGTTTTTCATACTTCTTTTCAACTTGGTTGGGTTTCATTCCTGTTGACCTATGAACCCTACTGTTGTAGCGTTTGAGAAGTGCTGGAACCATATGAACCCACTTTCTGTTACCCTGTACACTGAATTCAATCCACATCCATTGTTTAATAGTTCTATTGAACCTCTCAACAATTTGAGCTTTCAGCTCAGAGTAGGAACTATACATATTAATATGCTTTCTTCTCATCAACTCCAAAACTTGGGGATTATAGAACTCTCGACCTTGATCAACTTGCAGGTGTTTAGGTGTAAGCTTGCTGGATCGAAAAATCGAGGATAACGCTTTGCTTACTTCAACGCCTGATTTGGTCTTTAGTGGTTTAGCCCATGCTCTCTTGGACCCTGCATCAATAACTGTTAATAAGTACTTATACCCATTATCAGTATGCATTCTCAAATCAACTAAATCTGCTTACCAAAGATCATCTAGGATACCTTTGATCAAAACTCGTGATCTTGGGAAATTTCTCCGTTTGGGTTTATGCACTTCCTCAACCAATCTCCTTTTCAAACTCATGATGATAACCTTTGGCCTTCTAGCACACTATTAACATAGTTTAGTTCTTGAACTAAATATTTATAGTTGTATCTTTAGGTGTGCCTTATAATGTAACAAGAACAAAAAAAAAAAAAAAAAAAATCCTGGTGTAATGTTTATTAGTATAGATCTTGAACTTATTCATAATAATAACAATAATTACATTCACTCATTCATAACATTTTTTCTATAGATTGAACGAATGTAGTGGTTGCTTTGTTTCATTGAAGGGTTCAGCATCCTCGATCGATGTAGTAGTCTGCGTTGTTGTTGAAAAAGTTGGAGGTAAAGGTTCTTCTTCTCTTCCTAGGAACTTGGTTATTTCAGAAAGATTGTTGAAGAGTATACTCGCGTCCTGACGGTTGATGCTGATCTCACTGAATCGTATATCCAGGTCTGGGTACCATGGAAGTTTTTCATACATGACAATAGCTCTTCTCTTGTGAAAACTAGGAGTGCATACTTGAACACGAATCAACCAAGTATCAGATAGTATGAATGGATCTCGTTCTCTCAATATTTTTCTTCTATATGATGTCTGATTTAAGTATAAAGGCAGGTTGATTTGCAAGTTGTCTTCCACCAATTTCCATTCATCGCCAGGTATGTTGAGATAATTAGGTCCACTATAGATTATAACTTGCCTGAGTCCAGTTTCGTTATCTTTTCTCACTTTGACTCCCCTTCGCCCTCGGTGGTTGAAGCGAATCTTCTTCTCCTCCAGCATCATGACGTTGATCTTGTTACTTCCACGTAATATGAAATGCTACTGGATAGTCTCGATTTTGACTTTACGTAAATGGGTGGAAAGAGGAAGAAGAGTGGGGGGACTTTGAGCCAATCATTCATTTTGGAAATAACGTTGGTTATAATCCAACTCTATTGATGATGTTTTATAAGTCATACAACTACAAATGCAGAAGTTGAAGTGTCTACACCATTTGCACGCTCTTCCATCAACCTGATCGCTTGGAGATTTGAAACACATACGAGGGCAACAGTAAGTCTCATCTTCCACAATGTAACACATCTTGATGTTGACTGGATGAAAATTAAATCAGAATGATGAAAATTCCTGATGCTACTGTTCTTTTAATAAAACAGAGATAGCCGCTTTGAAAATATTTCATAAATTGATTTTTGAATGAAGCACTGCCCCAACCTCGCAGTACTCAGTGTGTGGCAACCATTTCAAATTCACACTCCTTTTTTTTTTTTTTTAAATATTTATTTTGTTTTTATTTTATTTTATTTATTCGTTTTTTTTTCACAATTTAACATTTTTTAGTACATTAATAAAAATCAATCATAAAGGTATTTCCCATCTTCCCTCTGTATAATAAAGTATAGACTAAATTGCCCTCGTTGTATTCATCAACATCCTCTTGTCTGATATTCTTGGAGATTCTGTTTGGTAGGTACACTCTGAATATACCATCTTCTTCATCAAGCCTCTGTCCATCAGTAAGTTCTTGGAGATGTACTTGAACTGCTGGACCAAACTTTGTTTGAACCATAACCATTTTCAATATAGCAAACGGTGTATTCAAGGGTAGGGTTTCTACTGATCGAAGTTCAACAACCTTGGCAGATTTTTGCAGCTTATTCAAAAATGAGTTCATCTGGAAATTAAAAGGCATTCAATTATTATATATTAACACCTTCAATGCGGGTCCCAAAGTCGTGCAACCCTGCGGTACTAAACATTTTTTGAGCTTGAAACTCGATATTGGTGAATTGGAACGCAAAATTCGTATTAAAGTTCGGCATCAAAAACGAAACAATGTTTTAGACAGTTGAACTCATACTGAAGACGAAAAAAAGCAAAAAATGGAATATATCAAAAAGGGGAGGTACCAGGCCCCCTCCGCAAAGAGAGTTGAAATGCTAGGTATGACCGGTCGACCGGTCGTCCGTATGGCAGGTATGCAGGGATGACCGGTCGACCGGTCATCCACACTGAAGGTGTTAAGATATTAAAAAAACAAAAAAATACGCTGTATATATTTTAACGATTTTACTCACTGTTGAGAAGTGTTGAGAAGGTTTCAGCAAGGAGGAGAAGATAACAATCAATCTTCGAACTCTTGAGAACGAATGTAAACTTCCATGGGAGGACTCCCTACCTCAAGACCAAAGGCTTGAGAGTGGGGGGAGTTAACCTTGACACGTGTAGTTCCAGCCACATCCCTCCCCTGTTGGCGCCTGCTTAGTCAGCAGACTGAAGCTGTATCAGCCTGCTTCATAAGACGAGTTCTTACCTTTCCGAGAAAATGAAATTGAACACTTCCTGGAAGAGGGGAAGACAAGACTGCATCATCAGAAGCAGGAACAAACATGCTCACCATAGAGGTTGTTGCCTTTCCATGAAGAATATAATTCAACCTTTCGGACAAGAGGGGAGTCCCATATTGTTGAACCTGAAAAAGCCTGCTCGCAGAGTTCCTGGTAGTGATAGGTACCTACCTACCTATATTTTGTCCTTGAGAGATTTCATCATATATTTGCACAGGTCTAATCATTAGCTATGAAATGAATCGAAACTCGTAGGTACCTACTACGTTGAGCCATATGCCTAATTTCTGGTCCTGTTCCAAAAACAAATTTTGGCAGTTCCACTCTTAACATATTTGTCATCACCCGATCGATAGCATTAATTTGAACCCAAACTCGAGGGTGTTCCTTTAAAATGATTGCCTAATTTTTAGCCCACCTCCAAAAAATCCAAGTTTGGAGGACTGTCCCTCCCACCATCACCCCCTTTTCAGTCAATCCCAAGAGTTTGAATTTGAGCGGGACTACCTCTCAGCTGATGGGAGGTTACTGATAAGCAGGTTCAAAGGAAGATTCAATTTTAAAATGTGGAGGGAATGGTAGGTACCAGCTGTTAACAAAGGGGAGGGGAGGAAACTGATAGGTTAGAAAAAGGCTGGAACTCAAACAGCTGATTGAGGGGGAGGGGGGTTAGAAAAAGGCGGGAACAGCATGCCAACGGTTAATTTTTGAGAAGGCGGGAAATTAGAGCGGGAATGACAGATACTACCTCTTATCTGATGGGAGGTTACTGATAAGCAGGTTCAAAGGGAGATTCGATTTTAAAATTTGGAGGGAATGGTAGGTACCAGCTGTTAACAAAGGGGAGGGGAGCAAACTGACAGTTAGAAAAAGGCTGGAACTCAAACAGCTGATTGAGGGGGAGGGGGGTTAGAAAAAGGCGGGAACAGCATGCCAACGGTTAATTTTTGAAAAGGCGGGAAATTAGAGCGGGAATGTTAGGTACCAGCTGTTGGATGGGGAAGATATTGACAGTTAGAAAAAGGCGGGAACTCAAACAGCTGATTGAGGGGGAGGGGGGTTAGAAAAAGGCGGGAACAGCATGCCAACTGTTAATTTTTGAAAAGGCGGGAAATTAGAGCGGGGATGACAGTTACTACCTCTTATCTGACGGGAGGTTACTGATAAGCAGGTTCAAAGGGAGATTAGATTTTAAAATTTGGAGGGAATGGTAGGTTCCAGCTGTAGGTACAAAGGGGAGGGGAGGAAACTGACAGTTAGAAAAAGGCGGGAACCCCAAAACAGCTGATGGAGGTGGAGGCAGGAAAAGCTGGTACCAAAGATTGAGGTGGGAAATTCAGTCATGGAGGAAGAACTTCATTGTATGGAAGTATACATGGAAGTATGGAATTAAAAGGAACAACAGGCCAAAGGTTAAAGCGGAAAAATCCAGTCATGGAGGAAGAAATTAACTGTATGGAAGTAGACATGGAATTATAAAATTATAATATCCATTTTTTGTTGGCAACACTGATCAAGATGGCTGTGGCTTGTGATGTCATCGCTCTTAACAGTCAGCTGGTGATATGCAACTGATAAGAGTGATATGCAGCTCTTATCACCCTTATCTGCTGATAAGGGTGATATGCAGAAACCCCATTTCTATACTACTCGTCGTAACATTGAACTTTCATCTATTAGTTTTAGTAGGCGGTCCGTCGAGGTTCACATCCGTATTCAAGGTAAGACACAAAAAAAAACAAAAAAATAAAACGAAATATGCGGTTTATGGTGTCTTGGCACCACGGTGGCACCACTATTAGTTCCATGGTGGTACAGAGAATAATTCATGAAAATCCGGAGGTATAATGAGAATTTTTCCTCAGTTTCAAAGGTTGGGTACAATTAGTAAGCAGTAAAGGAACCGAAATATTGAAAAATCGGATATTTTGTGAATAGTATTCCCCACTGGCCCCCTCCCCTTGCGAATTTTGGTACTCTGGTGAAATTATGTACAACTCGGAAGTTATTTGAGTCAAACAAAAAAAGAAACACACAAATCGGTTGGAAATTGAGGCCTGGGCAGATTTTACAAGATTACGCCCGCAAAAGCACGTTTTTCAAGCATTAACCCCCCCCTTTCCCCCCCTTAAAAAGCAAAATTCAAAATTCTGGCGCCGTAATGCACAACTAGATAGTTTTCCGCGTCGATGAAAAAAAGAACCACCAAAATCGGTTGAGAACTAAGGCCTGGGCAGACGACACAAGATTATGCCTAAAAACGCACGTTTTTTGAGCATTAACCCCCCCTTTCCCCCCCTTAAAAGGCAAAATTCGAAATTCCGGCGACGTAGTGCACAACTAGATAGTTTTCCACGTCGAACAAAAAAAAGAACCAGGAAAATCGGTTGAGTACTCAGGCCTGTGCAGACGACACAAGATTTTGTCACACACACACACCTACACACACACACACACACACACACACACACACACACACACACACACACACACACACACACACACACACACATACACCCAGGGGCGTGGCGTCCATAAGGCCACTTTGGGTCTAGCCCCGGCAAAATTTCTCTCACTGTAACCTAGATTTTTTACCCCAAAGTTGGAAAAACTCCCTTCAAAAAGTGTTCTCCACAAAGTAGAAAAAAATCCCTAGCAGAAAGTTTTTTCCTCAAAACTCACTCATGATCCATGGAAGCATGGAGCTTTTACAAGTAAAAAATAATTCTACACTGACATGCAGTTATTATGTCAAATTTCCATGGTAAAACCCGAGGCCGTGGAGCTAGCTTCCATGCCTACTACTAGGTCCATGCCCAAGGCTGTCTCCATGGCCTGCTACGAGAGAGAAGATGTAAGATGGAATCGATAGGTATCCAACAATCGATTTGTTTCAAACAATCGATTCTCCACTCCCGAATTCCCAAGATCTGGGGCTAGACCCTACTAGACCCTGGCGTCGTCATGCCATCGTGTTGTTCATTTTTAGTTTTTCCTCGTCCGCACATGCGCAGTTGTGTTATTTTAGTTTATCCCCTCCCTTTCTCGGCCCCTGCCCTGGAAGACAAAATCGATTTTTTATTCTTTCTGGTGATGACTTGTTTTGATTTAACTAGATGGATGGATACTCTGTTCAGGTTGCCATGAAAGTTCCATGAATAACAATGGACTCCTCATAGGATGTAAACTTATGGATTACTTCAGATATCAGTTATAGATGGGTTAAAAATTGAATGGATACTCCCCACTTTTACAGATTTTCACAGTATGTTGCCCAGACTGCACGATTAGGTGTTTTGTGTGTTTACCGACAAGAGATAAAGTTTATCTGATAAACAGGAGGGTGGTTACATCTTGACATGATACAATTTTGCTGATTGACAGCAAAATTATGATTTTTGGAGGGTTATCATTGTTGTGGATGGCGTTTGCTACACAGAGATTTTGTCACATACGCATGAAAGTAAGTTAAAACTATTGTAAGTTGAAACGAAGTTTTAAAATATTGTTGAAGTTGTTATCTTCAGGGGTTTTTCTCCGAAATGACTAGTCTCTCTGGAGCTCTTTACCTACTGTGTTCCCTAAAGTGTCTTGAAACAATGACAGTTTATTTTGATTTACGTTTATCATGTTGACCTCTTATTTCAATTATTATATTAAATAACTCTTCGGGTGTTGACGGGTGAAGATTTTACTCAGGTCGGTTGTTTTATGCTTTATTCTTTTTTCTCCCAACGTTTCGCGTTTATGAAAAAACGCATCTTCAGGGGTTTCCTACAGACAACAAAACAATATTAGGAAGGATAAGAAAATTAATCACCCATTATCGGTTTTCACATCCTAACTAACCTAAAAGCTACTATAATATACTACATACTTACATTAAATCTTCATTTCTAAGTGAAACAACGTCGGATGTACCGTAGATACATATTAGTCAGGGAGGTTTTTTTGGTAGGTACAATTATTCATACCTGTTGTGTGCAACAAAACCACATTAAATTAATAAGTTATACAATTAAAGTTATGAGACCCTCAAATATTCATTAAATTTACTATTTCTGCATCAACTTGTCAAACATTATCATTACATACCTTGTCATTCATTTCGTTTCATTTCAGCAGATAAAACAACAAAATTAAAGCTTTTATAAAAATGTAACAACAATAACCGACCAATTGACTAGAAAGGCACATGACTAGACTTTTTAATAATAACTAATAATTGCATTTTTGCTAGGAACATATTAACTAATTAATTTGAGTAAAATACTGTCTAATCACAGTCATTATCAGCTGATATCACAGTTCATTTTTATTGCCTTGATAGTTCAAGATTAGACACAACCACTTCCCACAAACAATAGGAATGTGGTGTTGTCATGGTGGAATACAGTAAAATTTATTTTGGAGTTATTAAAATTAATTATTGCACACATCAGGTTTATTTGCTATATTAATTTGTACGAGGTTCAAACAAACAGAAGAACTTTGGGTTTAAAACTTTTAAATCATTCTTTCTGATGTTGTACACATCATTTCCACCTTTCACAATGTGGATATTTTCAAGGATTTTTCTCTTTTTCATATTATGTTCATTAGCTAATATTTTCACTCCATCGATATCAATTTCATGCCTGACATTTCGGCAATGCTGGGCAATCCCAGACACGCTGGTCTTCTTATTATAAATGTCCTTGTCGTGCTCTATTAATCTTTTTTTGAGAGGTCTATATGATTCTCCAACATAATAATTTTTTGAACAGTCATCGTTTTTACAACTTAATTTATATATACAATTTCGTTTTTCAAGCTTCTCTACTTTATCTTTGGTCCTTGAAAGACTCTTTCCAATAACATTACCATATTTCCAAGCGATCGACACATTATGCTTCTTCCACATTCCTTGGATATTGCCAGCAACCACTGGGTTGTATGTGAAGGAAACATAGGCTTTTCTATTAGAGTTATCGGGGTTTGGGTTGACGATATTCTTCATCAGACTTTTGTTTTGGACATTTTGTGCTGTGTCTTTCATTGTAGTGATTTTATTACTACTATCATTCTTTTGGGCTTCAAGTTTACGGATAGCAAGGAGAACTTTGGACGGAGTCTTTATTTGAAACTTGGGTGTATCTTTAATTTCACGATTTGCATTACTCAATTTAATTTTCTGTATGGCTTTGTTAATTTGAAAACGAATGATTTTAATTGGATAATCATTTGCCGAACAGATAGTAATGATTTTATCCTTAACTTCATCATAATACTTAATAGATGTTCTGAGTAGAGCATTGTACGCCATATTATAGATCAAATTAGACTTGAAATATTTGGGGTGGCTTGAATGGAAATTTATCATTTTTGCCGAAAACACTGGTTTAGTATACCATTTGAACTCCAGCTTTTTTTCATTTCTAATTATACTCATATCAAGGAACGGAATTTCCCCTTTCATCTCACATTCCATTTCGAACTGTAGTTTCTTGTTATACTGATTAAATATTGGTTTAATACGGTCAAGATCCTGCCTCTTAATACTCAAAATAAGGTCATCATAGTATTTATATATAAATTTAATCTCTAACTTACTATCAGCAATTACAGTTTTTATTAAATGGTTTATCACAATTCCGGCAGCAGTACCTGAAATTGAGTTCCCCATCTGGAGGTTTTTCCCTCTATAATGCTCCTTATTATGCACAAAATAGCCATCCTCGCAACAAATCCGAAGTCCCTCCAGAAAAGTATGAACATCCTTAATTGGCGAATCCTTACTGATAATATTCCAATTATCTCGTATGATATTGTAACACGCATTCAGAGGTATACTTGGGTACATTGATATAACATCTAAGGATACAAGAACTTCATCTTCAGCCAATTCCACGTTCTCTAGCTTACCACGAAGGTCCAAAGCATTTTTCACATCATACTCATTATCAGCACAGAAATTATGGAGATAACTCTTGTACATTTTTGATATTTTCGAGGACACGCTATTACTACCATCCACAATACATCTTACTGGATAATCTTTTTTATGTAATTTAACTAAACCACTGATCCTTGGTGCCTGGCCATGGATGTTGAGAAATTTGTTTTTTTCGGTTTTGGTTATGTACCCTTTCTTGATGAGTTTTTCCGTGAATTTTACAACTTTTTTATTCATCTCGTCAGTAGGATCACTCCTTTGCTTATGAAATTCACTTTTATTTGAGATGAGGTTACTTATTTTCTCATCATACTGCTCTTTAGTAATTATTACGACTTTTTGGGTTTTATCAGCTTTAACCACAAGGATGTTCCGATTTCGTTTCAAAAATAGTTTTGTACGTTGTTCGAGCTTGCTAATTTTTTGGGCTACTTTACGGCTCACATCCTTAGGTATTTTATATAAATTATGGCCATTTTTATTGTTTGTTACAATATTTACCATCTGATTACGTATAATATCTTTATCGATTTCAGGTAAATCCAAATTTCCCAAGTTGAATTCACATTCAGTAATTAATTGCTCAATGGCCTTGTCATCAACTGTATCAATTTTATTAAATTTAGTACTGTACGTAAAATATTCAATTACTTCCTCAGGTACTCTAACATTAGCGAGATTAACTACCCAGTCCTTTTTATTTACAGTAAATTTGTTTGGGTTACATGGAGTTGATATTTGTTCTACTGGTTTGGTGGGACAGGATTTTTTGGTGTCATTAGTGTGTGAGCGCAGTAAGATACTTCGGTGGTACGACTCAAATTCTTTGCAATAATCATTAATCATGGTTATTACATTAGGTTTATCTTCTATGGCTTGCATTAAGAGACTCTTTTCCTTATCTACTTTACGTTTAAGCTTGCGGGTTTCATCGTGTGCTTCACTCAAACTTAAATTAAGGATAACTCGACTAAAATTTGAAATAGCACCGTCAATTTTCCGTGACTTTGTAGAGTTCTCTTTGAAAAAGCATCGAACTTTATCAATAGTGTTTGTTATGGTTTTTGGATAAGTGCATTCATACTTGTATTCCATCAATTGGTTAATTTTTTTCCGACCATCTGACCATCTGCTTTATACATTTCTTAACATTATGTAATTTTGTACATTGTAGCCTATTAAGTTGTCCTTTAATACTATTGAACATTCCATTCAATCTATTCTGGCATGGAGCCAAATCATTTTGATTTACGTTTATCATGTTGACCTCTTATTTCAATTATTATATTAAATAACTCTTCGGGTGTTGACGGGTGAAGATTTTTACTCAGGTCGGTTTGTTTTATGCTTTATTCTTTTTTCTCCCAACGTTTCGCGTTTATGAAAAAACGCATCTTCAGGGGTTTCCTACAGACAACAAAACAATATTAGGAAGGATAAGAAAATTAATCACCCATTATCGGTTTTCACATCCTAACTAACCTAAAAGCTACTATAATATACTACATACTTACATTAAATCTTCATTTCTAAGTGAAACAACGTCGGATGTACCGTAGATACATATTAGTCAGGGAGGTTTTTTTGGTAGGTACAATTATTCATACCTGTTGTGTGCAACAAAACCACATTAAATTAATAAGTTATACAATTAAAGTTATGAGACCCTCAAATATTCATTAAATTTACTATTTCTGCATCAACTTGTCAAACATTATCATTACATACCTTGTCATTCATTTCGTTTCATTTCAGCAGATAAAACAACAAAATTAAAGCTTTTATAAAAATGTAACAACAATAACCGACCAATTGACTAGAAAGGCACATGACTAGACTTTTTAATAATAACTAATAATTGCATTTTTGCTAGGAACATATTAACTAATTAATTTGAGTAAAATACTGTCTAATCACAGTCATTATCAGCTGATATCACAGTTCATTTTTATTGCCTTGATAGTTCAAGATTAGACACAACCACTTCCCACAAACAATAGGAATGTGGTGTTGTCATGGTGGAATACAGTAAAATTTATTTTGGAGTTATTAAAATTAATTATTGCACACATCAGGTTTATTTGCTATATTAATTTGTACGAGGTTCAAACAAACAGAAGAACTTTGGGTTTAAAACTTTTAAATCATTCTTTCTGATGTTGTACACATCATTTCCACCTTTCACAATGTGGATATTTTCAAGGATTTTTCTCTTTTTCATATTATGTTCATTAGCTAATATTTTCACTCCATCGATATCAATTTCATGCCTGACATTTCGGCAATGCTGGGCAATCCCAGACACGCTGGTCTTCTTATTATAAATGTCCTTGTCGTGCTCTATTAATCTTTTTTTGAGAGGTCTATATGATTCTCCAACATAATAATTTTTTGAACAGTCATCGTTTTTACAACTTAATTTATATATACAATTTCGTTTTTCAAGCTTCTCTACTTTATCTTTGGTCCTTGAAAGACTCTTTCCAATAACATTACCATATTTCCAAGCGATCGACACATTATGCTTCTTCCACATTCCTTGGATATTGCCAGCAACCACTGGGTTGTATGTGAAGGAAACATAGGCTTTTCTATTAGAGTTATCGGGGTTTGGGTTGACGATATTCTTCATCAGACTTTTGTTTTGGACATTTTGTGCTGTGTCTTTCATTGTAGTGATTTTATTACTACTATCATTCTTTTGGGCTTCAAGTTTACGGATAGCAAGGAGAACTTTGGACGGAGTCTTTATTTGAAACTTGGGTGTATCTTTAATTTCACGATTTGCATTACTCAATTTAATTTTCTGTATGGCTTTGTTAATTTGAAAACGAATGATTTTAATTGGATAATCATTTGCCGAACAGATAGTAATGATTTTATCCTTAACTTCATCATAATACTTAATAGATGTTCTGAGTAGAGCATTGTACGCATATTATAGATCAAATTAGACTTGAAATATTTGGGGTGGCTTGAATGGAAATTTATCATTTTTGCCGAAAACACTGCATGACAGTTTACGTTCCTGGTCCTCTTATCATTTTCGGTTTTCCATTCCATTTCCCTGCATTTCAAGTCGTCTTGGTGTTTGTTGTAATCCGATCTGATGGAGTTGACCACTGATTAGACTTACCTACCTATTATCGTATTTTTTTCGTTTCTGTTCAACATTTCGGTATGGGGAATACAATAGGCAGCCTGGTGCTCTTCAGTTCCACAACTTTTCATATATAAAATTTATAGACCATATACGGTATACCCATATTTATATACCATATTTATATATTTATATACCAAATTTATATACCATATACGTATACGCATATTTATATACCATATTATATACCATGGCATATATTTATATACCATATACCATATACGCCTATAGCATTAATGCTACGTAGGCGTTGCAAAAGACAATTAAAAGTCATCAAAGGGAATATGACCCTCGAAAAGCCTTATAGACATTTCGACTAATACGTAGAATTTGTTGAGACACTTTTTTTTTATGATCTCGTCTTATGATTAAGAAATTATGTGCTTTTCGTTTTAAAAAAAATTGAATAATTAATGTTTCAGTAACAAATTAAACATTTTTATCTTTTCCAAGTCCCAGAATGATTTTTTTTTTTTTTTTTTCATCATTAACTGGAATGAAGTTGAGATGTGATGTTTTCACCACTGGGTCCTCTGTTTGTCACAAAAGTATGTAGGTATGTGTGATCCTAGGGTCAAGTTCATGTATTTTCTGGTATGGTGCCCCACCACTTTCAGAGGTCACCCAACGCCCCTGCATACACCTATGGTTTTTTTTTCGCGGATTTGGATTCAGAATGGTCTAAAACGGATTTACTGTGTGTTATGCTTCCTAGTCTACCAAGGTAGCGGAAGCTTTGTTTTCACTTTCAAGGACGAAAAAAAAGTTCTCCAAAATCAAAATTTTCACTCGCGTTTTGCTTTTTAGACCTTTCTGAACAATTTTGGTTCCGTGTCTGTCTGTCTGTCTGTCATGAATTCCTTGTAACGCGCATAACTATACGAAGTTATTGTCCGATTTCGATGAATGAATTTTCAGGAATGTTACAGATTAGTATTTAGATGGTCCCCTATGAAATCATTACCTTTGAATTGATAGTAGCCACCTGCGCATGTGCAAACGTGAATTTCCTTGGTAACGGCCATAACTTCCACATTTTATACCCGATTTCGATGAAATTTTCAGGGATTAATGCGGATTAGGTTGTAGATGGTCTCCAATGAAGATCATCACCCCCCGGACTGATAGTTGCCTCTCTGCGCATGCGCAAACGTGAATTTCCTTGTAACGGGCCATAACTTCACACATGTTTTCTACCCGATTCAATGACAATTTTCACGGGTATTACAGATTAGTATTTAGATGGTCCCCTATGAAAATCATTACCTTCGGACTGATAGTAGCCACTGCGCATGCGCATACGTAAAATCCTTGGAACAGCCATAACATTTACATTTTTTCATCCGAATTTGTGATGAAATTTTCTAGGATTGTCCAAATTAGCGTGCAGATGGTCCCCTATGAGGGTAGTGAAAGGTACTTAGAGATTGGTGCTTCGAGATTAACTACTATGCATCGGATCATCTATATAATCGGGTTATGGGTACGAGGAAGCTATGTGCCACACCCACTTGTGTTTTTTTTCTGTTGAGTGTTGTCCTCCTTCACCCCAGATCGATCGCATAAGGACGCCCAAGTCTTACTGTGGGACGTCCTAAAAAGCCATGCCTGAAACACATGATAAGAAATCTTTGTTAAGGTTTTTGGGTATAACTAAATACTTGGGCAAATTTATCCCTAATTTAAGTGAAAATACTGCTAATTTGCGTCAACTAACGAGAGACGAACAACCGTGGATGTGGACTGAACTCCACTCAAATGAAATCAAGAAGTTGAAGAAATTAATAGTTGAAAGCCCTACATTAGCGCACTATGATGAAAACAAACCTTTGACGGTGCAAACAGATGCAAGTGAGAACGGCTTAGGTTGCACGATTTTGCAAAACGGTCGTCCGATTGCATTTGCTTCAAGGTCTCTAAGCAAATCCGAGGTGAATTGGGCAATTATCGAGAAAGAAATGCGATGTGTCCAATTCGCCATGGAAAAGTTTCATTATTTTGTTCATGGTAGGAACGTTGAAGTGCAAACCGACCACAAACCACTTATAAATATAATGAGTAAAAAATTAGAATCGGTACCTAAAAGATTGCAACAGATGCGTCTAAAACTAATGAAGTATAATTTTAAAATATCATACCTACCTGGGAAAATCAAATCTTGGCAGATACTCTGTCAAGAGCCTATATCCAGAATGAAAATGTTGACGTCCATGATATGGATTACGTAATTCATGGGTTAATAGAATCGATGATGTCTGAAAATTGGCTCCAAATTCTCGCTGAAGCGACTTAATCTGATCCTTATTTAATTGAAATAACGAACTACCTGCAATCATCTTGGCCCGACACTTTGTCTGGGGAAATAGGTAGATATGGCGCTCTAAAAGACCATTTATACCTCCAAGATGGGTTAGTATTTTACATGGACAGAGTCGTAATCCCAAAATCGCAACGTAAACATGTCCTATCCAAGCTGCATGAAGGCCATTTAGGAATTACTAAAACTAGAACGAAGGCCCGGAAATTGTTTTACTGGCCATGCATGACTAAAGATATAGACGAGTTTGTTTTGTCATGTCAAGTATGCCTGGAAAGTAGAAACACTAACCAGAAAGAGCCGATGATCCCCTCTGACATTTCACTACAACCATGGTCAAAAATTGGGATGGATATATTGGAACTCAAAGGGAAGTCAGTAGTGCGATGGACTACTTCTCTAAATGGATAGAGTTCGATAAAATCAATAATAAAAGCGCCCAAGAAGTAAGTTCTTGATGCGAAAAAGTTTTTGCCAGTTTCGGATATCCAATGACAATAATATCGGACAACAATCCTTTTTCAAGCCGCCTATTCCGCACCTATCTTGACCAAAATGGAATAAAGCTGATAAGTAGCCCACACTACAGCCAAGGGCATGCATTAGCTGAAACAGGTGTTAAGATAGTAGAAAATATCTTGCGGAAATGTAGTGTAATGTACCAAAATCCATATGTACTGTTACTTCACTACAGAAATACAACTATTCCTAAATTAGGATACTCTCCAAGCCAGCTCATGTTAGGACGTTCATTGAGAGATGGTTTGAATTTCAATGCCAAAGACCTGGTAATAAAGCCTATAAATAAACGTGAAATGGCTGAAAAGATAGCCAAATCACAAAGAGAACAAAACTACGATAAAAACGCCAAATAATTACCTCGCGTAAATTAAAATGATCGTGTAATATTGCCATTGAATGTCTGAACATAAATCGTTATCACCAATAGAAGCTGTTCCATTGGGCCACAGAGATCGAGATGTAAGAGATCCAATACATTTTGGCGCGATGTTTTGATGGCTTAAAAGGAATGCGAGCTTGCTTGCCGAGTGCGCATACTTGACAAACACCTTGAGTAGGAGATGAATTTTCAACCCCATATGCCATTTTTGACAATTGAGTCATGCGGGCGCTATTTAGGTTTCCCATACGACGATGCCACAGTGCACTGGATGATTTGGTGCAGTACACAGGTGCTAACTCTGATTATCGATTTTATGGACTCCATTTTCGATCGATGCTGTAGCTATCAGGGATCCATATTGATCGATGATGCGACCACCGTGTGCTCCAAAAGTGACCTCGTTCCCTTTACCGACTATTTTATTGACTGACAGAATGTTGGTACTTGCTTCAGGAACATAATGCACTTCGTGTGCAATTATTTCATCTGTTAAACCATTCAACCTCACATGAACTCGTGCTTTCTCTACACCATTTGATTGAGGGATGTTCCATTTGCTGTGGTGATTTGTATGTCACAATTGTTTCTCATTTCTGAGAGGCATGATTTATCATTAGTAATGGGGACACTAGCACATGAATCCAAGTACCATGACTGGCTTTGAGGGTCATGGATAGAAGAAAAAAATGCTTTTTCATTGCTTGATCGAGGTTTATTATGGTTAAAATTCGACTTTTGAAGAGGTTTTGACGAGTTTTTGGAGCGACTATCAGATGCATAATGTCCGAATTTGTGACAAGAATTACACTTCACGGACTTTTTTTTCCTGATTTTGCTTTGGACATGAACGCAGATTCATTATTGAGTTGGTTGTTAGTCACAAAGAGATCTTGGAGTAGTCTTACCTTGACTGAGTCGGCTGTGAGGCTAGTTGACGAATTTTCTAATGCCATTATCATGGGTTGGTAAGTATCTGTCGTACGTCCATGGTCATCCATATAAGTCAATCCATGTTCTTTCTTATTCCTAACTTCCATGCACTTATAGCATCTACATGGATGTATTAACTATATTAGTTTGTGTGTTGGCTACTGCATCTCTGTCTGTCGCCCGCCCGATTTCTCTCGTAAAATGTCTTCTTGAATAAAGTGTTTTTAAGTGAAATGTGCCGACTCGTATTGCGATGAATATCACCCTAAATATTACCGATCCGTTTATTAATTGTGATAGGTTATGACCCAGTGAGCTTCCTGAAGAAGTGTTGATAAAATTTGTTGCGCGAAATCGCGAGTGAGATTTTTTTTTTTTTTTTTTGGTAGGGGTTAGGCTGTTAGTGTGTTAGGTGCGGAAAAACGTCAAGCACCATGGCCAACTACTCGAATTTACCACAACTCACTTCAACAAACTTTACTAACTGGAAATTCCGTGTATACACCTTGCTGGATAAAGAACAGATCGGATATGTAATGGACCAAATGAAAGATAGCCTGACTTTGGCAAAACATGCTCTGGAGGCAGCTACATTCGAAGTGGCTGATGCCAAAGGAAGGGCGTTGGTGGTCCAATGCGTGTCAGATAAGCATCTCGATTTGATAAAAGATTGCAAATCGACAAGAGAGATGATTGAAGCTCTCAAAAACGTATTCGTTCGGTCAAGTACCTTCTCTAAACTTTCACTGTGGAGGAAGTTGTTCAACCTCAAGATTAGCCCACAGGATACCCTCGAAGATTATTTCCTCACTTTTGACACTGTAATTCGTGATTTGGTCGAGATGGGGACAAAAATTGAAGATTCCGACCGTGTCTGCTTGCTACTCCTTGGTCTGTCAGCTGAGTAGGACTCAGTCACTACTGCAATAGAAACACAGGCTGCAGTTTCTCTTGATTTCGCCAAGTCACGGCTATTGGATCATGAGATGAAGCTGAGAGGAAAAGTGAGTAGGTAATCAAGGGGGAAGAGATGAATCGTCTTTCCAATCCTATACACGAAAGTGTTATGCCTGTGGTAGCACGTCACATTTGAAATTTAATTGCCCAAAGAGGAAGAAAGGTAATTACAGCAACAGTCATAAGTTTAAGAGAGGGGGTTATCAAGGAAAAGGCCGATATGAACAGTTTGGAAACAGATCAGATCGTCATGCAAATGAAGCAGAGATCTCTCTGGTTGCTTTGAACTCCGATAATTGTCTAATGAGGGATGACATCCTGATTTTGGACTCTGGGGCTAGTCAACATTTAGTCAAGAGTCAGTTTTGAGTCGAAAATGACGTCAGTGGAGGAGCTCGGTAATCCAGTGAATATTTGGATCGCAAATGGAGATTGTATGGTGGCAAAGAAGAAGGGTACGTTGAGGATGATGTGTCAGGGTATGAGAGTCAAAATTGAGGCACCTGGTACCTGGTTTGAAACATAATTGCTATAAATTTCGGAACTGACCACCAGGGGACATAAAGTGGTTGTTGACAAGGAGAAGATGTCAGTCATTGGTCAAAATTGTTCATTGGGCTGTCGTCGTTTGAATGGGCTATATATCCTGGAGGCTTCTGAATTCGGAAGTGCAATGGTGTCCAAGCTTGATGATAACTTGTGGCATCGCAGATTGGAACATATAGGTAACGATGGACTGAAAATGCCCAATCTGCCTTTAGTGACTGAAAAAGTTTCTATGTGCTTGGAAGGAAAAGCGAAGAAGCTACCTTTCAAGAAGCTGGAGAAAAAGTCAACTCAAATCGGCGAAACTTGTCTGTAGGACGTGTGCGGACCTTTAAACCCACCAACCATGGACCTTCATCGGTATTTTCAGGTCATAGTGGATGACTTCTCCAACTTCATGGTTGTCAAATTGCTGAAAACTAAAGGGGAGGCGGGTCCGAATTTGATAAACTATGTCAAAGAGCTTGAAACTCAGAAAGATGTTAGAGTCAAGAAAATAAGAACTGACTGTGGCGGAGAGTTCAAATCTCGCAATCTCGAGGATTTCGCTGAGTCCAAGGGTATTGTGTTGCAATATACAATAAGCCACACACCCCGAGATGAACGGTAAGGCGGAGAGGGCAAACGGTATTTTATTGGATAGGGTTCGAGTAAAATTACTTGAGGGTAAAGTCAAAATGAGATGAATAGATCGCCGAGTAGCTCTCTCAAAGGACCAGTACCTACACCCTCGTATTTTTGGAATGGGTCCAATGAGCTCTCAAAATTGAGAATTTTGGTTCACATGCGTGGAGCCTCAATCAACCCAGGCAAAACAAGTTGGATCCTAGGGCTCAGAGGGGTGTTATGGTTGGGGTACTGCGGCGGAGGCTATAAAATTTGGTTTTCCTAAACTCGGAAAAGTCATTCGATCTCGTCATGTGTGTTTGATGAAACCAAGATGGGATGGAAAGATCAATCTGAAAGCATAGAACTTCCGAAATCTATGTGCCAAGAAGTTGAGAGGCCGCATGATGACGTCACTGAGAAGAAGGAGCCTGAAGAATGCCAAAATGAGCAGAAGGAAAAATCTAAATCCCAGTCTAAGGAACCTAGAAAGAGAGCTCATCCATTGAGTAACACAGACTCATCTTGCAAGAGGAGAATTGTGGAACAACCTTCAGATGAGGATTCAGAGTCTGAAATGAAGATAGAGGAAAATGAAGTGTTGAATCCGGTTGCCAGGACGACCTCGTCGGGAGGAAAAGTCAACGCCCCCAGTGAGATTTGGCGATTACGAGCTGTACTCAGCATATTGTCTGTTGTCAAGTATTGACGAGGAGCCGTCAACGTATGAGCAAGCTGTCAAATCACCTGAGTGGAGAGAAGCCATCAAAAGCGAACTAAATTCGCATAACAAACTGCAAAACATGGTCACCTTGCCCTCTCCCAAAGGATCATATGGCTATAGACACACGTTGGGTGTTCAAGCTGAAGGATGATGGGACTCGAAAAGCTAGATTAGTAGCGAAAGGTTACCAGCTACTCTCAACGGATGAAAATTTTTACTCGCTGTTTGTAGGATGAAACAGTACGCACACTCCTGTCCGTCGCTATAACCAACAAGTGGCCCTTGCGTCAGGTGGACGTGCCTGTTGCATTTTTGAACGGAATTTTACCTAATGACGTTTACATAAAGAAATCGAAAGGACTGAACTGTGACAGCAAGTTTCTAAAACTTAATAGAGCTTTGTATGGTCTCAAGAATGCGCCAAAATGTTGGAATAACCGATTTAATGAAGTCATGACAAAGTTTGGTCTACAGCGATTGAGGTACGACTTTTGTTTTTACCATGGAAATGGAATTTACCTGGTATTATTTGTTGATGACGGTTTAATCACTGGAGATCAAGAAGGCGTCAACCAATTAATCAAGATTTTACGCAAGGAGTTCCAGACAAAGGACTTGGGTGAAGCAAAGTGTTTCCTGGGAATGGAATTCGAGAGATCTGGTGACACTCCTCACACTTGTCAGCGGAAAATGGTCAACAAAATATTGACTGAATTCAGAATGGAAGGATGCCACAGTGTTTCTACAATAATGGAACCTGGTTTCCAGTTTGGAGATGAGCCAGCTGGAGATGTCCGTATCGAAGACTCGTATGCTGTCTAATGTATCTTGCTACGACTCCCCACCAGACCTCTCATTTTGCGCATCTACCTTAAGCAGAGTACTCGACAAACCTACATTGCAGGCTTGGAAAGCAGCGAAAAGAGCTGTTAGGTACCTACGAGCTACTGCTAATTTCTCTCTCGAATTCGTTAAGGGTGGTCGATTGCATGCTTTCAGTGATGCTGATTGGGCTGGCAACCAACATACGAGAAAATCTGTCAGTGGTTTTGTTGCTCTACATGGAGAGAACCCCATCGCCTGGTTTTCCTGAGGACAACCCTGCGCGCCTTATCAACAGCAGAAGCGGAGTATGTTGCAGTCGCATCGGCCGCTCAGGAGATCGTCAACATCAAAGGTGTTTTGTGTGAATTCGGCGGGAGTACTAGTGAGTCTGTATCATATTGTCGATAATGCAGTGCGGTGTCAATGGTGAAATCTTTTGAAAATTCGCGTCGTGTCACATATTGATATAAAAATACATTTTGTTAAAGATCTTTATGAAAAAAAAGTGATTGATGTTGTTCACGTTAGTACAGATGAAAACGTAGCCAACGTATTACTAAAACCGTTGAGTTGTGACAAATTTACAAAATTTCGGAAGCTTTTAAAAATTGTTGACAAAAAATTTGTTAAATGGATGATAATGCTCAAATTGATGATTTGTGATAATCGAAAAGTATTGATCTCTTCAACTGTTATAAAAATATTATTATTTTGTTAAAAAGAGATTGTGGATACTTCAAGGGCGACAGCAAGGTACGTTGTTTTTTCATTTCTTGTGCCAATATTTCGTACATGTATTTGTTGATACCTTTGCATAGCATTCCTCACTCCTATTTGAAG
>CM019182.2:56975140-56994661 GCA_009739505.2 Apolygus lucorum
TTTTCTCCGAAATGACTAGTCTCTTGGAGCCTTTTACCTACTGTGTTCCCTAAAGTTCTTGAAACAATGACAGTTTACGTTCCTGGTCCCTTATCATTTTCGGTTTTCCATTCCATTTTCCCTGCATTTCAAGTCGTCTTGGTGTTTGTTGTAATCCGATCTGATGGAGTTGACACTGATTAGACTTACCTACCTATTATCGTATTTTTTCGTTTTGTTCAACATTTCGGTATGGGGAAATACAATAGGCAGCCTGGTGCTCTTCAGTTCCACAACTTTTCATATATAAAATTTATATACCATATACGTATACGCATATTTATATATTTTATATTTTTATACCAATTTATATACCATATACGTATACGCATATTTATATACCATATTTATATACCATGGCATATATTATATACCATATACCATATACGCCTATAGCATTTAATGCTACGTAGGCGTTGCAAAAGACAATTAAAAGTCATCAAAGGGAATATGACCCTCGAAAAGCCTTATAGACATTTCGACTAATACGTAGAATTTGTTGAGACACTTTTTTTTTATGATCTCGTCTTTATGATTAAGAAATTATGTGCTTTTCGTTTAAAAAAAATTGAATAATTAATGTTTTAGTAACAAATTAACATTTTTATCTTTTCAAGTCCCAGAAATGATTTTTTTTTTTTTTTTTTCATCATTAACTGGAATGAAGTTGAGATGTGATGTTTCACCACTGGGTCCTCTGTTTGTCACAAAAGTATGTAGGTATGTGTGATCCTAGGGTCAAGTTCATGTATTTTCTGGTATGGTGCCCCACCACTTTCAGAGGTCACCCAACGCCCCTGCATACACATATGGTTTTTTTTCGCGGATTTGGATTCAGAATGGTCTAAAACGGATTACTGTGTGGTTATTGCTTCCTAGTCTACCAAGGTAGCGGAAGCTTTGTTTTCACTTTTCAAGGACGAAAAAAAAAGTTCTCCAAAATCAAAATTTTCACTCGCGTTTTGCTTTTAGACCTTTCTGAACAATTTTGGTTCCGTGTCTGTCTGTCTGTCTGTCATGAATTCCTTGTAACGCGCATAACTATACGAAGTTATTGTCCGATTTCGATGAAATTTTCAGGAATGTTACAGATTAGTATTTAGATGGTCCCCTATGAAAATCATTACCTTTGAATTGATAGTAGCCACTGCGCATGTGCAAACGTGAATTTCCTTGTAACGGCCATAACTTCCACATTTTATACCCGATTTCGATGAAATTTTCAGGGATTATGCGGATTAGGTTGTAGATGGTCTCCAATGAAGATCATCACCCCCGGACTGATAGTTGCCGCTGCGCATGCGCAAACGTGAATTTCCTTGTAACGGCCATAACTTCCACATTTTCTACCCGATTTCAATGAAATTTTCAGGGGTATTACAGATTAGTATTTAGATGGTCCCCTATGAAAATCATTACCTTCGACTGATAGTAGCCACTGCGCATGCGCATACGTAAATCCTTGGAACAGCCATAACATTTACATTTTTCATCCGAATTTGATGAAATTTTCTAGGATTGTCCAAATTAGCGTGCAGATGGTCCCCTATGAGGGTAGTGAAAGGTACTTAGAGATTGGTGCTTCGAGATTAACTACTATGCATCGGATCATCTATATAATCGGGTTATGGGTACGAGGAAGCTATGTGCCACACCCACTTGTGTTTTTTTTCTGTTGAGTGTTGTCCTCCTTCACCCCAGATCGATCGCATAAGGACGCCCAAGTCTTACTGTGGGACGTCCTAAAAAGCCATGCCTGAAACACATGATAAGAAATCTTTGTTAAGGTTTTTGGGTATAACTAAATACTTGGGCAAATTTATCCCTAATTTAAGTGAAAATACTGCTAATTTGCGTCAACTAACGAGAGACGAACAACCGTGGATGTGGACTGAACTCCACTCAAATGAAATCAAGAAGTTGAAGAAATTAATAGTTGAAAGCCCTACATTAGCGCACTATGATGAAAACAAACCTTTGACGGTGCAAACAGATGCAAGTGAGAACGGCTTAGGTTGCACGATTTTGCAAAACGGTCGTCCGATTGCATTTGCTTCAAGGTCTCTAAGCAAATCCGAGGTGAATTGGGCAATTATCGAGAAAGAAATGCGATGTGTCCAATTCGCCATGGAAAAGTTTCATTATTTTGTTCATGGTAGGAACGTTGAAGTGCAAACCGACCACAAACCACTTATAAATATAATGAGTAAAAAATTAGAATCGGTACCTAAAAGATTGCAACAGATGCGTCTAAAACTAATGAAGTATAATTTTAAAATATCATACCTACCTGGGAAAATCAAATCTTGGCAGATACTCTGTCAAGAGCCTATATCCAGAATGAAAATGTTGACGTCCATGATATGGATTACGTAATTCATGGGGTAATAGAATCGATGATGTCTGAAAATTGGCTCCAAATTCTCGCTGAAGCGACTTAATCTGATCCTTATTTAATTGAAATAACGAACTACCTGCAATCATCTTGGCCCGACACTTTGTCTGGGGAAATAGGTAGATATGGCGCTCTAAAAGACCATTTATACCTCCAGATGGGTTAGTATTTTACATGGACAGAGTCGTAATCCCAAAATCGCAACGTAAACATGTCCTATCCAAGCTGCATGAAGGCCATTTAGGAATTACTAAAACTAGAACGAAGGCCCGGAAATTGTTTTACTGGCCATGCATGACTAAAGATATAGACGAGTTTGTTTTGTCATGTCAAGTATGCCTGGAAAGTAGAAACACTAACCAGAAAGAGCCGATGATCCCCTCTGACATTTCACTACAACCATGGTCAAAATTGGGATGGATATATTGGAACTCAAAGGGAAGTCAGTAGTGCGATGGACTACTTCTCTAATTGGATAGAGTTCGATAAAATCAATAATAAAAGCGCCCAAGAAGTAAGTTCTTGATGCGAAAAAGTTTTTGCCAGTTTCGGATATCCAATGACAATAATATCGGACAACAATCCTTTTTCAAGCCGCCTATTCCGCACCTATCTTGACCAAAATGGAATAAGCTGATAAGTAGCCCACACTACAGCCAAGGGCATGCATTAGCTGAAACAGGTGTTAAGATAGTAGAAAATATCTTGCGGAAATGTAGTGTAAGTACCAAAATCCATATGTACTGTTACTTCACTACAGAAATACAACTATTCCTAAATTAGGATACTCTCCAAGCCAGCTCATGTTAGGACGTTCATTGAGAGATGGTTTGAATTTCAATGCCAAAGACCTGGTAATAAGCCTATAAATAAACGTGAAATGGCTGAAAAGATAGCCAAATCACAAAGAGAACAAAACTACGATAAAAAACGCCAAATAATTACCTCGCGTAAATTAAAATGATCGTGTAATATATTGCCAT
Source organism: Apolygus lucorum (assembly GCA_009739505.2). Lineage (NCBI taxonomy): Eukaryota > Metazoa > Arthropoda > Insecta > Hemiptera > Miridae > Apolygus > Apolygus lucorum. Next base: position 56,978,558 of record CM019182.2, read on the forward strand.
TGAATGTCTGAACATAAATCGTTTATCACCAATAGAAGCTGTTTCCATTGGCCACAGAGATCGAGATGTAAGAGATCCAATACATTTTTGGCGCGATGTTTTGATGGCTTAAAAGGAAGGCGAGCTTGCTTGCCGAGTGCGCATACTTGACAAACACCTTGAGTAGGAGATGAATTTTCAACCCCATATGCCATTTTTGACAATTGAGTCATGCGGGCGCGATTAGGTTTCCCATACGACGATGCCACAGTGCACTGGATGATTTGGTGCAGTACACAGGTGCTAACTCTTGATTATCGATTTTATGGACTCCATTTTCGATCGATGCTGTAGCTATCAGGGATCCATATTGATCGATGATGATGCGACCACCGTGTGCTCCAAAAGTGACCTCGTTCCCTTTACCGACTATTTTATTGACTGACAGAATGTTGGTACTTGCTTCAGGAACATAATGCACTTCGTGTGCAATTATTTCATCTGTTAAACCATTCAACCTCACATGAACTCGTGCTTTCTCTACACCATTTGATTTGAGGGATGTTCCATTTGCTGTGGTGATTTGTATGTCACAATTGTTTCTCATTTCTGAGAGGCATGATTTATCATTAGTAATGTGGACACTAGCACATGAATCCAAGTACCATGACTGGCTTTGAGGGTCATGGATAGAAGAAAAAAATGCTTTTTCATTGCTTGATCGAGGTTTATTATGGTTAAAATTCGACTTTTGAAGAGGTTTTGACGAGTTTTTGGAGCGACTATCAGATGCATAATGTCCGAATTTGTGACAAGAATTACACTTCACGGACTTTTTTTCCTGAATTTTGCTTTGGACATGAACGCAGATTCATTATTGAGTTGGTTGTTAGTCACAAAGAGATCTTGGAGTAGTCTTACCTTGACTGAGTCGGCTGTGAGGCTAGTTGACGAATTTTCTAATGCCATTATCATGGGTTGGTAAGTATCTGTCGTACGTCCATGGTCATCCATATAAGTCAATCCATGTTCTTTCTTATTCCTAACTTCCATGCACTTATAGCATCTACATGGATGTATTACCTATATAGTTTTGTTGTGTTGGCTACTGCATCTCTGTCTGTCGCCCGCCCGATTTCTCTCGTAAAATGTCTTCTTGAATAAAGTGTTTTTAAGTGAAATGTGCCGACTCGTATTGCGATGAATATCACCCTAAATATTACCGATCCGTTTATAATTGTGATAGGTTATGACCCAGTGAGCTTCCTGAAGAAGTGTTGATAAAATTTGTTGCGCGAAATCGCGAGTGAGATTTTTTTTTTTCGGTTGGGGTTAGGCTGTTAGTGTGTTAGGTGCGGAAAAACGTCAAGCACCATGGCCAACTACTCGAATTTACCACAACTCACTTCAACAAACTTTACTAACTGGAAATTCCGTGTATACACCTTGCTGGATAAAGAACAGATCGGATATGTAATGGACCAAATGAAAGATAGCCTGACTTTGGCAAAACATGCTCTGGAGGCAGCTACATTCGAAGTGGCTGATGCCAAAGGAAGGGCGTTGGTGGTCCAATGCGTGTCAGATAAGCATCTCGATTTGATAAAAGATTGCAAATCGACAAGAGAGATGATTGAAGCTCTCAAAAACGTATTCGTTCGGTCAAGTACCTTCTCTAAACTTTCACTGTGGAGGAAGTTGTTCAACCTCAAGATTAGCCCACAGGATACCTCGAAGATTATTTCCTCACTTTTGACACTGTAATTCGTGATTTGGTCGAGATGGGGACAAAAATTGAAGATTCCGACCGTGTCTGCTTGCTACTCCTTGGTCTGTCAGCTGAGTAGGACTCAGTCACTACTGCAATAGAAACACAGGCTGCAGTTTCTCTTGATTTCGCCAAGTCACGGCTATTGGATCATGAGATGAAGCTGAGAGGAAAAGTGAGTAGGTAATCAAGGGGGAAGAGATGAATCGTCTTTCAATCCTATACACGAAAGTGTTATGCCTGTGGTAGCACGTCACATTTGAAATTTAATTGCCCAAAGAGGAAGAAAGGGTAATTACAGCAACAGTCATAAGTTTAAGAGAGGGGGTTATCAAGGAAAAGGCCGATATGAACAGTTTGGAAACAGATCAGATCGTCATGTAAATGAAGCAGAGATCTCTCTGGTTGCTTTGAACTCCGATAATTGTCTAATGAGGGATGACATCCTGATTTTGGACTCTGGGGCTAGTCAACATTTAGTCAAGAGTCAGTTTGAGTCGAAAATGACGTCAGTGGAGGAGCTCGGTAATCCAGTGAATATTTGGATCGCAAATGGAGATTGTATGGTGGCAAAGAAGAAGGGTACGTTGAGGATGATGTGTCAGGGTATGAGAGTCAAAATTGAGGCACTCCTGGTACCTGGTTTGAAACATAATTTGCTATCAATTCGGAACTGACCACCAGGGGACATAAAGTGGTTGTTGACAAGGAGAAGATGTCAGTCATTGGTCAAAATTGTTCATTGGGCTGTCATCGTTTGAATGGGCTATATATCCTGGAGGCTTCTGAATTCGGAAAGTGCAAGGGTGTCCAAGCTTGATGATAACTTGTGGCATCGCAGATTGGGACATATAGGTAACGATGGACTGAAAATGCCCAATCTGCCTTTAGTGACCGAAAAGTGTTCCATGTGCTTGGAAGGAAAAGCGAAGAAGCTACCTTTCAAGAAGCTGGAGAAAAAGTCAACTCAAATCGGCGAACTTGTTTGTAGTGACGTGTGCGGACCTTTAAACCCACCAACCATGGACCTTCATCGGTATTTTCAGGTCATAGTGGATGACTTCTCCAAACTTCATGTGTTGTCAAATTGCTGAAAACTAAAGGGGAGGCGGGTCCGAATTTGATAAACTATGTCAAAGAGCTTGAAACTCAGAAAGATGTTAGAGTCAAGAAAATAAGAACTGACTGTGGCGGAGAGTTCAAATCTCGCAATCTCGAGGATTTCGCTGAGTCCAAGGGTATTGTGTTGCAATATACAATAAGCCACAACCCCGAGATGAACGGTAAGGCGGAGAGGGCAAACGGTATTTTATTGGATAGGGTTCGAGTAAAATTACTTGAGGGTAAGTCCCTAAGTACCTATGGGGTGAAGCTGTCAGATGCGCTGCCTGTGAGATGAATAGATCGCCGAGTAGCTCTCTCAAAGGACCAGTACCTACACCCTCGTATTTTTGGAATGGGTCCAATGAGCTCTCAAAATTGAGAATTTTTGGTTCACATGCGTGGAGCCTCAATCAACCCAGGCAAAACAAGTTGGATCCTAGGGCTCAGAGGGGTGTTATGGTTGGGTACTGCGGCGGAGGCTATAAAATTTGGTTCCCTAAACTCGGAAAAGTCATTCGATCTCGTCATGTTGTGTTTGACGAAACCAAGATGGGATGGAAAGATCAATCTGAAAGCATAGAACTTCCGAAATCTATGTGCCAAGAAGTTGAGAGGCCGCGTGATGATGTCACCGAGAAGAAGGAGCCTGAAGAATGCCAAAATGAGCAGAAGGAAAAATCTAAATCCCAGTCTAAGGAAACTAGAAAGAGAGCTCATCCATTGAGTAACACAGACTCATCTTGCAAGAGGAGAATTGTGGAACAACCTTCAGATGAGGATTCAGAGTCTGAAATGGAGATAGAGGAAAATGAAGTGTTGAATCTGGTTGCCAGGACGACCTCGTCGGGAGGAAAAGTCAACGCCCCAGTGAGATTTGGCGATTACGAGCTGTACTCAGCATATTGTCTGTTGTCAAGTAGCGACGAGGAGCCGTCAACGTATGAGCAGCTGTCAAATCACCTGAGTGGAGAGAAGCCATCAAAAGCGAACTAGATTCGCATAACAAACTGCAAACATGGTCACCTTGCCCTCTCCCAAAGGATCATATGGCTATAGACACACGTTGGGTGTTCAAGCTGAAGGATGATGGGACTCGAAAGCTAGATTAGTAGCGAAGGTTACCAGCTACTCTCAACGGATGAAAATTTTTACTCGCCTGTTTGTTGGATGCAAACAGTACGCACACTCCTGTCCGTCGCTATAACCAACAAGTGGCCTTTGCGTCAGGTGGACGTGCCTGTTGCATTTTTGAACGGAATTTTACCTAATGACGTTTACATAAAGAAACCGAAAGGACTGAACTGTGACAGCAAGTTTCTAAAACTTAATAGAGCTTTGTATGGTCTCAAGAATGCGCCAAAATGTTGGAATAACCGATTTAATGAAGTCATGACAAAGTTTGGTCTACAGCGATTGAGGTACGACTTTTTGTTTTACCATGGAAATGTAATTTACCTGGTATTATTTGTCGATGACGGTTTAATCACTGGAGATCAAGAAGGCGTCAACCAATTAATCAAGATTTTACGCAAGGAGTTCCAGACAAAGGACTTGGGTGAAGCAAAGTGTATCCTGGGAATGGAATTCGAGAGATCTGGTGACACTCTTCACACTTGTCAGCGGAAAATGGTCAACAAAATATTGACTGAATTCAGAATGGAAGGATGCCACGGTGTTTCTACAACAATGGAACCTGGTTTCCAGTTTGGAGATGAGCCAGCTGGAGATGTCCCGTATCGAAGACTCGTATGCTGTCTAATGTATCTTGCTACGACTTCCCCACCAGACCTCTCATTTTGCGCATCTACCTTAAGCAGAGTACTCGACAAACCTACATTGCAGGCTTGGAAAGCAGCGAAAAGAGCTGTTAGGTACCTACGAGCTACTGCTAATTTCTCTCTCGAATTCGTTAAGGGTGGTCGATTGCATGCTTCAGTGATGCTGATTGGGCTGGCAACCAACATACGAGAAAATCTGTCAGTGGTTTTGTTGCTCTACATGGAGAGAACCCCATCGCCTGGTTTTCCTGAGGACAACCCTGCGTCGCCTTATCAACAGCAGAAGCGGAGTATGTTGCAGTCGCATCGGCCGCTCAGGAGATCGTCAACATCAAAGGTGTTTTGTGTGAATTCGGCGGGAGTACTAGTGAGTCTGTAATCATATTGGTCGATAATGCAAGTGCGGTGTCAATGGTGAAATCTTTTGAAAATTCGCGTCGTGTCAACATATTGATATAAAAATACATTTTGTTAAAGATCTTTATGAAAAACAAGTGATTGATGTTGTTCACATTAGTACAGATGAAAACGTAGCCAACGTATTACTAAACCGTTGAGTCGTGACAAATTTACAAAATTTCGGAAGCTTTTAAAAATTGTTGACAAAAAATTTGTTAATGGATGATAATGCTCAAATTGATTGATTTGTGATAATCGAAAATTATTGATCTCTTTAACTGTTATAAAAATATTATTAGATTGTGATACTTCAAGGGCGACAGCGAGGTACGTTGTTTTTTCATTTCTTGTGCCACTATTTCGTACATGTATTTTGTTGATACCTTTGCATAGCATTCCTCACTCCTATTTGAAGCTCCTTTTGCATCAACTTACCTGTTTGTGTTGAGTACATTCTACCCACTTGTATTTCATTTTGAAATTATATATATTTTGCGATTTAATATCAATATTGTTATTTGAAATTGTTTAGGTTTCTTGCTTATCAGGTTATGTATTTTATCTTATCATCATGTCATGTGGAAGAGATTAATGATATCAAATCGAGGGGGAGTGTCGTACATCCATGGTCATCCATATAAGTCAATCCATGTTCTTTCTTATTCCTAACTCCCATGCACTTATAGCATCTACATGGATGTATTACCTATATTAGTTTTGTTGTGTTGGCTACTCCATCTCTGTCTGTCGCCCGCCCGATTTCTCTCGTAAAATGTCTTCTTGAATAAAGTGTTTTTAAGTGAAATGTGCCGACTCGTATTTCGATGAATATCACCCTAAATATTACCGATCCGTTTATTAATTGTGATAGTATCTGGCAATCCGTAAGTAGGAGGGTGGCTACCCACTCATCAGGTATGTCGAACTTTATTTCGCGCAAAAGTTGTGCTGTGGACATTATTTTGTCGACATATTCGTCCATATTTTGACAATTGACGAGTTGAGTGGTGACCAATTGTCTCAAAAGACCGATTCGTCTCAAAAGTCCGCTGTCTTGCTTTTTGTAGGTTATTCCAGGCCTTGTTCGCCGTTTTTGCATCACTCACATGCGAGTAGTTGACGGGATCCACCAGCAAAATGATTTTAGCTCGCGCTTTTTTATCTTTCATGATCCAAGTTGCGTCCTTTCTATCCTCTTCGGAGTTTTCTATCACCGTCCACAAATCATCGAGTTGTAATGATGCTTCGACGGCATTTCTCTACGTGTTATAGTATTCACGGCATGTATTACCTATATTAGTTTTGTTAATAATGAAATAATATAAAAATAAATAATAAATAAATAAATAATAAATAAATAAATAATATATAAATAAATAAACAATAATGAAAAAAGCTGCAAATTATTACACAGAGGTTTATTATTTTTCTGAAGATCAAGTGTCAGCTTTACCCTCTTCACTACCTACCAATCGTGTTTTAGCTTCATAATGTTCTTTATTCAGATGAAATAAACCCTTCACACTCCATTTGAAGAAATAAAGAATTCCTTGGTTTAGAAATTTGATCACAGGTTGATTAAGGAAGCAAAACATGTACAATCCAAAGAAGTGATTGCATTTCCGTGAATTCCTTGTAAAACCATAACTTCCACATTTTCCATCCGATTCCGATGTAATTTTCAGGAATTATGCAGATTGGGGTGTAGATAGTCCCCTACGGATATCATCGCCCCCAGACTTATAGTAGTTGGCGTGTAGACGGTCCCCTAGGAAAATCATCACCCTTGGATTGATATTAGCCACTGCGCATGCGCAATCGTGAATTCCCTATAAGAGCTATACTTTCTACATTTCCCATCTGATTTCGATGATATTTTCAGGGATTACGCGGATTTAAGTGTAGATAGTCCCCTACGGATATCATCGCCCCGGACTTATAGTAGCCACTGCGCATGCGCAAACAATAATTCCCTTGTAGCTGCCATAAATTTTACATTTTCTATCCGATTTTAATGAAATTTTCAGGGATCATGCGGATCGAAGTGTAGATTGTCCCCTTTGAAAATCATTGCCGTTGGAATGTTATTAGCCACTGCGCATGAACAAACGTGAATTCCGTGTAACAGTCATAATTTCTACATTCATTTTAATTTTTCATCACTACATGCATTTTAATATGGAACATGTTATTGCCGGAGAGTAACTACCCGAAAAACGTTACGCTGGGAGGGTGACCTCCAACAGTCACGCGGCCTTTCGAACACTCCAGTTTTCAAGGCACGAAGCGCCGAGTTTTCCTAATGTATTTTAAATGTGCTGCTAGGGATAATATAACTGTTGTATACCTTCCTACGACTGAAAATTCTGCACTTAATTTGGCAAACATGCTTCATGTTTTTATAATTTACTCCGTAGACTTCAAGTAGATAGCATCTGGGGGGTCCAGGGGGGCTTGCGAGACAACCACTTCAAACAATATTACTGTATACTAAAATGAAGGTAGGTAAGTTATTACAGTAACTACAGGTAGTTAGTTACTAACTAACAGGTAAAAAAGAAACAAAAATTTAAAAAAAGGAAAAAATTAATAAAAATACAAAAATAATAAAATAAAAATCTTTTTAACAAAAAATGGATCGACCTCAAAATTGATGATGGAAAAAATAATAATGACAACTTATTCAGATAGGTTGGTAGGTAGGTACGCATTGAAGTCGCTGCTGTGCCCATCAGCAGAGACAAACATACGCAAGCAGATTTCACTTCCATCTGGTTAGTATTACAACATGCGTCGATAGTGCAATACAAAACAGGAATGAGAGTAGGTACATATCATTGGGGTAATAAATGTGTTCCAAAACTATTATGTCATTGCTGTCGTATGAGAGAGTTACAATAAGTGTGAATCTAAGTAAGAATATCCCTTTAGATAACAGCTGAAGACGTCCGTGACATCAGAAATGGCAGTTGGATAAAAATTCAACATGACAAGGTTGTTCACTTACTCACTTAGGTACCCCTACTCTTGTTTTGTATTGCACTTTCGACGCATGTTCAAATACTAACCAGTTCATTTTAGTATGAACTCATACCTATATCACAAACCCATACCATGATCTAGACAATTCTACATCTATATACAATATGCTAAATTAATACATGGAATATTAGATTAATTAGATATTATCTAAATCAGATTAGGTATAATTAGACAATAACTATTAGATATTATCTAATCAAAAGATGGTATGTAGAATCCCAATATTTGGTACAGGGATTTACACATATTGTCACTCTCTCATCATTCTTCATACGACAGCAATGACTTACTACCTAATAGTTATGGATTACATTTGTTACCTCAATGATAGGTACCTACTCTCATTCCTGTTTTGTATTGCACTATCGACCCATGTTGTAGTACTATCCAGATGGGAGTGAAATATACTTGTGTGAGCCCCCGCTCACATAATTACCACTCCAATAGCCGGGGGCTGGGTCCATTCAATGACCCCCTTTGGCCCGGCTCATAGGTGACGTCACGATCCACCAATGAGAGGTCGCCACATACCACCTCGCGCGTCCCTCCCCCCTCCAGCCAGAGAAGCAGCCAACGGCTTCTCCCCTACCACCACTGCCGTCCCCGCCAACGCCATCCAGCGGGGCGGAGGGGGGAGAAGATGGATCCTCGGGCCAAGCCCAAGCGACGCTACTCCCCTCCCAACCTTTTTCAAGTTAACAACCACCGAGAGCTCCGTGCCCGTGAGTTAGTTCAACCGCCCCTATTTTCCCCCCATGATGCCACGCTGTAAGACCAGAGGACATCAGCGTCGCCAGGAAAACCTATCTTCTTACTGCTGCTTCATTGAAAGGTTACCTACAGGCCCCAACGTGAGTGCACAAAACTATACATACTATTTTTACATTTTTACTATTTTTACATACAAAACTGTACACACTCCAATGCATAGGAGTGACGTGTAGTCATAAGAGTAAACACTTTACAAAGGACTGTAGAAACATTTCGCCACGATCTAAAACTTTGAACATTTTGAACTTAGCAAATTTCGTAGATTCACTGATTGATTATTCTGATATTCTGACCTCGCATTGATACCTGAAACACAAAAGGAATTACTGAATGTATAGTCAATATAGGAGATTTCATACTTGTTTAAAAACGTTCGTACTTACCTCATTTTACCTTCAGCTAATCGTCACGATTTTGAAGTGGAAAGTTGTTCCTATTTTTTATTTAATAAAAGTGCCATATATTGTTATTCTCTTACCTTTTCTTTGAGTATACCTGGTTTTCAGACAAATAGAAAGAGGAACGTGCATTGCCACACCTCAAGGTTTCGATACGTCCCTTCAGGATCAACAACGTCAGCCCATAAGGCCGGGACACACTATTGTACCCATTTCTATTTTGCCCTTCAGGCTTTTACTTTTCAGCACTCGAATCGCCACAAGACGCTCGAGATCGCCACGCATTTTCATCACAAGGTAATTACCCTAAATTTCATTCAGTGTTTTCGATTTTTGCATTGTTTTCTCGTTTCAGCTAAACCTCCCCATATTAAATTCAACTCATGCTATAGTTTGGCATTATCGAGTTCGTTAACCTCGTTGACGAGCTCGATCATCCAAACGCCCCATTTAACTTCAGTGGCCATAATTCAAATCAAAGCTGCCACCAAAGCGCGGGGCCAAACGCTTACACTTGCGTATGTTTGTCTCTTCAGATGGGCACGGCGGCGACTTCATTACGTACCTACCTACCTATCTGGATAAGTTGTCATTATTATTTTGCTTCGAGTCCACCAAGGTAGCGAGAATTGTTTTCACTTTTCAAGGTTGAAAAAAAAATGTCTCCAAAATCGAAATTTCCATTCGCATTCTACGTTTCAGACCTTTCTGCACAATTTTGGTTCCGTAAAACCGTCAAACTTTACCCCAAGATTTACTCCAAAACATTTCCAAATACAATTTCTTGCACTCGAAATGGGCCAAATTGATTTTTTTAATAAGTGAATTGATCTTCAGGGCTTCCTGAACATTTTGAGTGGTCGAGCTGATTGATCAGATAATTGTAACCCCCCTATTTAAATGTCTAAATGTTGGAGTAAAGTTACCTACGAGTGCGTCTATCTTTACTCCACTCTGAAAAACTCACAGTTATCGCTACAGAAACAGGCAGTGGTGCAATGTTACTAGTCGGGATTGAATTCATTACCCCAGAAGTACTTGATAATATCAAGTATTTATAATATTATTATAAAATATATTCTGAAAAACTGAACTTTTTAGCTTGAAAAATACAAGTTATACCTAAGAAAAATATAAATTACAATGATCATTTATTTCAACGAATTTGCTTGAAATGCAATATTTCTGGTTAAGAGATCACAATTTCAGTCTTCCAGTATAGACAGACATGTAGGTAATCGAGCAAAACTTTCTACAAGTAAAGAAATATTGAAGGACAATAAACAATAAACGAATGACTTAACAAAATCACAGAAAAAGTCTGTTTCACATTCGATAACTTTCAAATGAATTGCAATGGTAAATTTCAAAGTTAACCCACGAGAAAATAATATTGTAAATCACAACTTATGAGACCAAAGCACGTTTATGTTCATATCATTGTTGTAAAGTTTCGTTAGGGGCGCATACCAAGCTTTTTCTCATTCTTCTCCCCATCTCTTACTTCTGCAACATGAGATACACTAGAAACCTTACATTCAACACAGCGAAAATTATAAAACTCAAATATTTTTCGAGATCAAATAAGAAAAATATGAGTGAGGCTACCTTTATCCCAACCTTTATAGTGGAGTAAAGATACCCAGTTTTTGGAGTAAAGTTACCATCAAATTTTTGGTAAACAAAGGCATAACTAAGAAAATACTTTTTTGAGAATTTGATTAGTGTATTTTGTTCAAAATAAGATAATGAAAGTGATATGATGAGGGCTTGCCTGGTAAATCCACTCCATACACTTGATATGGAAGAAATTTTGGAGCACAAGAAACAGGACAAAAACAGCTGAACAGGAAACTATGACTGATAACAGCTGATAACACGGATAAAGGCGCCATCGCAAGCCGCATCAATTCTCTAGGATGTGGAGTATAACGAAAACACAATAGCTAACTTTATCTAAGTTCTACCACGCTTACGTCACAATTGAAGATTCTCACTTTTTGGGGTAAAGTTACCCCTGGTGGGGTAAAGTTTGACGGTTCCGTGTCTGTCTGTGTGTCCGTCATGAAATCCTTGTACCGGCATAACTATAGTTATTGTCCGATTTCGATGAAAATTTTCAGGGATTGTGCGGGTTGGGGTTTAGACGGTCCCCTATGAAAATCATCACCCTCGGACTGATGGTAGCCACTGCGCATGCACAAACGTGAATTCCTTGTTCCTTCCAAATTTTTCATCCGAATTCGATGTAATTTTCAGGAATTATGCGGATTAGGGTGTAGGTAGATGGTCCTCAGGGAAAATCAACCAAATTGTCATTATCCTTTGTGCATGCGCAAACGTAAAATTCTTAATACAGCCTTAACACTTACACTTTTGATCCGAATTTGATGACATTTTCTAGGATTGTTCAGATTGACGTGAAAAAAAAGTAGCTGCTGCGCATGCGCAAACGTGAATTCCTTGTAACAGCCATAACTTCTACATTTTCCATCCGATTTCGACGACATATCTCAGGATTGTTCAGATTAGCACGTTGATGGTCCCTTATGAGGGTACTGGAAGGTACTTAGGGATTGATGTTTTGAGATTAACTACTATGAATCGGATCATCTATACAATTGGGTTATGGATACGAGGAAGATATGTGCCACACCCACTTGGCAGACGTTTTTAGGATGTCCCACAGTAAGACTTGGGCGTCCTTATGCGATCGATCTGGGGTGAAGGAGGACAACACTCAACAGAAAAAAAATAACCACACAGTAATCCGTTTTGGACCATTCTGAATCCAAATCCGTGAAGAAAAAAAAACAATAGGTGTATGTCTGTGTGTGTAGGTGTTTGTGTGTTTTTTTTTTTTTTTTTATATATACTTTTATTCACGCCTGCGCCCTTGGCGATTACAGGCAGTACATCTTAAATGAATAATTAAAAAAAAAACATTTTTAAAAACAGTAGTTATTTGTACTTAATTATTATGTCACCTCGATAACAATATAACAATAATGATAATAACATTTTAATTTAACAGGTCGAAATCTATCTCATTTAAAAATATTAACAGATCTTCCATTTTTCTCTTAATTAAAACTTGGAATGTTATTGGCCACAAAAAACCCTCGAGCAAACACTTCCGCTCCAGTCGAGCCTGCTGACGCTCAAACAATCCACATTCGAACAGAATGTGTCTCCAGTTCTGACAGCTGGTGGGGGAGCAGGAGCATTCTGAACCATTGCGGAGCCCAAAACGGTCGAGGTAGGCCCTAGTCCTTCCGTGACCACTGAGCAACAACGTCAGTCTCCAGGAAATTGGAAGGTCCACTTCTAGTCGCTGCTCAACAGTTGGGAAAAATTCCTTTGTGTTGGTCCCATTCGACGTTTCCTGCCAGCTTCTCTCCCACTCCTGAATGCTGCGAGCTCTCTGGTCCAACTTCACTCTTGACTTGGGCATGAGGTTGAAGCACACTGGAAGATCCTCTCTTGCCGCTGCCTCCTTCGCCCTCCTATCTGCCTCCTCGTTACCATCAGTGCCCACATGAGCCCTTGTCCACTCGATCTTGATCTTCCACCCCTCCTGTGCCAGATCCAGGATCCGTCCGCGAATATCTTCTATGGCAGGATAATGGTTTTTATGGTCTGCCAGCATCTGCAGACAAACCCTACTATCTGTAAATAGCACTGCAGACCGCCGCAAGATATTTACTCTCTGCAGACCCAACCACTGCACCGCACGTTGGAGTGCCAAGGCCTCAGCTTGGTTATTCGAGCAATGACTGCCCAGTCTAAATTGCTGATGATAGATAGGGAGGGTTGAGCCAGCATATACCACGAAGGCACACCCAACCCTACCACCCCCCAAGTCACTTCCATCTGTATAGACAGTGTAAGTCGGATCCGCATCACCCTCAAATGCCTTCTCCACGTCAATAATCCTCGCAGGGTGAGGCCAATCCACGGGGGGAAGAGGTCTGTCGACTTGCTCACCTTCAGCCATAGTTCTTTGTATGTTGGCTATCTCACGTGCCTCCATCTCAATTGGCCTTTCACCAGCAATAACACAGCATGCATCATACGAAATTGTGCGCACCCCTTTAATTATCCTTAAAAGCATCAATCTTTGAACACGCCGAAGAGCTGCCACATTCCTCCAAACATCCAGAGCATCAACCCAAACAGTAATGGCATATGTCATAATAGGAACGATTGCTCCACGGTATATCACCCTAAGCGCCTCAGAACCCAGACCCCAGTACATCTTAGCAGAGCGTGCAAGCACATTTATTAGCTGTGTTGCTTTCTTGCATATGTATGCAACGTGACTGTTCCATCGGAGAGAACTCTCAAAATATACTCCCAGGTACCTCAGCTCAGAGACCAGTGCCAGCCTACTACCGAGCAGATAAACTGCCAATTCCCGTTGAACCTGCCTCCTTCCAATACGCAGGACCTGAGTCTTCTCTGGGTTAAATTGGAGGTTACTTTCCCAAGCCCAACTTTCTATGAGAAAAAGTGCATGGTTAACCAATCGTTCCAGAATGTACTCTGTTTTTGCTGTGCACACAACCATCAGATCATCGGCATATGCATAAACTTGTACGCCCTCTGGATATTGGAGCTCAAGTACAGAGTTGTACATTATAGTCCAAAATCCGGGCCCACAACAAGATCCCTGAGAACAACCCACTTTCTGCTCCTTTCTCATGGTCATCGATGCCGTCCGCAATGCGCAACTCCTTTCTGAAAAATATGACCTCGCCAGGCGATATAAGTTACCTGGGCAACCCATCTCAGCAAGGCGCTTCAGGATCGCTGGCCACCAGGCACCATTGAAAGCACTGCGGACGTCCAGCGACACCATTGCTCCATATTCCTTACGATCCAGGCATCCCCTTGCTGCATCCCTGACTGCTTTTAGCGCATCGATCGTACTTTTCTGAGGAATGAAGCCATACTGTCGCTCTGAGAGTTTACCCCGCTTTCGAAGGTCATACATAATCCTGTTGATCATGAGTTTCTCGAGCGTCTTTGCCATGATTGGAAGAAGGCTTATTGGTCTATACTTTGAAGGATCCATGCTACCTTTCTTTCCAGGTTTTGTTGTCAAAACTATATCCGACTTCTTCCATTGATTCGGGAAGATCCCCTCACCAAGGCACCTCGAAAATATAGAAGACAAAGGAGCCTGGTAAAATTCCAAATACACCAGCCAGAATCTCCGACGTAAATCCATCCTTCCCAGGGGATTTGCCGCTCTCAAATTCTTTCACCACAGCTCTCACCTCCTGGATGGCAAAGGGCACATCGTCAATCTCACCAGCATAATTTTCAGCCTGCATCCTGATCCCTTCGTGAAAGGAGGTTGGAGGAACCTCTTCTGAGGGCACACAAGTATCCATTATAAGAGTCAGTGTGTCGCACAATCCATCAGTCAATGTACCATCTGTCCTTTTGACAGTAGTCACCTCAAGTGGTGTCCTCTGCTTCCCAGCTGTAGCCTTGTATATTGGTCCCCATGGCATCATGTTTCCCTCACCACTGCAGTAGTTCTTCCATGATTCGTATTTTGCTTTCTTTATAGTTTGTTTGAATGCATGTTTCAAGTCCCAATACTCGGCTCTTCTTCCCTCACGTAGGATAGGATCATTTCTAGTTCTCTGAAACCTTCTTCGGGAACATCGAAGCTCTCTACGCTGCACAGTGAGAGCATTTGTCCACCATGGCACCGTTCTTCTCATGGATATATTCTCTTGGGTCCTTCTCACTGGCATCGATGCCCTACAGACGGCTGAAACCGTCTCCGTAAGGAGGTCCACGATAATCTCGATGTTTCTCTCACCTCCGATCTTCTCTTCCAGCTGTCTGTCTATGGCTCCAGTGTCTCCTCCTTCCAGACCAAAAATATTCTTTGTTCTATTAACAAGCTCAATTTCAAACCTTTCCCAGTCCGCTTCTCTAAATTTAAACCGTTCAAGATCTGGTACCAGTTGTAATTCAGTACTTTCAGCTCCCGCCCGAAAAGTAAAAAGTCTGTGGTCCGAGATCTGTTCTTCACAATTGGTCCAGTCTGTCAACAAAGGCACCATTGACTCAGTACACAGCGTAAGATCCACATTACTTGATCCATTTCGTGTCTCGAACGTAGGACTGCCGTCGTCAACATTCATCACGAAGAGATTTTCCTGCGAGAGAAACTCCTCCAGAACCTCCCCCCTCCTGGAAGTGACCCTGTCGAACCATAACGTCGAACGACTGTTTGTATCAATTCCAAATACCATTTTTGACTGTTTTGCTGACCGCAGTAAATTACTGATCTTCCTCAAATCCAGTTCGATATTTCGTGTAATGTCAAAATATGCACTAATGAAAAGAAAATCAAACCCTCCAGGCAGCGTGACCTCCACGACAACAAAATCCTCATCCGAGAACTCCGAAAGAAGAACCGCATCCAATCGAGGGTTAATAACAGTTATCGCCGCTCTCTTACGCCTGTTCCCAGCTCGGAACACGCGCCATCCTTTGTAAATACCTGAAATAACATTATTTTTGCAATATAATTCTTGGAGAGCGATCAAATCAATCTTTTCTCTGACAATTAGCTCGTTTATACTAGCCGTCACTGCTTGGCTGCGTTGCAGGTTTAATTGACCGCATTTACAGGCGCTGTTACGTGATGTATTGTCATTCATTGATTCTACCATAATCGATCATTTCCTTGAGTCTGTCGATACCGGCGTGATAAGATAAGCAGTTTCGGTCAAATGCCGTGTGTTTATAGTCGCGCTTCAGTGCGTTGTTATTTACGCGAGTGTTGTGATTGCAACAATTAACACATTTATATTGTGCAGGATTGGTTACATTACAT
>CM019182.2:56994761-57019301 GCA_009739505.2 Apolygus lucorum
CGAGTGTTATGTTCTTTTATTGTTTTCTAAGCTGGAGCCTTAACAGAGTGAACCATTTTCCGCTTCACTCGACCAAGATTTCGTAGTCATCAAGGAACATTGATCTTCCACCCAACCCGATGTACAAACCTTGGTTGGGAACGACCTGAAATACGAAAGCAGGCACAGAGAAAACAAAGCCAATAAATGTATAAAAATATTAGGTGCACTATAATTACCTACTATAAGAATAATTTCTATGTGTCTGCGTTTTGAAGTGAAATATCTCAAAGACTTTGTCTAGTTGGGTGGGCAGGAAAATCAAAATAATTAATCTTCTATTCTGAAAACTATGCTTCCGCTATCTTTCAGTTTGAATGTCAAGGAAGAAATAACAGTGATAATAGGTAGGTACTCTGCATAATGTAAATAGGACCAACCTTTCCAATGTACAGTCCACTTCCGAGTTCTGCTCTACCAACGAACAACGGATCTCCATCTTTTGTCTGACCCAGAGTTACTGCCGCTGGAGGGACTTCTCCTCTGTGATTCCGCAGCCAACTGTACTTCGGTCCATTGGCATATACAACCCCTCCCACGAGGTACTGAAATGAAATCCACGGAAGAGGTTGATTGAAGTCTGAGTCTAATTGGGTGGTTTCCAGTTGAAGACATCTTAGGGAAGCCTGAACAGTATTATAATATCATTGGTAGGGAAAAAAGCACTTGTAACTGTAACGTGAAACTTTGAATTTCCCGCTACAGTTTGAATGAATGAATGAATGAATTAAACGTGTATTTTTTCTTTCACAATGGTTGACAGGCAGTTCCGTCCACGAAAAACGGTTTGACTCAATAAGAGTCGACAACCGGGTTGGCAATATTCTACCAGGTCACAATAGAAGAGCACTTACATAAATTCCTATTCCACAAAAACAAATATAAATAAACTTTCAGCATACAACATTATATCACAACTTTTGGTATATTTAACATATTTTAAATTCCGTAATAAATAAACGAGTACGACAGCCCCGCAATTATTATATAACATTGTGTTTCCTATCATTATTCCTAATGTAACATTATTTCTTAATATAATATCATAACAATATAACAACTAACAAAATGAATCAATAATTAAATTCTAGTAGGAGCTCATGCCCATATTTCCAAGCTTGCCCACAATATCCCACCAATCTCCTCTGTAGGCTGCTGCCTGTCAATATACCGATGCATTCCCGCCTATCCATGATCCCCTTTCCTAACCAATACCTTCTTAATTCTGCCAGTATCGTACAGCT
Organism: Apolygus lucorum; assembly: GCA_009739505.2. Classification (NCBI taxonomy): domain Eukaryota; kingdom Metazoa; phylum Arthropoda; class Insecta; order Hemiptera; family Miridae; genus Apolygus; species Apolygus lucorum. Next base: position 56,996,045 of record CM019182.2, read on the forward strand.
TCCCAGGAAGTGGAGTGCGTCTTCTCTTTGTTGGCTGTTACACAATGCGCATCTCCAACGCTCCTCTGTACGCCCCGGTGCAAAGTTCAGGAACATCTGCCCCGTTCTCAACTTGAACAGCCATCGTATCACTCCCAAGCTTTTGATTTCCATGTACTTGGGTACGGCGTCAAGGGACATTGCTTCTTTGAAGTGCGAATGGAAACATGATTCATTCGCTCTATTCATCCACTCGTTCTTTACCTCCTCCACCATTCTCTCCCTCACCCTACCCCACTGCACCTTCAGATCCCCCTCGAAATCGAATCCCAGATTAAATTTCTCTGCCATCCTAATCCAAGCGTCCACCCATCCCACCCTACTGTTCAACATCTCCCGCGTGATCCTGTGTTCCAGTTTCGTTCCTTCATTTTTAGCGTCTTCGCGATGTAGCCAACATGGAGATCCATCATACAGAAAAATAGCGGCAGACTCCATGCTGTCTCCAGGTACAGTATATAGTGTGGGGTACATGTCGGGACTCCCAGCAGCTTCCTCAGGAATCCAATCTGGGTGGCTTCCACCAATGAGTGCCTTATGTAGCCCCAAACTTGTGCGGCGTAGCTGGTAATGGTTCTCACAGTGGCATCAAACACCTTAAATTTTGCCTCCAAACTGATTTCATCCCTCAGGAAAAGACCTGCCCATGTACAGTTAATCGCCCCATTCGTCGCAGCTCTCTTTTCCCAGAAATGCCCTTTCATTGAAAGGCTATGAGACATCTGCACTCCCAGGTATTTGTACGTGTTCACCACATGACTGCCCTTCATCTTCCACCTCTCTGTTCTCCCCGGCCTTCCTCCATTACTGAATACCAGGGCCTGGGATTTTTTCATGTTGACCAATAAGCCCCATGTTTCACAGTACTGGGCTAGATCGTTGATCATCAACTGGAGCTCAACCGCACTCGAAGCCAGAAGAACCAAATCATCCGCAAATGCCAGAATCTTGACTCTTCTTGTTACCACCAAAATTCCACCCCCCATGAAGTCCCAGAGGTCACACAGAAACAAATTGAAAAGATACGGACTCAGTTGGCACCCCTGACGAAGTCCAACTCCTGAAGTGAACCATTCCGAGTGACTTCCTCCTTCCTGTACCGCAAAATTGATATTCTGGTATAAACCCTCGACAAAATTGACCATCCTACTAGAAATACCCATGGCATTTAGCTTGGCGAACAGGGCTTGCCTATCAATCCTGTCAAAGCAACATGCAACATCCACAAAGAAACGAAACAGTTTTCCCCTTTTTTTGCAAGCGTGAGTTCTGCTATGCTCCTTAATGCATAGATATTATCCACTGTGGAGTGTCCCCTCCTAAAGCCTGCCTGACAGTCTGACAGCAAATTCCTTTCCTCCACCCAATTCACCAACCGCTCCAGCACCAGACTTGAGAGTAGCTTTAGAACTGCGTTTATGAAGGAAATGCCCGTACGTTTTGCAATCCTGCTCCATTCCACTTTTTCTTTAAGGGGTAGATCAGGGTCCTGTTCATGTCGTCTGGCACTTTTCCGTCTCCGTAGATTCGATTGAATATGTCAAGCATAGTCTGACAAAAACTGACAGGCGCATTCACATAAAACTTGTAAGGGACTGAGTCAGGCCCCGGTGCTTTACCCAGCTTAGCCCTCTCCAGAACCCTACGCAATTCTTCCATTGAAAACCCTCTATCAAGCTCCTCCACCTCTATCAAATTGAAAGGTCCCATCGGCAATACCGCTCCGCTTTCTCTGTTCAAGAGTCCAGCAAAGTGCTCCCGCAGTTGTTCCAAATCCAGATCATCACAGCTCATATTGTGTCTTCTCTTAAATTCATTAACACATTTCCAGTAACCCTTAGTATCGCCCACATTTAATCGATTGATATTCTCACAGTACTTGGTATAATAGTTTCGCTTCTTTTCTTTATTCAACTTCCTGTATTCAATCATACTCTTGCTGTACAATGATCTGGTAAATGGAGTATCCCTAGCACGAAGTATATGCAAAAACGTGAAACATCTTTCTCTAGCTTTTGCGCATTCCCAGTCGAACCATCTTTTCCTGCACTCCAGTTTCGGGGATCCCCTCTTCTTGATCCCAAAATGGGCCACTTTCCTCACTCTGGACAGCAGTTGCTGAATTTGGTCCCCCCTGTCACCCTCAATTGGTCCTTGTCACCATGAGAGCCTCAAGCTTACTTTTGAACTTCTGACTGTCCTGCTCTGTCCATCTGAGTCTATTATCACGAGGCTCCAAGCTAGAAGATGACCTACTCGTTTCCAAAGCCAACTCCACGACCAATGGCAGATGATCAGAAAATGGTTGAGCCTCAACTCTCATATCCACCACCCTATCCACCACTGCTGCGGATAAACAGGCGTAATCTATCACTGAGGTTCCCAAATGGCTAACAAACGTGAAGTTCCCCTCCTCATCACCAGGAGTTCTTCCATTCAAAATCACCAAGGACTGCTCATCACAAAGATCCAAGAAATCCGTTCCTCTGGCATTGACCACGTCATCCCTGGACACCCTCAAATTCTTAAGCGCTGACCCCTCCTCCAAAATTTCCCTGGTTAAAGTCTGAAGCGTGCCTGTTCTGGCGTTCATATCTCCCACCCAAAGCAAGGGTACATCAGAAAACGATTCCATCGCCTGTTTTGTCTTGCTAAACTCCGAATCCCAAGTCTCTTCTCAAGTAGGACGGCAAACAAATTAATTTACCTTCAGAATCATCCCGCCAACATATTTTCAAGACCCACATGCCTAAAAGCTGTTCAAATTCGAAATTAATTTTACTCTTAGTGTCTACCTTTCTATGTGCTGCCAGAATACCTCCGGAAGCCCTTCCCATCCTTGAGGTCCTAGAGGCTTCCGTCCACCTTAGTTCATATTTACCAGAAAAACAATCCTTAAACATATGTATAATACTTAATTCTACATGGGTCTCAGTCAAGAAGAAAACATCAAATTTACGAAAGGTAAAAGCACCAATGGTGGAGTGCTTAAGGTCCTTAGCAATTCAATTGTACTCGGTTCTCGTGGTATTTTTATAAATTTTTCATATCAAAAACTTATGAAGACGCCAATGATAGATAGATAGATAGATAATCTTTATTGCTCCGTAGATAAATACATCCATAGCAATATCAATTACATTACATCATTATGTAGCCATTAAATTTAAAAAAAAATTGAAATCAAATAAAATTAAGTTGGACTTTCTTATTGTGAGATACATTGCAATAATCAACATAATTTTTGTATATATTTTACTTTCTCTAGTTCTTACTATTATAATCTTTTGTTATATCCAACAACTATTAAGCCATTATTATTAATACATTATGAGTCCATAATCATTGCCCGGATTTCACTGGCTTCACTCAAATAAAAAAACAACCTGTTGCCTACGTTCCGATCCCATGTTGTCAATAGACGTTTATATTGTTCAGTTAGTGATAGAGGCAATTCGAGCACTGGGAGCAGAAACTTCGCCCTGGGGATGGACGTCATTGGGCACTGTAAGACAAAGTGGAGTGCTGTGTCTTCCACATCCCAGTTGCAGATGGGGCATGAGGATGGCAAAAATTGGATCTTGATCCCCGCAACTAGCATCCTAGCTCCGTGCTTACCTAGCACTCGTAATTGGGCCAGCGGGCGGAGAATAAACATCGGCCAGTCCCGAGTAAGATAGCGTTGGGGTTGGAGTGAGGCTTCCTGGTAGGCGGACGATCCATAGTCTGGACAGGCTCGAGAAGCCACTGCCATTTGCAGATCGAGGTTCCTTGAGATGAATGGCAGGGAGTTCAGGAGGCTAATAAGCGTGTAGCGGTCAGCAGTCAACAGACCTATGTCAGAGGGCAAGCTTGCTCCAAATGCCTCCACAGCGCCCCGAAACTGTCCAAACCAGTTGTATCTGGGGCTGCATGTTGGCAGCTTAGAGAGAAAAATGAGGCGCTCCATGCACATTCTAGGCAAGCGGTCTGGTGGCATGCTAATGACCTTAAACATCCAATTAATTGCATCCCTCAATATGATGGTACTAAGGGAAAGCACACCCACCTCCGTGCGCACTACTGCATTGAAGACGCCAATGGCTCTAGCAAATCTTCCCCTTTACGGAGAATGTCTAAAAATTGCTTTAAAAGTACTTTTTTGTTATAATAATCCGTTTTCCTCAGCTTCTTGTTTTGTACCATTAGTGGTATGCTGAAAATTGTGGGTGTTCCTAAGTTGGAATTTTTTGCTCCAGTCGTGGAACGATGCCAAAATTTCAACTCGTCATTAAAATTTCCCCGTTATAAATACTAATGTAGGTACTTATACATTTTTATTAACAATATGAATTGGGCATTAGGTAGGTAGTAGTTATAGGTATATTCAATAAATAATAAATTGACCACATTTTCAAATATTCAATTCGAATAATACAATAATGAACAATCGTGTGGGAGGATGGGCTCATGGTTGTTTCTTTTCAATGTGTTCCATCGAGTAGCTCCGAAAGCTCGGGTTCGGCATATTGAGATGTAACTAAACAACAATGAAATCAAAATTAAGCAAACACAAATGAAGATGAAGAAAAACCAACATTTCAAAACATGAGGAGTGAACACACGATCCTCGGTACTACTCGTGATAAGTACCTACCTAAGTAATTGTTAGCAGACCCTTTTCAGGTCCTTTGGAAGGTTTGGTAAATTTTTGAGAAATCGCTGATGACATGAACCGACAGCAGAAACATTTGGGAGCAACCAAATACTGCATTGATCCAATGGTGGAATATAGATGTTCTAGTCTTGGAATACCATAATATGGTATTGTTGATATTATCAACCCCATTCCACTATTGGCTACAGTGTAGAGACGAGATATTTGAATATAATGGAGTCGTTTGATGAATTTACAAATAACAATTAGATACAAAAATCTTTAATCACAAAAAAATAGTTGAGTTCCAATAGTGGAATGACCATTCCACCACTGGTACTCTCGACGAAAATTATGTGCCAATAGTGGAATGGTTGATATATTGAAAAAAACTAATGATAGAGACGTTTAAAAACTCAAGAACATGAAGAACTAACATAATAAACAATGTTGAAACCAAATGAAACCACAAAGAAAGAACACAATCAGCAATAAACACTAATTTCGGAGGAACGTACCTTGTCAATTTCACTAACAAATGGAGCTGCCACGTTCTGACTGACTGTCACTTTTCTTTTCCGGCTGTCGCTCATTCAGGCAAGAAATAATTTCTTCTTTTTTCACATGACCAGTAATAACAGATGATTATACTGGAGGCTGAAGGAACCTCAAAATTGTCGTTAAAACCTTATTATACCCATTTCTCTGGTCAACGTTCCACCACTGGTGCTCATTCCACCATTGGTGCTTTTACCTAATATAATTTACAAAATCTGGATTATTTATACAATTTTTTAAACCATTTACATTCAAACAAAGTATTGCCAAAAGTTTACAATTGCGAGGAACGTCCATGGAGTGCCCACTGTGACTAACTCCTGTTAGTCAACTCGGCCTCGGCGAATTCCTGGGTGGGGGTCTGAAATCCTGGATTGCCTTGACGATTCCCGAAAAATCCGTACCAGTAATTTCCTTCAATATTGAAATCCCATTCTCATTCTCTCCTGTAACCAATTTACTCCCGCTCCATCTAAATAACTTCTCGTTGATCAAAATTTTGTCCTGCATTATTCTTAGTGTTGAAATATTAGGGCATACTTTTTTGATTTCATGCCTTAGCCTCAACATTTTGTTACGGTTGGCTCTTTGCGTCGGTGGCATATCCCTCGATATGTAAAAGTTGGTACCCTTCAGGTTCACTGTGTTTTTCAGCACGACATTAACGTCAACAGGTGACCCAAACCCCAGCAATATCGGCGGTTTGAGTCCTCCTCCCATTGGGCTAACAGCAAGTCCGGAAAAGTTTATCTGATCCACTTTCATCACATCGCGTAACAAGCTCACTATTTCGGTTTTCAGATTCTTAGACGGATCCGCAACTATGCCATTCAACACCAAATTACCTCTATTAAATTACATTAAATTACCAAATTACATCCAATAATTCCACATACTCTCTAAGATGAGCATTTTCCTCACTTAGTTTCTCGCATCTTTCGTTTAGAGTTTTATTTTCGGATGACAACAATGCGACTGAGCTCTCAACTCGCTGTAGTCCCTGCTTGAAACTTTCCATCTGTTCCTGCATAAGTCCACGAAATCCCTTCATCAACTGCTCGTAGAGTTGATCGTACGTTGCTAATACTCCCTCTTTAACCGGCGTAGGTGTAGTTGTCATATTGTAAACCACTTTCTTATCAGGGGGGCTTTGCGCTGAGTCTGAGTCGGACGTTTCGAGTTCTGCCTTGCGACGTTTTTTCCCTTGCAAACCTCCAGAGCTCCCGCTCATAATTTATTCGACGGTCATTTCATTCCGAATTACAGTAACCGATGCAAGAAAATAGTCGATTCGGTCGCAAAACACCTTCACTCATCAACCCACTTCACAACCGCAACAAAATCAACAAAGCGACTCGGAATCAAGATATCTGTTATCAGCATTCGTTCGTAGTGCCCAGTCTGACCTGAGGCCCATTCGTGACGTCACCAGAGTAGGATGACCGCGCGACCACTACCGTCGTGACATCGGTTAGCTGTTAGTGTTTGCTGTAGATCAACCCGCACCTCAGTTCCACCGCCTCCACCTTATCTCCGACCACCGTGTTATCACCCAGCCACACAAAACGACTGTCCTACCTTCCGAGATTATCCTTCAAATTATATTTCAATCCTTAACTGGCTGGTGAGATGAATGATATCCGGTTCAAATCCCGGTTTCCTCCGATCTGTTGGACTCGAAGATGTTCCGGTTCGCTGTATAAAATCACTTTGTAACGTAAAACTGCACGGACACTTGACAAAAAACTGTTACCTACTTCTTCACGCTCAGGCTTGCCAACCCGCTACAGTTTAAACATGGTTTCGGCGCCAACCGTCCACAGCTGGTCCACTGCCTTCGTGTTAGCCAAGACAGAGGATATTTTCTTTTTACTCTGATGAAAATTTATGTAGTTCAAGAACTGTGGGTACTTTACTAATTATTTGGCCCAAGGAAAAATTCGTTTCTAGGAAAAGGGGAAGCAGTATGCTTCGTAGAAGAAAATTATTTTTATTATCACCACTTGGAATGGCACCGGTGGCCATCTTTTCTTCACCCTCCGGCTCTCTTCCTTTTTGCCCTCACCTCATTGCCGTCCGTTTGCTCAAATTTTTTATTCCTTTCCTCAAGTGGAAAAAAAATAAAACTGGATTCAGACTTCCTCAAGAAGGCTTCGAAAGTTCCTTCGCATCAAGTTGGATCAGCAAAGTGCCAATCGACCGACCAACAGGATTTCACCTTCATGCGGAAGATTTTCTCCTGCCTGGTAAGTTTCCATCACCATCGGCCTTTTTGGGGCTTTCGTCATTTGGCGTCGAGAAAAGGAAAAAAATCCTTCTCATCAAAATATCTCCGTTCTTTGTTACCAGATCTCTTCGGATCACATCGTATCTCAAGAAGACTTCTCCCAAGTTTCCGCTGCTGAAGGCTATTCATATACCGTACCGGTAAGCTTGGATAGGTTAACCCCTTTAGCGACCTCCTTCAATACCTCGTTTCATAGAAATTTCTTATAAAATTCAAACTCTCCCTTCTCATCCCCTAACAAACAGTTTCATTGGTCAGTTTCAGATATTGGGCTAAAATTTTCGAGCATCATTTCATCTCGGAATTCAAGTCTTGGGAGGTTCCTGACGACACCATCCCCCTCTTCCTTGCCATTTTGCCACTTCGAAGAAAATAAATAAGTTTAAATTATAAGCTAGCAAATAACACTAGTTTCTCTCCACGGCCGTAGGAAGAATTCCATTAATTTAGTACCGCTTGTGGTTATAATTATAACTGTGACATTTACCCTGAGACTTAGTACAAGACTGAGCAATGTTCCTAATTTCCAAAAGGAAGTAAATATATTGATTTATATTTTTTTTAAATCAGAGTTCGTTTTATTATTTTCCTCCGTCTAGCCTGGGTTCATCCCCATACGGTTGTTCATGTCACATAACTCAAAAAACCTCATATTTCACTTATAATGACGGAATAACTCAAAACTGAGAGGATAATCAGGTGCCATACTAACTGATCTCATCTCTCCGTTCCAGCCACCACTCTCTTCATCGTTGCATAAATATAATCAATCATACATCTTCATATCATCAATAATCTTCATATTATTATCAATAATAATATCTTCACATTTCCTAAATCCAATCTTTGACCTACATCAAAACCGCCGAAGGCGCGAAGAGGTTCCCCATTTGGTGTGTCAGGGAACGATGAATTATTTTTGTATGTATGGGCACCTTGAATCTCTTTATTCCCTCGACCCTTGGTTACATGGGCTCCATTTGGGGTTTAGTTGTGCCAAGCTTTTGGTAACGAAGCATTGGTTTGAGGTACGTATGTCACTTCTAAGGGCTGAAAAATAGGGATTGACTTGAAAACTCTCTCTATAAAAGTATTGTTTTTTCACCAACTTGAAATTGAATAGGATTTTCAGAATCTGATGAGACCACCCACAGCTCTTTGAAACAAAAATTTCACTCCCTATGAGGTCTCATGGATTGGACTTACAATAAAACAAAACACGAGAGTGAATCGCATAAGAGGCAGATTGATCTTTTAAGAAATTAAACAGAATAAATGGCAGTCCTTGAATTTTAACGGAAACCAAGTAAGTCGTGAATCGAGAGAAAGCTCAAAATTTGTTGTTTGAGGATTTTGGATTCATCACGATCAGTGTTACAAAGAAGTATTTAAGGAATGATAGAGAAATCGGAAGGCTGTGGGAGAAAAGCAGAGCACTAAGGAGAGGATCGTGCATGCGATCGTCATAACAATACTCGTGATGGAGAGAAACAGTGGCGCCTCCTACAGGCAAACATAGCAAACACTGTTTGCCTTAATAAAAATAAGCAAAATGAATGAATTAATTTTTGTTGAGATTCTCCTATATTCCCATCTTTTTCAAGTAATATAATAGCCAATTTTGGAAAATTTTAATATAATTCAGGTACTTTTTCATTATTACCAAGTAAATTAGATGAAATAGGAGAATGGAATAAGAAAGTACGTATTTTGCCTTGGATACTAGCCCGCAACACACCATAGACTTGGAGAGGTCGGTAATGTAGATGATAAGCGAACTAGCGCAGGGCAAAGCGATGCAAGGCAAGCAGTTCAAAAAAATGAATTTTTCGGGACTGTTTAGAGTGAGAGGCGACGATCGGCGGGTGGCGGGGGGGGTAATTGCGGTGTCAAGTATTGCCATACCCCCACTACCATGCTATCAGCTGTTGCAAACAATCGGAGAACTGTTTCGTGACCTTGAAAGCAGAGAAACTTGAGCCATGGATACTAATTAACCCATGCATGGCAAGACATAACATATCCATCCAACCACATTATCTCAAGGAAGGAAAACTTAGAATTTTGGCCACCGCAAATAGTGGCTGCCTGGTTCTGACTGGTGTCCCGTTCCCGATTTTACTGTACCTAATCCTTTTTCTTGTTGATAGGTACCTAAGTACTTGGAAATAGTTGCATAATATTGAATCCCCCGATGGTTTACTTTTGAGGTACGTAGCTACTACGTATATTTTGAAAATCAAATACTAAAAAATCCGTCCGTCTGCGGAACTTTCCTTAATTATCATGGACCGATTTTAATGAAATTTGGTATAAGAGGTCCATTTGGGGTTTACTTGTGCCCCCAAGGTTTTGTCAGTCACTTCTGAGCGGTGAAACATTAGGACTGTAACTTTTAAGGCCCCCTTTCTCAAAACTCTCGTTATGAAGGTATTGTTTTTTCACCAATTTAAGATAGGTGAGATACCATTGAATTTTTAGAATCGAATCAACCCACCCAGAGGATAAACTATCAGCTCTCCATGAGAACTTGAAGGTTGAACTTACGATAAATGTGAAACACGAGTGTGAATCGCAAAAGAGGCCTAATCACCTTAAAAATTTTAGCTGACCAAAATGCGATCGATGTTCGTTTCTTTGGGTTGTACATGTTTTGCTTCCTTAATCAACCTGTAATCAAATTTCTTAACCAAGGAATTCTTTATTTCTTCAAACGGAGTGTGAAGGGTTTATTTCATCTAAATAAACAACATTTTGAAGCAAAAACATGATTGGTAGGTAGTGACGAGGGCAAAGCTGACGCTTTATCTTCAGAAAAATAATAAACCTTTGTGTAATAATTTGCAGCGTTTTTCGTTATTGTTTATTCTTCTGTGACTCGCCAAGCTGTTTGCCTCACGAATATTCTCACGAGACGCCACTGGAGAGAAATGGACCTCAAGGCAAATGCAGGAGGTTTTAAATGATAAAATTGAGGGACTGAGGTGTAGCTGCAGTCTCACGACTGTAGAGGATTACAAATGAGGCAGTTTGTGCAATAGGCCAGCAGGACAGAGTGCATAAGCGCTTAGAACACAGGTAAATACTGGGGTGAAGGAGGTTTTGAATTGGAAGCAGAAATAAGGAACGACCGCAGCTGACTGGGAATCACATAGATCGGGAGAAGTTAAGTTCTAAAATTCTATGCTACTATTCGTAGGAAGGTAGTGACTCACATCGAACGTGTTATTACCGTCGGTTACATCATTATTAGAGAAGACGCAATATGACCCTGGGGTGACGTAGCAGTGTAGCAAATTATTATCTTTGAAGGCCCGACCAACGAACAGGTCTCTCCCATACTCGTCAAACCCAAAGAGTACTGGATTATTGGGTGTCTGTGTTGATGGTGATGTGGTAAAAAGATCTTTAACTAGAAAGAGAGAGTAATGCAAAATTTTGGATGAATAAATATTTTTCTATGATTTTTCAGTTTCGAATGTTTATGATGTCATGAACATTCGAAACTTTGAAAAATCATAAAATTAGAAACAATAAATAATATAGATAATAAATAAAATAGAAACATAGTGAAGTAAAACCCGTTTTAACAGAAAAACGGTCCGACCTCAAAACTGATAATGGCATCCTACTAAAAAGGAAACATATTGTTTAGTAATGCGTGCATTCCAGGGGACTTCCCATTGGATAAGTATATCTACGATACCCAACATGCGAATTCGAGTTATGAGGGGAGCGTTACGAGGGGAGCGTTACGCGGAAATTTCTGATGATTTTCACGTACAACCAATCGTTCCTAGGGAAAACTAACTTCCTCATTTTCCACCCCACAAAAATCGTTCACCACTCATTGGAAAGCTCTCAATTTATTAAACATAAGACATAAAATGTCTCTCGTGGTTGCGTACTTGTACGGAAGCTGTATCCACCGTTTGTGTTTAATTGAAATTACACTTCACTTGTGTGTGTGTCGTGATTTTGAGTCAATTTACAAAATACTTGAATATTCATTTATGTGCCATAGTAAAGACATAAAATGTCAAAAACATATTGTTTAGTGATGCATGCATTCCAGGGGACGTCCCATTGGATAATCATTAGATCAGTTTAACCAGTTGGTAAGCGATAAAACTGTTTCACTCGATCTAATTTATTTATTACTCTAGGCAAGAAATAATGACCCCCCCCCCCCCACACTCACACCGTTATCCACCATAACATTTCTAGCGGCATGGGAGCCTCGAATCTGAAGAGCATTTTAAAAACCATGATCTACGACACCCAACATGCGAATTTGAGTTCCCCCCCCCCACCCGCCACCAATGGTGCCAGTCTGGCACTTGAACTTTCATCTACTAGTTTTGGTAGGCAGTCCCTCGAAGTTCACATCCATATTCAAGGTGAAACACAAAACAAGAAAAACATGAAATATGCGGTTTACGGTGTCCTTGCACCATGGTGGCACCACTATTAGTTCCATGGTGGTACAGAGAATAATTCGTGAAAATCCGGAGGTATAATGAGAATTTTTCCTCAATTTCAAAGGTTGGGTAAAATTAGTAAACAATAACGGAGTCAGCATATTGAAAAATCGGATATTTAGTGAATATTATCCCCCCACTCATCCCCTCCCCTTGCGAATTTTGGGACTCTGGTGAAATCATGTATAACTCGGAAGTTATTTGAGTCAAACAAAAAAAGAAACACACAAATCGGTTGGAAATTGAGGCCTGGGCAGAGTTTACAAGATTATGCCCGAAAACGCACGTTTTTTGAGCATTAACCCCCCCTTTCCTTCCCTTAAAAGGCAAAATTCGAAATTCCGGCGACCTACTGCAAAACTAGATAGATCTCCGCGTCGAACTAAAAAAGAACCAGGAAAATCGGTTGGGAACTAAGGACTGGGCAGATGACACAAGATTTTGTCACACACACACATACACACACACACACACACACAACAACAACAACCACACACACGACAACCTTTGTTTACCTTGATACCGTTCACATCGCTCTTACTTTCTTCTATTGGATTTTACGAAAAAGTGAAGTGCAATTCGACTGGGACCCTGGCTTGACACTGATACACATTCCTGGAAACAACCTGGTAAGATAATTCGCACTTTATATACGATCTAACGGGAAATTCCGACTAATTCGCGTGTTGGTGTTGGGAGAATGGCGACGCCATTTGACCAGGGGTTCAATGGCGCTGTCAGAAAGATTGATTTTGTTATTGCCAATAGTCCCAACTTATTATCCAAAAAATTTAAGACGGATTTGAGGGAAGCAATCACGGAGCTCACTGCGATGTTCAATGAGATGAAGCGGGAAATTTTGAAGCAGAGAACGCCTTCAGACTTCGATCGATCGCTGGTTTCGGGGATCCCGAGTTACTGTGATGCCTTAAAGAACAATCTGCGTTCTAAACCTAAAAATGATTTACTGGAACAGACTTATAGGATCATTGTTAGGCCAGTAAATCCCATGAGGTCAGATGAAACAAGAAGTGTCATTAAATCTTCAATTAATCCGGTCGAAATGAAGGTGGGTATCAGTAGGATGACGTCATCGAGGGATGGGGCGATCATCGTTCAATCACAAAGCAGGGAGGAGTCCGAGAAAATCGCTTTGGAAATAAACAGCAAGTGTCAACATTCGTTGACAGCCCAGCCCGTCGCAAAATTCCGCCCACGTCTAATAATATATAATATCCCAGAGGATGTAACAAGGGAGAATGCTGCAGAAATAATTCGTAGCCAAAACGAAGGATTGATACACGAACAAAACTATTTTGAGGTGAAAACGTTACTTACGAGCAGGATTGACAATAATCGCAGGAGTTTGATTGTTGAGGTGGATCCAGAACTACGCCGCAGAATGTTGAAAACCAGGATCAAAATCAAATTCTCGATGTGTGGAACGGCTGACAACATTTTTCTTCGAAGGTGCTATAAGTGTTCTTGTTTCCATCCTGGAAGATCTGACGCTTGCGCTAAACCGTTGGCATGCCCTAAATGTGCTGGTGATCATAAATACTCCGAATGTAATGTGTTTTATAAAGTACAACTAATGGTTGAACAGTTTTAACTTTATTATTTAATTCTGGTTGTTACCATACACATGAACATAAGAATCAGTACTTCAATATTGTAACCCGATATAACCTCCCCGTTGTTCTTGTATTGCCTGTCCAGGCTGAGGACACACCAAACATCCCCCCTTGGAAGTTCAGGAGGATCTCTAGAGGTTGAGACGCTTCGGAGCCACTATAGGTCTCCCGGATCTAGAAGTTCTTGGCCGCTCAGAGTCTGGCTCTCCTTGGTTGGCCCCTGTTGGACAAGCAGAGGCTGAAGTCTGTTCTTTTGGAGGCGATAGTATCTGTGGAGACTCAATAGACTTGGGCTGAGGAGAACTTGGTGTCGAATCACGAGGCAATGTCCTGAATGCTGGAGGGGGTGGTGTCTCCAACTGTTGTGGCTCTTTTCTCTCTGGAATCAGACTGTGGCGGTTCCGTCTTAGCTGTCGACCTGAACCTTGTGGTTCAACCCAGTATGACCTCGGTTCTTCCGCCTTACTCCTCACTGTGCCCTCCTTTTGTAGATCCGGGATCCAAACCCTGTCCCCAGGGTCCAATTTCTTGAGAGCATGCGAGCGGTGACAATTATCGAAATTCTCTTTATAGGTCTGTCGACGCAAGTGGTCCCTGGCTGGGAACTCGTCATCCTGTCTCCCACGAAGCAATGCTGGGTGAGTCGGTACAGTGTCCCTGAGGCGTCGACCCATCAACAATTCTGCAGGACTGCGCTCCAGACCCGGCAAGGGGGTATTACGGTAAATTAACAAGGCCAAATACGGATCCTCGTTCTTTTTCAAGAGAGTCTTGGCGATCTTTACTGCAGCCTCAGCTGCTCCATTGGACTGTAGAAAGTAAGGACTGCTTGTGAGGTGTCGAAATCCTTATGTGTCAGCAAAGCGACGAAACTCCGAATTTTCTACTTCCTGGAACTGTGAACCACCATCCGTCCGCACCACTTCCGGGATTCCATGGCGTGAGAATGTAGATTTACATTTCTCAATTATTTCGGCAGATGTTAGGTTTTGGAGGGTAGCTATCTCGAAATATCGAGAATAAACATCAGTCATTACTATAAACCACCGACTTTCACACTTAAAGAGGTCCATCGATACAGTGTGCCAAGGTCTTTCTGGCAAGGATGTAGGCAACAGTGGCTCTTTGGGATTTTGGCGCATTTTCCAGCATACGGGGCAAGCCATGCAGTGTGCTTCTATGTCAGCTGACATCTTTGGCCACCAAACTGACTGACGTGCGCGGTGTTGGCACTTGGTGATGCCTAGATGTCCATTATGGATTTCACTAAGCATTTCACTACGAAGAGCTTCTGGGATCACAAATCTCTGACCTCTCAAGAGCATCCCATTCCAGACGGACATTTCATCTCTAACATGATAGTACTGTCGAAGTTTTGGGTCAGTTACAGGAAGTTCCCATCCGTTAATCACCCTTTTCTTTACTATCTGAATATAAGTGTCATCTTCTTGTGCATCCATAATTTTTTTAACTCTGAGGTCAGATATGGGGGCACCCTCAATAACTACCTGAACGTACGCCTCAACATCCTCCGGGAGCTCATCTGAGCATTTTTCTTGTAATGGGTCACGTGACAAACAATCTGCAGAAATCATTGTTTTACCCGGGGTATAAACAAGAGAGTAGGAATATCGCATGAGACGAATTCTGAGACGTTGAAGCCTAGGTGAAAGTTCAGTCAAATGTGTAGTTTGAAGGAGCTGCAACAAGGGCTTGTGATCTGTTTCTATGGTTATGTTTTTCCCAAGAATAAATTCCTCCAGTCTCTGGCAGGCCCAAGCAATTGCCAGCGCTTCTCTTTCTATGTTTGCGTAGTGTTTCTCAGCTGGTTGCAGAGTCCTAGAGCAATAGTAAACTGGCCGAAGGTTACCAGAAACTGGACATGGTTGAAGTAGTACTGTTCCAAGCCCTTTCTGTGATGCATCACAAGACAGAGTTATTGGTTGGGTGGGATCATATAAGGCTAAACTGTTGTCTTTGCTCAGAATAGCCTTTATTTCGTTGAAGCATTTTTGCTGGAGAGGACCCCAGACGTATTCATGTTTTGTGCTCATAAGATCAAATAGAGGTTTCATGAGATTAGCACTGTTTGGGATAAATTTTAATATGAACCCAATTGTGCCAACATACCGTCGGAGCTCAGTTAAGTCCTTTGGTTCCTGTAAAGCTACAATCGCCCGAATTCTTTCTGGATCTGGAGTAACACCCCTCTCAGTTATGACGTTTCCCAAAAAATTTACAGAACGCACGCATATAACAGATTTCTCTTTGTTTAGGGTGATACCTTCATTTCTCAAAGTATCTAGCACCTTACGTAGACATGTGTCATGCTCCTCTCGGGTACAACCCCACACCAAGATATCGTCCATATGGTTTATAGCATTTTTCTTGCCCTCTAGAAGGTTGGATATTTTCTTTTGGTAATATTCCGGTGCTGAGCTGATACCAAATGGGAGTCGAAGGAACCGAAATCTACCAAAGGGAGTGAGGAACGTAGTCAAGTCTCTAGATTCTTCTTCTAATTCCACCTGCCAAAACCCGTTATTTGCATCCAATTTGGTGAAAAATTTGGCCCCAGACAACAATCCAAGTTCATAGTCAACTTTTGGCAATGGGTGGACCTGTCGTTTGACATTGCGATTAAGTTCGGACAGGTCCACACAGATGCGAACTGCCCCAGATTTTTTTGGGACTATGACAACAGGAGCGCACCAGTCTGTTGCCTTGTCTACTTTCTCAATAACCCCTCGTTGAACCATGCGGTCCAATTCCATTTTTGTTGCATCTCTGAGGGGTATTGATATTCGGCGAGGGGCAGTGATGGCATATGGTTTTGCATTGGCTGTAAGCTCTATTTTATATTTCTCTCTGATTCGACCGAGTCCAGTGAAAAGCTCTGGATAGCTCTCAACCCACTTACAGGATTCGTCACTAACAAGGTTTACCCGTTTGAACAGGTCGAGTTTTTCTATAGCTGGTTTACCCAGTAGCGGAGATCTTCAAACCATTTACATAATATACGTCTTCCCATATCGTTTTCTTCGTGGTACTGCATTTCTACCATCTGCATACCTACCACCTCAAGACTCTTCTGACCTGCTCCCAGCAGCTTTGTATCTGGGGCAACCACTTTATCTGCAACATTAATTGTGCTAGCAGGCAGGCAGGTGACGTCAGCACCTGAATCGATTTTGCAAACATAAGGACGTCCATTTATGTTTGGTAGAAGAACCTATTATTTAGAGAAATAACAAGCAATATTTAACTGAAACGATGAATTTTAATGTGAACGAGGGAACAAGCTTATCACGAACAATATCGATGTGAGTGAGATCGATTAGGGTGATCGATTGGGTGGTCGGACTACTAGATAATCGATTTACATAATCGTTAGAAAAATTCAAAATTATTTAAACTTATTTCCACACACCCCAGTAATTTTTACATTTTTCAAAAAAATTAGAAGCAAAATGAGATCACAATTTTTCAAAAATATTTCAAATCTTCAAAACTTTCAGTCTTTTAAACCATAAATCATTATTACAAAGAAATGTTTTAAAACAAAAAACTACAAGAAAAATTCTCTAAACGGAATTGTTACTTAGGAATGACTAAAAAATGTAACATAGAAAATTACTGCTTTAAATCCAAACAATATTTAAATTTCAAGTATCAATTTTAAGATGTTAATCAATCAATTCATTTTTAAATCTTTCAAACTTAGTTGGCCCAAGTGGCTTAGTAAAAACATCAGCAATTTGTAATTCAGTAGGACAGTGAGACAATTTCATTAATCCTTCAACATATTTTTCATGCAAAAAATGATATTTAACATCTATGTGTTTTCTTTTTCGATTCATCACACCGGTTTCAATCAATTTTATGGCACTGGAGTTGTCCATCATCAATTCAACTTCCACAATCTTCAGAGTAATTTCTTCTATTAACGCTTTGATGTAGATCATCTCTCTGCAGCATTCAGCAGCGGCAACAAATTCTGCCTCCGTGCTGCTGTCGGCTGTCGTTGGTTGTTTTCTGGTTCTCCAGCTTACAGGTCCATCGCAATAGTACATCACGAAACCAGACGTACTTTTAGTTGTTGCAGGGTCACCTGCATGGTCTGCGTCGCAATATACCTTTAGCTGTTCTGATCCATCAAACTTGAACGAAATTCCCTTGTCCATACTGCCTTTTAGGTACCTCATGATGCGTTTGATGTTGACCACGTCAAGATCGTCCGGATTTTCCACCTGTCTACTACAATATCCCACGGCGAAACTAATGTCAGGCCTGGTTTTAGTGCTTAAATACAATAAGCTCCCCACCGTCTCACGAAATGGGAAATTCGGTTGTTTATCTGGCTTCTTCAGATTGGCAGGTTTGTATGCAGATAAGGGTGTTGAGGCTGGATTTGCTTCTGACATGTTGTATTTTTGCAGAATACTTCTAATGTACGATTTCTGGGTGATTTTTACGGCGTTTTTGGACTTTTCCAATTCCATACCAAGATAAGAAGTAGGATTTTTCATGGTAGTAATTTCAAACTCTTCTTCCAGATTTTTCAATAGTTTGTTCATTTTCTTCTCATGCTTTCCAAGCAGAAGTCCGTCATCAACATGAATCGCCAGGATAAGAGATCTATCTTGATTTACAAAAATGCAACGGTCCGTTTTAAGTAGGACGAGACCTTGTTCCTTGAGAAAAATAACCAGTCGTTTCTGCCAACTAGCTGGGGCTTGACGTAATCCGTATAAGGCTTTGTTCAGTTTGCAAATCTTTCCACTATGTTCGCCATACCCTTCTGGTAAAGACATATAGATATCTTCTTCAATCAAACCATGAAGAAAAGCGCTTTTTACATCAAATGTCTTCATTTTCAAATTTTGTTTGGCAGCATGAGCAAACACTACACGGAGGGCGTCTGTACCTACCACAGCGCTGTAGGTTTCATTGAAATCAATGCCAAATCGCTGCTGGCACCCCCTTACAACAAGCCTCGCTTTGTGCCTGCCGTCATCCTTGATTCGAAATACCCATCGACTACTTAGTATCTTCTTTCCTTGGGCCTCTGTTTTGTCAATGAGACTCCAAGTTTTATTTTTATTTAATGAGTCTTTCTCTTCTTGGATCGCAGCTAACCATTTTTCCTTGTCAAAGCCATTCACAGCATCGGTGTATGACAGTAGAGCTGACTCGTCAATACTTTCATCGGTATCAAAATCCAAAACATAGTCCTTCAGTTTTGCTGGGGCTGAAGTTGTCCTTGTAGATCTTCTTAGTCCAGATGATTGAGATATGAAATCATTGTTGGCGTTACTTGAATTTCCTCCAGAAAACGCTAGCTCTTCGTCGTCTTCGTAATCTTGGGTATCACAGCTTGAGCTGGTGTCTTGTTCTTCAGAGTCCAATTCACTGCTTGAATTATGTTCAGAGCATGTTTCACTATCAGTTTCTTCTTTGCCATTGAACACTGACTGAAAGCTCCTCTTCTGTGGGTTGAGGGTTTCTCCAGTGAATTTGACGTCTCTAGAGATGATGATTTTACAATTTTTTTTCGTCATACAACCGGTAGCCCATGGTAGTGTACCCAACGAAAATCAACTCGTGACTTCTTTGGTCAAGTTTCTTCAAGTGTCCCTTTTTGTGGACAAAGGCACGAGATCCAAAAATCTGCAGATTTTTCAAGTTGGGTTGCACACCGTTCCACATCTCATATGGGGTCTTCCCTGATAGCGCTACAGTTGGGCTGCGGTTCATAAGATAAGTGCTGACATAGAGAGCCTCACCCCAAAATTCATCACGGAGGCCTGAATCAAAGATAAGAGCACGCACTTTTTCCATCAAATTTCTCATCAGACGTTCACTCTTTCCGTTTAGTTGTGGAACATATGGTGGGGAATAGTCAAACTTTATCCCCTTTTCCTTAGCCCATTGCTGTATTTCATGTGACGAATTTTCTCCTGCATTGTCACATCTCAGCATGTGAACTTTTGAGTCCCATTTTGCCTCAAATTCTGCTACAATGCTTTTTAGTTCTTCACCAAGCTCTGATTTGTGCTCCAGCAATGCAACAACAGAATAGTGAGTGTAATCATCAAGTACAGCAAGGAAATATGACTTCTTGTCCCATGTTTCTTGTATTGGCCCACATAAATCAAAGTGGAGGATTTCAAGAGGTCTTTTTGCAGTCTTACGGTCATTTTTGAATGGAAGTCGGGTTTGCTTTGAGTAAGAGCAAACTTCGCACACTTTCTTTTTATCAGGAATTTTCAAAGTCTCCATCCCTTCACTGATCCCCTTCAATTTTGCGATGTTCTGGAAGCCAAGATGCGCGAGCTTGCGGTGCCACTCCACAGCACATTCTTCATCAGCCTTGGCCAGAAACGCAGAATCTTCTTGATCGTGGATGAGCTCAATTTCAAAGAGATTGAACTTGTTTTTCTGCCCTTGCGCTTCAAAATTGTCCTTTTTAATTATCACTTTATTCCTCTCGAAATTGACCAGTCCACCAGACTCAATGATTTTGTTTACTGAGAGCAAATTGGTTGCTAACTCTGGAACATAGAGCACGTCTCTTAAAATACAGTCTTGAAAGTTAATGTCACCCTTTTTGATGGCGACCATCTTAATACCGTCCTTGGCAATACTTATTTCGGAATTCACATGTATCACATTTGTCAGATACTTGTCACTATTACACATGTGACTGGAGCTACCAGAGTCAACTGTCCAGATATCACTGGTGACGTCGGAGACATCATAGTTTTCATGCACCAAAAAAAGCGACTTTCTTATCAAATTTCGTTTGTTTCTTTTTGTCAGTACCATCAGAGGGCTTATTTGAACTGTTACTTCCTCTGTTTTTGGGACGAAAGTAGCAATCATTGGAGCTATGGTTTGTTTTTTTACAAAATTTACAACGTTCTCGGTCTATTTTAGGGCAGTTTTTGGCATAGTGACCCTTTGTTTTGCACGTGAAACAAACCACGTCATGTTTGTAATCATTGGTAGCCTTAAACGCAACATCATCTTTATTTGTTTTCGTAGTGCAATTTTTACTCTCAGTCTTTAACAATCGTGCAATTAAATTGGCTGAGGTCCTTTCAGCTTTAGGAGCAGAATCCCACGAAATGACAAAATTGTCAAATGACTGTGGCAAAGCTGAAATAATTCTTTGTGTTAACTCTTCGTCCTTTATTTCGTGACCGAGGTCATTCAGACGAGTGACAATGCTTTCTAACTCGGAAATTCCTCTTGCCACATTCTTTATACGGAAACTAAAGTACTGCGCAAGCAGACTGTCTTTAAGTCCATTATTATCCCCCTCATAAACACTTACTAGCTTGTTGTACATTTCTGCAGCATATTTACACGACATTATAAGCTGTTTATTTTTTTTATTTATTGACATTACAATGGCCCTTTGTGCCTTAGCATCCTTCTTTTTGTTCTCAGCCTCAGTAGGCTCGGACTCATATGCAATTGCATCAATGACACCGGCCGCATTCAGCAAAATCTTAAGTTCAAACCGCCAGGCGGCAAAATTTTCAGGTCCCTCCAATATTTCAATATTGTTAAAGTCATTAATGTTATTATGGTTACTCATCTTTCTTAGTTTGAGAAGCAGAAATCGGCGAGATCCTTGTGGAAGCAGCAGCAACACGTGTCTTAACCTTACCACTTCGCGCACTACTTCACTCGTTTTTCAACGATTTTACTTTTACTAAAACGTGTTTTTACTTTTTTAACACAAATCTAGGCTCATAACCTGGTAGAAGGACCTATTATTTAGAGAAATAACAAGCAATATTTAACTGAAACGATGAATTTTAATGTGAACGAGGGAACAAGCTTATCACGAACAATATCGATGTGAGTGAGATCGATTAGGGTGATCGATTGGGTGGTCGGACTACTAGATAATCGATTTACATAATCGTTAGAAAAATTCAAAATTATTTAAACTTATTTCCACAATGTTCAGCTTAATGTGCCATTTATTTTCATCGTGCACCCTTACATCATGAACGGCCCCGATAAAATCGTCAGAGCTGTGGTTACTGTCGTTAGAGTAGCATGATTGTTCTGATGTATCAACTTGACGCACACTCCTACCCTTGAACTTATACTTCTGCTCAGGAGTCTCTGAAGACTTTGGTTTGGTGGATTGGCAAAGATCAGGGAAGTGCCCCCAAAATCCACATCTTGAACATCGTGTTTTCAATGCTGGACATTTATACTTAGAATGGTAAGGAGTTTGTCCACAACGCCAACATGTACCCTTTGGCTGGTCTGAGTTACGTTGTTGACAATTCTCATGATGCCCTGGGTAGTGTTTTTGACGTTTGTCAACCTTTTCCACTGACCTGGATTGAGTCTCAGGTTTCTCGCCCAAAAAAGCTTTCTGTTTCTTAAGGTCCTCATATTGACGGGAGAAGGTAATGGCTTTCTCCAAGGTAAGCTCGAAATCCTGCACCAATTTGTCACTGAGCGCCCTGTCCTTCACCCCCACAACAATTTGGTCGCGTATCAGGTCGTCACGAAGCACGCCATAATTACATTTAGCTGATAAGGTGTACAGAGCTGTAATAAATTCTTCAACAGGCTCGGTTTCCCCTTGAAAGCGGCGGTTAAACTTGGCCCTTTCATAAATAATGTTAATTTTAGGGGAAAAATGGTGTGTGAATTTTCCACAGACGTGGCTATAGTCATTCTGTTGGTCCTCAGTAAGAGAGAAAGAAGAATAAATCTCTTCTGCCCTTGCTCCCATGTAGTAAATCAAGGCGTTTACCTGTTCTTCACCCGGTTTGGCATGTAATCCGACGACCATACGATATCGGTCAAATCTTTTGAGCCATTTAGTGAAATCCGATGCAAATCATACGGTTCTGGTGCCATGCCGGGGGTTTGTACGCCACTAGGAATGGCGACCGCATTGGACATGACGAATGAAGAGCCGAATCACGGGCAACACGAACACAAACGAAAACAAACACTGTAATTTTAACACTGGATTCAATTTACCGCTGCCACCATGTTTTATAAAGTACAACTAATGGTTGAACAGTTTTAACTTTATTATTTAATTCTGGTTGTTACCATACACATGAACATAAGAATCAGTACTTCAATATTGTAACCCGATATAACCTCCCCGTTGTTCTTGTATTGCCTGTCCAGGCTGAGGACACACCAAACACTATCCCTTAGACCATTAACATTAAACAACGTCATCGAAGCATTGATTTCATAACAAAGATGGTGGGGAGGGGGAGTCTGAAATAGAATCACTTGTGGAGCTCATTGCCAGGGGGCTCAGTGATCGCAAACCTCTTTCACAAAGTTAAGGAGTTTTGCGGGTATTTCGCAAGCAATTTCGGTAGGGACAAGAGTACCTTTTCCAAATTGTCGTAATCTGATGATACTGTAGCAAGAAACAGCTTAATGAATGGTGGCTGTCATCCCTAGGGGTTTAGTCAGGCTGAAATTGGGGCCTTGGTCCTTAGGCTAGCTTTTCCAGCATTCTCGATCGCTCTAAAGGGTAGGTCAAAGTAGATTCTTTCCAGCATGAATAACCAGTGGATCGGTGTGGTCTTGGTCCAATATTTCCAAGTGACTCACT
>CM019182.2:57019401-57038983 GCA_009739505.2 Apolygus lucorum
ACCGTCGTGAAAAGATCTTTTCATAATATAGAGTCAAGGTCAGATGTTTCGATAGGAGCAGAGAGCGTAGTGGGAACATGACATTTAGAAGTCGCTTTTATAACAATCTTTTCTCTCTCGAAACTCACCCGACTCCGTGTCAATGTGTGTTCAACTTTCAAATGCGACCCCGCTGAAATTACGTTTCCAGGACCCATTTCCTCGACAATGAGTAGTTGATGTAAATTATTGAACAATCGCTCATGTGTTCCCGCGGGCGTGGACATTGTACGTACGTTGACGTGCCATTTAGCAATAATGAGTCCTGTCGTTACCCCAATTAGCTCGTATGCTAATGATTTGTCCTTAGGGAAGAATTTTTTCCAGTTTCAATCTGCTTAGAATCACCATCAGATCTTCGGATTGAACCACGATGATGAGGGGAATGAACTTTATGGAAGTAAGTACTTATGATCGATGTTGAAATAAGACCGGAGACCAGCAAAGCAACTGCTGCTTCGCCTCAAGTCACAAAGCCTGATATAAAGAAGCACAGAAAAAGCCTCTCAGGATGAGGTTTGTTGTTCATGCAAGAGGGGAACGCCAAGAGTGACGCTCCTTCTTGCAAACGGAAAATGCAACATCCATTTTGGTTCATTATTTTCGTTAACCCCATTTGGACCATGGTATCACTAGTGTCACCAAAAACATACGGGGAACGCATAATGTCTCAAGTGTGTCACTTGAGTAACCAAAATTGAATTGCAATTTTAAATTTAATGGACAGCAGATTTTTTTGTGGGCTATTGGAAGTATCAAAATGATGTTATGACAAAATTTCCTAGGAAATCGTTTTGAACAAATTTTCAAAATTTTTGTCATAACAATCTTTGATTTCTATAACTTACAAGACTGGTTTCGAAAATTGCTCTGTCCATTAACTTTTCAATTGCAATTTAAATATATTAATCTGGTGACACCTTGGGGCAGCTGTGGAATTCCTAAGATGTTTTCGGTGACACTAGTGACACCATGGTCCAATTAGGGTTAATAAACCTTTGGAATCGAGCAAGAACAGTTTGTTTACCCTCAACTTTGCCCGGGTACCATGGACCAATTTTGATGAAATTTCGTATATCGGCTCATTTGGAGTCTAGTTATGACACGAAACTTTTGGTTATTGCCAGTCAATTTTAAGTGGAAAAAGTAGGGTAAAACATTTTCAAAACGCCTAGCTTGAAAACGTTTCGTAAACTACAAGAAGGTAGGTTGTGTTTTCATTAATTCAAGATAGAGCAATTTGAGATTTGTTTTACTCCACCTAGAGCTATATGACACCAACCGTTGCAATTACGAATAATTAATTATTTATTTAGTGAATAAATACCTAATACTTAAATTTTTTCATCAATTTATAATAGTGTTTAAGAAAAAATGAAAGAGAGCATCTCTGTACGATAAACCACGGCTAATGAGAGTTGATCGTGAAATTAATCGCAATTACACGTAGCTATCTACGAACCTCCTGTGGGCCCTCAACCTGTCCCTCCTTCCAACCATCCTTGGGTCCTTTGTAGTTCCTTTGATGCGATCTTTTCGTTTCTTCCTTAATAACAAAAATCAAATTTCGTAATGAAGGCACCGCCAATTTGGGTTTTGCTGGTAGGTACTTTCTGTCAAAAGATATTAACGGCAAAGGCCTTTGCAGACGGGTGGTTTAACAGAAAAATTAAACGTTGTGTAATAATTAACAACGTCTTCAGTTGAAGCGGCGCCGAAGAAGGTACCTGTGCGAACCAATGAAACGAACGGAAAACGCTGCAAATTATTGAACAATGGTTTAATATTATCTTTCTGTATAGATCACTTGACTGCAAAGAACACATCTTTGCCGTTATCACTAACCATCAACCTTACTTTCGCTTCTATATTGAAGAAATAAACGCTTCACACTCAATTTGAAGAAACAAAGAGTTGTGATTCACACTGATCATAATCATTTAGATTTATTATAAGTCCGACCCTTGAGTTCTCATGGGGAGCGAACGGTTTGTCCTACAGAGCTCCGGGTGGTCTCATTCGGAGTCTAAAATTCAGTACTTGGTATTTTGAATTGATGAAAATACAATACCTGTATATTGAACCCCTTTTGAACTAGGTCGTTTTTTAAAATTTCAGTCCTTATTTTTCACCCCTCGGGGGTGACTAACATCCACCAACTTCGGGCACAACTAGACCCCAAATGGAGCCCATATAGGTACCAAATTTCATCAAAATTTCGATAAATGCGGAACTGAGCCGCGGACGGATTTTTTCCCGATTTTCGGATTTTACGTACCTTTAAATGTAAACCAACAAATTTTTGAGGGGGGGGGGGGGGGGGTATAATTTTTTTCCTTGGTCAATCCAAAGTTTTCATTTATTGCAAATAATAAACCAAAAACGTAAAAATCACCACCTACTCGATTTGGCCAAATGTGGCGCTAAGGACCCTCTGCATGAAGCCTGATTATAATATTTACCAGCTATCAATCTTAAAATTTGAAAAATGCGCTTACAACTCCAAATCTTTTTTGCCCTTGAGGCTTGGCTGCGGTAGTTTATCGACCGATACCTCGTCGGGAACAAGTGAAATTTTCGTTGTATTTGCATTGATAATTTCATTTGGAGAACCAAGAGACTAAGTACATTAGATACAACAGCCATCCTCCCACGAGTTGGTATAACAACCCTGAAGTGCACCTCTTCAAGTTGCCCGCCGGAGTTCGCTCACATACGTTGTTTGGCAGGAACAATGTAATGCGGTAAAGTGGGCGTAGAAGTCTACCGTAATACAGCTCAATAAAGAACATGAGAAGGCCCGAGTCTTCAACCTAGTAGGTGCTGAGTGGAAGCTAGAGAGCATCGCGTTACTTCTAACTACGGTACCAACACAGTTAGCCACACAGACGTCGTGGAGTGGAACGTTAGAGAACTCCCAAGTGCCCTCAGAACACAACGAGAACTAAAATTCAAATAACCCGATGTTCCTCACACCGTCATCCTTCAGCATAGCCTAAAACATGAACGCTGAACATACAAGTTTTCACATGACAAATAAGTTATTTGAGGGAAAAGATAGCTTCATACTGAGAAACCTCCCATGTCTCAAATCAACGAAATTCCTTGGATTTTGCCTCCTCACTACCCAATCTTGAAAAACGACTCAACTTTGAAGCACTTGAGTTACCCCCACTTTCTGGACTTGGGGACCCTGCTATATACTACCTGCTATACCGGGAACCTGGGCGGTTTCCTCCTCCCTTGGTTCCTTAGATACAACAAGAAAACGCGGAGAGCACTATTGAAATTTTCAACCATTATTTCACCCCCTTAGGAGTGACCTACATTAACCGGCCCAACTAGACCCCAAATGGTGCCCATATACCGAAATTCATCAAATCGGTCCATGGTGACTAAGAAAAGGGCCCGCGTATGGCGGGCGGACTGATAATTTTGGTCTTATTTATTTTTAACAGAATTTTGGGAATTTTATGTAGCTTGAAGCGTAAACCATCAAATGTTGAGGGGGGATTATTTATTGGGTTAAACATAATAAACCAAAAGCGCGAATTCAATATTAATTGCGTACAACTTCTCAAACGTGTTGACTGTTTTTCTTCTTCAGCCAAAACATAGCAAACACTACCTTACTCAAAATATACAAAATGAATAAATTAAATTTATTTTTCTATTTTTCGCAAGATATTTAGCCGATTTTGGAAAATTTAAATAAAATTTAGGGCTTATGATTGGCAAGGAAGTTAAATAAGTTAAATAGAAAGTTAGTTAAGTAGGAGAATGGAATAAGTACGTATTTTGCTTTGGATACTAGCCTGCAACACCACCAGAGAGTTATAGAGGTCCTGGTAACTACGATTGATTACGCGAACTAGTGCGGTGCTCGGGGATGCAAGTCAATCACTTCAACAAAATGAATTTTGCGGGTCTGTTTTGGATGACAGGCGACGATCAGCGGGTAGACGGGGGGGTTAGCGCGGGGTCAAGTATTGCTATGCCACCACTACCACAGCATAAGCCAAGGCAAACAATCGAGGAGCTGTTTCGTGACCTTGACGGGTGTTTGGTGGACCCTCCGGTGTCGGGTGTTTGGTGGACCCTCCGGTGTCGGGTGTTTGGTGGACCCTCCGGTGTCGGGTGTTTGGTGGACCCTCCGGTGTAAGACGAAAGTCAGTTAACCGGAGGGACCAAATAAACCTTATACACCATTCCAAATGTTTCGTGACCTTGAAAGCAGAGAAACTTGGAAAATGAGCCATGGATACTAATTAAGACACGAAATATCCATCCACCCACATTACCTCCCTCACCACCATTCAGACATTTAAACCATTCCTTAGCAACCAGTAATCAAATTTCTTAATGGATGAATTCTTTATTTCTTAGAATGGAGTGTGAGGCGTTTATTTCATCTAAATAAACTTGATTACGAAGGAAAAACATTGTTGGTATTAGTGACAATGGCAAAGCTGTGCTCTTTGCTGGCGCTTGGTCAATACAGAAAATTAATGAACCTTTGAGAAATAATTTGCTGCGTTTTTCATTATTGTTAACTCCTCTGGCCAAGCTGTTAGCCTGACGAAAATTCTCACCTGACGCCCAGGAAACTGTCAACATGATGAATTCACCACTAGCAACTACTCCATAGTAAAGCAATATAATAATATATTATAATATAATCATGTAGGTCATGATTATGTTATCATAATCGTTAGGTCATGTTGCCACTTCATCCTCGTAATAATATTACGAGCAACATGACCTAACTAATTTTTTCTGAATTTTCAGGAGACACCAACAACCTATTTCGTTTTATTATAATGTAATAAGAAGTTTTTATAAGAAATAATGACTCATCCGTTACTGGTTTCGGTCTATGCAAACAACCATAATTTCCCCATATTTTCAACAACCTCTTGCAATATTTCATAGGGGACCATCTATACATAAATTCGCGTGATGCCTGAAAATTTCATAAAAATTGGATGGAAAATGTAGAAGTTGTGGCTGTTACAAGGAATTGACGTTTGCGCATGCGCCACAAAATACTTTCAATTTGGGGGCCATGAATACCTACACAATCCTTGAAATTTTCATCAAAATCGGAGAGTAAGTTTGTATAGTATCGCCCTTTTTAAGGATTTGCGGAAAGACTGACTCAAAACCAAAATTGTTCAGAAAATTTAGATTTTGTAAAACTGTTCATTTCTTTTACCTTGATAAGTTGAAACAATGCTTCCTCTACCTTGGCGTAACTCTGAAGCAAATTGGCTTTAAAACTAGGAGTGGAAGTTTGAAGGAGAAAAATCAATACTTTTCCTTCTTCTTTGGCACTCTTTCTCTTTACTTTCCTCCTGCTTTGGTATTAATGGGGGATTTAATTAAACAAATAATGACAATCGTGAGGCAGGAACTTTTTCAAGTATAGCAAGTACAGGCCATTATGCTTGTCCGTTGGTATTTGCAGCCAATTGGTGAAGGGTATGGGTCAAAATTTAGAAACAACCAATCTAGAAACACTCTTAACTCAATACGGCCCAAAAATGAGTTAGGTCATGTTGCCATTTCACCCTCGATTACTCCTACACCAATGAATTCTATATTTAAATATCATCCTTGTTAATCTATGTGATGATGCCCATCCAGCTTGAAAGACGTATCTAGTCATGTTTTCTTGAGACGATGAGGAATTTCACCGAATTCAGTTTGCATTTTTCCTGAATAGTTAATGGTGTGGGATAGATGAAAATCGGGCTGATTTCGGAAAATAAGTCTCCTGTTATTTTTGGGAGACAGTCAAAATTTTTAATTTCAAAACTAACCGGGAAAACGGACGTGAAGCGGGAACGCTCGCTGATTGGGCTGTTCGGATCGCCGTCTCCTCCCAGTGTTGCCCATTGGACGACGAAATCGTGTTTTCTAAGAGAAAAGTTATCAAACAAAAACAGGGGAAACCTAATTTTCCCCATCTTGCTTTTTCTATTTTTTTTCTTCAGTTTTTCGATTTCGAACTTTACTGTTTCGTGAAATTTTGCATCTGGGAACTATGGATTTCTCGATCTCAGCGCTTCAAGCGGCCATAGATGAACTATTCCAGCATGACGTCATTTTCCCGGTTTTTTTAAACATTCGTATTTTCTACACTGTTTTGTTTATTCGTAAATTAGGAAGTTCGGGCTGAAAGTTTGTCTTAGGGGGTTTTTCGAGGTGCTGAATCCGATTTTGGGGTCAAAAATAGGAAATTCCGACATGGTGAAATTCCTCATTCCTGACATCAACTCCTGATCTCCGGACAATTTTGGTGATCACAGCCATTTATCAGAAACCTATTCTTTATTAGTTTATATGATTATAGTATTTAATACTACAAGGAGTATCATATCATTTATTACTATTTTATGTAGTATTATTTTCTTTCTAATAAAGGCTTTAAATCTAAAAAAGCCATGATGGGTCATACAGACATCCTCTTATGCAAACCGCTCCAGCCATAACCTACGGAATGGAATTATAGTTCAAAAGATCGTTTGTGAAACGAACCCCCGCATGCTTGCAGAGAAAAACTCCCTTATATATTCATCGAACGATAAAATATCGCATTCCGCATTGTGTAAAAAAAGATGCACCTACGTATATAAAAAATACAGGTATCCAATATCAGGAGGTGGATATCTGAGCCGCTTCAAGAGTGGGATGTCATAGGAATGGCTGGTGAGCCGCAATATATTGGCGCCACGTGCTATGCTACTGCGATATTATTATCGGAGGATTTATACCGGCGGTTCGCTATTTTTCTAGATTTATGAGGAACCTTTACATCGAACGGTGCATTCTTCAATCTCGATCACCTCGTCTGGCTTGTGGAGGAATGCAAGATGTATTTCCAGCAACCTGTAGTCAGTCATCCTGCGCTTCGTACTTGAGGGTAGCTGAATTATCACATACCAGTCGTATCATAATCATGTGCAAAACAGATGTAACTCAAAATGTGATGTTATTAAAAGTAGAATACAATTATCAAATTTAAAAAAAAATCGAATGAGTTGGCAAGCCTGAGCGTGAAGAAGTAACAGTTTTTTGTCGAGTGTCCGTGTAATTTTACGTTACAAAGTGATTTTATACAGCGAACCGGAACATCTTCGAGTCCAACAGATCGGAGGAAACCGGGGTTTGAACCGGATATCATTCATCTCACCAGGCAGTTAAGGATTGAAATATAATTCGAAGGATAATCTCGGAAGGTAGGACGGTCGTTTTGTGTGGCTGGGTGATAACACGGTGGTCGGAGATAAGGTGGAGGCGGTGGAACTGAGGTGCGGGTTGATCTACGGCAAACACTAACAGCTAACCGACGTCACGACGGTGGTGGTCGCGCGGCCATCCTACCTACTCTGGTGACGTCACGAATGGGCCTCAGGTCAGACTGGGCACCACGAACGAATGCTGATAACAGATATCTGAGATTCCGAGTCGCTTTGTTGTGGTTGAGATTTTGTTGTGGCTGTGAAGTGGGTTGATGAGTGAAGGTGTTTTGCGACCGAATCGACTATTTTCTTGCATCGGTTACCGTAATTCGGAATAAAATGACCGTCGAATAAATTATGAGCGGGAGCTCTGGAGGTTTGCAAAGGAAAAAACGTCGCAAGGAAGAACTCGAAACGTCCGATTCAGACTCAGCGCAAAGCCCCCCTGATAAGAAAGTGGTTTACAATATGACAACTACACCTACGCCGATTAAAGAGGGAGTATTATCAACGTACGATCAACTCTACGAGCAGTTGATGAAGGGATTTCGTGGACTTATGCAGGAACAGACGGAAAGTTTCAAGCAGGGACTACAGCGAGTTGAGAGCTCAGTCGCATTGTTGTCATCCGAAAATAAAACTCTAAACGAAAGATGCGAGAAATTAAGTGAGGAAAATGCTAATCTTAGAGAATATGTGGAATTATTGGATGTGCGACAGAGGAGAGGTAATTTGGTGTTGAATGGCATAGTTGCGGATCCGTCTAAGAATCTGAAAAACGAAGTAGTGAGCTTGTTACGCGATGTGATGAAAGTGGAACAGATAAACTTTTCCGGACTTGCTGTTAGCCCAATGGGAGGAGGACTCAAACCGCCGATATTGCTGGAGTTTGGGTCACCTGTTGACGTTCATGTCGTGCTGAAAAACACAGTGAACCTGAAGGGTACCAACTTTTACATATCGAGGGATATGCCACCGACGCAAAGAGCCAACCGTAACAAAATGTTGAGGCTAAGGCATGAAATCAAAAAATTATGTCCTAATATTTCAACACTAAGAATAATTCAGGACAAAATTTTGATCAACAACAAGTTATTTAGATGGAGCGGGAGTAAATTGGTTACAGGAGAGAATGAGAATGGGATTTCAATATTGAAGGAAATTACTGGTACGGATTTTTCGGGAATCGTCAAGGCAATCCAGGATTTCAGACCCCCACCCAGGAATTCGCCGAGGCCGAGTTGACTAACACGAGTTAGTCACAGTGGGCACTCCATGGACGTTCCTCGCAATTGTAAACTTTTGGCAATACTTTGTTTGAATGTAAATGGTTTAAAAAACTGTATAAATAATCCAGATTTTGTAAATTATATTCGTAAATTTGATGTTTTCTTCTTGACTGAGACCCATGTAGAATTAAGTATGATACATATGTTTAAGGATTGTTTTACTGGTAAATATGAACTAAGGTGGACGGAAGCCTCTAGGACCTCAAGGATGGGAAGGGCTTCCGGAGGTATTCTGGCAGCACATAGAAAGGTAGACACTAAGAGTAAAATTAATTTCGAATTTGAACAGCTTTTAGGCATGTGGGTCTTGAAAATATGTTGGCGGGATGATTCTGAAGATAAATTAATTTGTTTGCCGTCATACTTGAGACAAGAAACTTGGGATTCGGAGTTTAGCAAGATGAAACAGGCGATGGAATCGTTTTCTGATGTACCCCTGCTTTGGGTGGGAGATATGAACGCCAGAACAGGCACGCTTCAGACTTTACCCAGGGAAATTTTGGAGGAGGGGTCAGCGCTTAAGAATTTGAGGGTGTCCAGGGATGAAGTGGTCAATGCCAGAGGAACGGATTTCTTGAATCTTTGTGATGAGCAGTCCTTGGTGATTTTGAATGGAAGAACTCCTGGTGATGAGGAGGGCAACTTCACGTTTGTTAGCCATTTGGGAACCTCAGTGATAGATTACGCCTGTTTATCCGCAGCAGTGGTGGATAGGGTGGTGGATATGAGAGTTGAGGCTCAACCATTTTCTGATCATCTGCCATTGGTCGTGGAGTTGGCTTTGGAAACGAGTAGGCCATCTTCTGGCTTGGAGCTTCGTGATAATAGACTCAGATGGACAGAGCAGGACAGTCAGAAGTTCAAAAGTAAGCTTGAGGCTCTCATGGTAGATGAAGGACCAATTGAGGGTGGCAGGGGGGACCAAATTCAGCAACTGCTGTCCAGAGTGAGGAAAGCGGCTCATTTTGGGAGCAAGAAGAGGGGATCCCCGAAAATGGAGTGCAGGAAAAGATGGTTCGACTGGGAATGCGCAAAAGCTAGAGAAAGATGTTTCACGTTTTTGCATATACTTCGTGCTAGAGATACTCCATTTACCAGATCATTGTACAGCAAGAGTAAGATTGAATACAGGAAGCTGAATAAAGAAAAGGAGCGAAACTATTATACCAAGTACTGTGATAATATCAATCGATTAAATGTGGGCGATACTAAGGGTTACTGGAAATGTGTTAATGAATTTAAGAGAAGACACAATCTGAGCTGTGATGATCTGGATTTGGAACAACTGCGGGAGCACTTTGCTGGACTCTTGAACAGAGAAAGCGGAGCGGTATTGCCGATGGGACCTTTCAATTTGATAGAGGTGGAGGAGCTTGATAGAGATTTCTCAATGGAAGAATTGCGTAGAGTTCTGGAGAGGGCTAAGCTGGGTAAAGCGCCGGGGCCTGACTCAGTCCCTTACGAGTTTTATGTGAATGCGCCCGTCAGTTTTTGTCAGACTATGCTGGACATATTCAATCGAATCTACGGAGACGGAAAAGTGCCAGACGACATGAACAGGACCCTGATCTACCCCTTAAAGAAAAAGTGGAATGGAGCAGGACTGCAAAACGTACGGGGCATTTCCTTCATAAACGCAGTTCTAAAGCTACTCTCAAGTCTGGTGCTGGAGCGGTTGGTGAATTGGGTGGAGGAAAGGAATTTGCTGTCGGACTGTCAGGCAGGCTTTAGGAGGGGACACTCCACAGTGGATAATATCTATGCATTAAGGAGCATTGCAGAACTCACGCTTGCAAAAAAAAGGGGAAAACTGTTTTGTTTCTTTGTGGATTTCTCATGTTGCTTTGACAGAATTGATAGGCAGGCCCTGTTCGCCAAGCTGAATGCCATGGGTATTTCTAGTAGGATGGTTAATTTTGTCGAGGGTCTATACCAAAATATCAATTTTGCTGTGCAGGAAGGAGGAAGTCACTCGGAATGGTTCACTTCAGGAGTTGGACTTCGTCAGGGGTGCCAACTGAGTCCGTATCTTTTCAATTTATTTCTGTGTGACCTCTGGGACTCCATGGGGGGTGGAATTTTGGTGGGAACAAGAAGAGTCAAGATTCTGGCATTTGCAGATGATTTGGTTCTTCTGGCTTCGAGTGCAGTTGAGCTCCAGTTGATGATCAACGATCTAGCCCAGTACTGTGAAACATGGGGCTTATTGGTCAACATGAAAAAATCCCAGGCCCTGGTATTCAGGAATGGAGGAAGGCCGGGGAGAACGGAGAGGTGGAAGATGGAGGGCAGTCAGGTGGAGGTGGTGAACATATACAAATACCTGGGAGTGCAGATGTCTCATAGCCTTTCAATGGAGGGGCATTTCAGGGAAAAGAGAGCTGCGACGAATGGGGCGATTAACTGTACATGGGCAGGTCTTTTCCTGAGGGATGAAATCAGTTTGGATGCAAAATTTAAGGTGTTTGATGCCACTGTGAGAACAATTACCAGCTACGGCGCACAAGTTTGGGGCTACATAAGGCACTCATTGGTGGAAGCCACCCAGATTGGATTCCTGAGGAAGCTGCTGGGAGTCCCGACGTGTACCCCACACTATATACTGTACCTGGAGACGGGTCGTCTGCCGCTATTTTTCTATATGATGGATCTCCATGTTGGCTACATCGCGAAGACGCTAAAAAATGAAGGAACGAAACTGGAACACAAGATCACGCGCGAGATGTTGAACAGGAGGGTGGGATGGGTGGACGCTTGGATCAGGATGGCAGGGAAATTTAATCTGGGATTCGATTTCGAAGGGGATCTGAAGGTGCAGTGGGGAAGGGTGAGGGAGAGAATGGTGGAGGAGGTAAAGAACGAGTGGATGAATAGAGCGAATGAATCATGTTTCCATTCGCACTTCAAAGAAGTAATGTCCCTTGACGCCGTACCCAAGTACATGGAAATTAAAAGCTTGGGAATGATACGATGGCTGTTCAAATTGAGAACAGGGCAGATGTTCCTGAACTTTGCACCGGGACGTACAGAGGAGCGTTGGAGATGCGCATTATGTAACAGCCAACAAAGAGAAGACGCACTCCACTTCCTGGGAAGCTGTACGATACTGGCAGAAATAAGAAGGTATTGGTTAGGAAAGGGGATCATGGATAGGCGGGAATGCATCGGTATATTGACAGGCAGCAGCCTACAGAGGAGATTGGTGGGGTATTGTAGGCAAGCTTGGAAATATCGGCATGAGCTCCTACTAGAATTTAATTACTGATTCATTTTGTTAGTTGTTGTATTGTTATGATATTATGTTAAGAAATAATGTTATATTAGGAATAATTTTAGGGAACAATGTTATATAATAATTGCGGAGCTATCATAGGTACTCGTTTATTTATTACAGAATTTAAACTATGTTATATAAGTATACCAAAAGTTGTGATTTAATGTTGTATGTTGAAAGTTTATTTATATTTGTTTTTTGTGGATTAGGAATTTATGTATTTATGTAAGTGCTATTCTATTGTGACCAGGTGGAATATTGCCAACCCGGTTGTCGACTCTTATTGAGTCAAACCGTTTTTCGTGTACGGAACTGCCTGTCAACCATTGTGAAAGAAAAAAAAATACACGTTTCATTCATTCATTCATTCATTCATTCAAAAAAAATCGAATAAAAAAAAACAAGAGAAGGGCTACAAATAATTATAAAACAATTTATCAACCTCAAGGGGCACCTTACATAAAATTCGTGAACCATCAATTGTTGCTAAGAAGGGTGACGTATTTTTCAAGGTGGACCTTTGGATCGATTTGGTTTTTGCAATGCATCGGTATCAGTCATAAAAATCTGCGAAGTGGGTGTGGCACATAGCCTCCTCGCAACCATCAGATGCTACGTTTCCGCATGCGCAGAGGCTCATGATGGGGATCATGATTTTTACAGACCATCTGTTCGTACATGCCAATCCGAACAATCCCTAAACATTTCATCAAATTCGGATGAAAAATGTAGAAGTTACGGCCGTTACAAGGATTTTACGTTTGCGCATGCGCCGAGGCTAAGTAGCCTACTATCGATAGTACTATCGATAGTACTATCGATCTGGGAATGGGGGGCCAACTACACACCGACCCGCACAATCTAAATCGGACATTATCTTGGTATAGTTAAGCCTGTTTTAAGGATTTAATGTCAGACAGACAGTCAGAACCAAAATTCTTCAGGAAGGCCGTTAACGTGAAACGCAAGTGGAAATTTTGATTTTTGGAGAATTTTTTTTCAACCTTTAATATTGAAAACAATGCTTCCGCTACCTTGATTGACTCGGAAGCAATAACAAAAACGTTGACAATGTTAGAAGAACACTAAACTTTGTACGCTAATATCGTAATATTATTAAACCTGTTTTACGGTAAATAAAATTATTGCAAGGCAAGAGGCAATATGCCCGCACCGCCTGGCAAGTGTTTCGCATGCCCTAATCCTTGAGGCCTTGCTCATTATTTCATAATAAGATAATGAGAAGGTAGCCTAGACGAATTAGACCAAAAATGGGCAAGCAGGAGAAATAATTCATAGTAAAGAGATTCCTTCACCAGGGTCTTCCTTCACTCGTGGTTAGTCATACTTCAAAAGTCTCCGTGGGTGGGGGGTGAGGTCGAGGATGAGGGAGGATTTTCTCCTTTTTGCTTCCGAGTCTACCAAGGTAGCGGAAGCTTTGTTTTCACTTTTCAAGGACGAAAAAAAAAAGTTCTCCAAAATAAAAAATTTCACTCGCATTTTGCGTTTTAGACCTTTCTGAACAATTTTGGTTCAGTGTCTGTGTGTCTGTCTGTCTGTCTGTCATGATTTCCTTGTAACGCGCATAACTATACGAAGTTATTGTCCGATTTCAACGAAATTTTCAGGGATTGTGCGAGTTGGTGTGTAGACGGTCCCCTATGAAAATCACCACCTTCGGACTGATAGTAGCCACTGCGCATGCGCCAACGTGAATTCCTTGTAACGACCATAACTTCTACATTTTTCATCCGATTTCAATGAAATTTTCAGGAATGTTACAGATTAGTATTTAGATGGTTTCCTATGAAAATCATCATTCCCGGACTGATAGAAGCGACTGCGCATGCGCAAACGTGAATTCCTTGTAACGGCCATAACTTCTACATTTTCCATCCGATTCGAATGAAATTTTCAGGAATGTTACAAATTAGTATTTAGATGGTCCCCTATGAAAATCACTACCTTCGGACTGATAGTAGC
The DNA here is from genome assembly GCA_009739505.2 of Apolygus lucorum. Lineage (NCBI taxonomy): Eukaryota > Metazoa > Arthropoda > Insecta > Hemiptera > Miridae > Apolygus > Apolygus lucorum. The sequence goes on from CM019182.2 coordinate 57,033,231, forward strand.
CACTGCGCATGCGCAAACGTGAATTCCTTGTAACGACCATAACTTCTACATTTTCCATCCGACTTCAATGAAATGTTCAGGGATGTTACAGATTAACTTGTTTTGATGTTTCGAGATTAACTACTATGCATCGGATCATCTATACAATCGGGTTATGGATACGAGGAAGCTATGTGCCACACCCACTTGGCAGACGTTTTTTTGATTTTTTCTTCGGGTTTTGGCCTATAACTTGGAAAGTAAGCGTTCTAGCGACTTGTGTACGATAACCAATATTAAAGTACATAAAATTTCCTACAATTTTTATTCCTGACTTAAGTCTCTACGATTGCGCGTTCTGCCCTAGAGAGCGTTGAAAAGTAGGTTTCGTTTTGAAAAATCAGCAAAAAGGCCTTTTTATGCTCTTTTTATTCAAAAATCACTCTTACGAAGCCTCTAGGTAACTTCAAATATGCTCATGACTTGTTTTCCGAACTTCAGTGATGCTCAGAAAGTGACTTGAGCAGGTTTTGTTGCTCCTGTCACTTTTACCCGACTTTTCTAAGAACACAATCGTGTTGGTCTCATGTTGTTTTTAGCCCCTGAAATACTTCTTTCAAATGATAATACGACGTCAGTAGAGAGAAAAGGGCGGTTCTACCCCATAACTATTAATACTACGACCTTTGACCTTTACCCCTACCCCCCCCTCCCACCCCCTGACCCCACCCCACCACCCCTCCCGCCCCCTGACCCCCTCCCGCCACCGCCCCCTCCCGACCCGTACTCCTCCCGACCCGTACTCCTCATGACCCGTACTCCTCCCGCCCCGTACTCCTCCCGCCCCGTACTCCTCCCGCCCCGTACTCCTCCCGCCCCGTACTCCTCATGACCCGTACTCCTCCCGCCCCGTACTCCTCCCGACCCGTACTCCTCCCGCCCCCTTATTCCTCCCCTCCCCCCGTACTCCTCCCGCCCCCATACTCCTCCAGGCCCCGTACTCCTTCCGCCCCCGTACTCCTCCCGCCCCTTTACTCCTACCGCCCCTTTACTCCTACCGCCTCTAACCTCTACCCCCCTTACGCCTTTCGCCCCTTACTCCTCACTCCCCCCTCCCCCTCGACTCGTTCCTATCACTCCCCATACTCCCCCACACGTACCCCATATATCCCCCCATACTCCCACGTACTCCCCCAAATTTACCCCCACATATTCCCCCATACTCCCACGTACTCCCCCAAATTTACCCCCACATATTCCCCCATACTCGCCCAAACTTACCCCACATACTCCCCCATACTTACCCCTACACACTACCCCCACATACTCCCTCATACACTCACCCATACTTCCTAACACACTCACCCATATTCCCTCACACCTACCGCACATATTCCCCCATACATACCCCTACACACTCCCCCATACCCCACACACTCCCCCTCACTCTCACCCCTCATTCTCACCCTACCTACCAATGTCATAAGGTATAAAACTACAATTTAAGCTAGCTTGAGAATGGAGCTTCATGATAGGTTAACTATATGGCAGCATGGTCGATCTATCCTACCTTGTAATCATGTTTCAATCTCTACTACAAGTTTCAAAGCAAGGTCAGTACAACTAAGAGAAATTACATTTATTGTCCTGAAAAGGACAGTTCATTGGATCTAAGGTAAGTACAACTAATTTCTTTACCATTAAGATTCAAATAGTACCATTGTTCGACCCACTTGGTCGTTGGAATTTCCAACTAAGCTCTATCACCGCGTCAAGGTGGGGTCAATCGATAGAGTTTTTTTTTTTTTAATTTATTTTTCAACATGAATTAATATAATTTTATCAAACAATATACAAATTTTTAAATAAAAAATATTTGAACATGAACGATAAACATAATGTATTAGCCTAATAGTTTGAGTCATCATTTTTATTGTCTTTTTCCCTGCCGACCCTCTCTCCCGAAGGGATTTTCACCGCAACCTTTGAGAGGGTTACTCGGCCTGTCCTCACTACTAGCACCATACAGGATTTACCGTTCGGATACTTGGACCAAAGACAATAAAGGATGTTACATCTCAACTTTTTTTTTATTCAAATTTTTATTACAATTTAAACAAAATTAACAAACAATATTCAAACATAAACGTAAACACAATTTTTTTAACATTTCAACTTTAACTATTAATTATGAAAAACATATTTACAAACAATCAGTAATCATCCAGTCAGCTATTGCTCTACATTTATGGAATGCACATAATGTTGGTGCCGAATTATGAAAAATACAATGCGATCCTATCGCTAAAGGTTCAAGTAATGAAGATATTTTGGGGCATCCAATACTTTCAACGTCAACTATCCGTAGGTTTCTTGGAACCAGCTGTTGAATGAATTCAACCTTTTGCTTTCCTTTCACGTAGATGATATCATAATTAGAAGAGATGCGATGAAAAATATTTGATAGCTGGCTGTATTCCACATCTCCTTCATCCCACGGAATTCTATGTACATGCTTTACGATCCAATTATTAGCTTTTCGAGCCTTTGGAACGTAAATGTACAATCCCTTGGGTGGTTTGAAAATCCAATGTTGTGCTGAGAAAACATTGTGATCACTCAACGATAACTCTTTAACGATATGCTTCATTTCATTGTTGAAGAACCAGTGGAGATCCAGAACAACCTCTCTCTTTGACGGCATGATGATGACTGAATGACAATCGATTATGGTACTCCTTTTATATAGGCTTCACGTGACAAATGTCAGTGGTGAAGTGGTCCAGCTGCTGAGGTTCGATGATTCGCTAAATCTCCTTCAAGACGTAGGATTCATACCTACATGCAGTCTGACAACATTTTTATACCATTCGACGGACTATATTGGTCAAGGGTTGTACTCCACTGATCGGTCGTGAATGATGAGGCAATACGCTGTTGTGTCACCGGGAAATGCTACGCTCGCTTCAAATTCCAACATCACATCTATAGGTCCAGATTTGATGGATTCACTCTGTTTTGAACAATCCAAAACAACCAAAGTTCCTCTTTCCTTGAATTGGTTGAGTGAAAGTAATGGATGATTGTATTCAACCCCGTAGTAACTTTGTTGAAATGTGGCATACATTCGGTAAAGGACAGAAAATTGATTTCTTTCAAAGTTGATATTCAGATCATCGTATGGGTATGATTTTGAGTTCAAAAATAACTTCACATTGCTCAGATTACAATGGTCGAAACGGCATGACAGTTTCCTCACCGTGTTCTTTCTTCCAGTTTGAAAAGCTAATATTACGTATCTAGGTTTTTCAACTTGAGACGACGTCTTGACGTTCCATACATGCTTCTGGGTTGTCGGAAGTAAAGGGTATTCGTAGAGCTCCAAGCAGCGGAAATCCATTCGTATTTCCTTTTCCTTTTGAAGATGTCGATGAAGTTCCAGTCGATGATGATTGTCGAGTGTGAGGTAGGGTACACGCCAGGAGAGGTGAGTCAATTCGATTTTGGCCCGACCTGGTTCAGCTCCTGCAACTCCTTGAGACAAGTAGCAGTTTTCATCTCTTCTCGATCGTAGAAATATCAGTTCTTGCTTGACGTTGATCACTACTTTTTGATAAGATTCGAAGAATCCAAGTAGCATACTGAGGGGTAAACAGACGTTGAAATACCCTTCAGTTGATACGTTGAGAGTATCAGTTACTACCCAACCATAATTTTCAATCTCGTTCTCGGTGCCTTTCATGAACGATGTGTAGCCTTTCATCGATGATGTTATGCCGGGATTCCTCACTCGGTCGATTTCTGTGGCACATATTTCATAGCGTATCTCATCAAAGAGAAACGGGAAGGCGTTGCTGGTCATTGACATAGTAGCTGGTGGCGGTGGTCCTGATCCATCTTCCTTCAGGAAACGTCCTTGTAGCTCCAGGAAACTTTGACTTGGTAGGGTGAAGAGGTCTTGATGCTGTATGGCGATCCGTATTTCCTGTCCATAGTCCAAGGATGAACCGTAGGGGTAGTGAGTATGATACTCCACCCGTTCAACTCCTTCCTCCTCATTAGATAGGTGCTCTTCAACGTTCAACATGTTGACTCTTCGAGATCCAATTAACAACTGACTGATTTCAGGGTGTGCAGCTCCTTATATACTATCTTCATTGAGCAAAATTCTCGGTATTGATCCAACTATTATGTCTCGAGTCGAATCCCAACCATTTTACGTACGCTCGACCCTCTCCATCTCGTCGTAGTATCTTCTCCACAAGATATATTCTTGGGTACTTGGTCAATTGTAGTTCTTCTTGATAAAATCCTCCGGCAACTTGTTTCTTCTCACTATCCTCCAGGATGTAGGTGGGTGGTACAGTCTTCTTCACTCGAATGATCTTGAATATTTCAGTTGACCACGAGGGAGTGTATCCCTTTTCAAATTCTGCTTTCCTCTTGGATATCCTCACGTAATCGTCAATCTTGAATTTTGGCTGTTGTTTCTTCCTCTTCTTCGGTGCGAATAAGGTCTTGAGTGCCAACTTCTCTTTTCGTTTTCCTTTGACATCTGCGGGTGCCATCTTGATCGAGGAATGTTTGGTCTTGTTATACAGTCCAACGATTTCTTCTATAACATTCACCCATTTGTAATGTCCCTGCATACTGAATTGTTTCCAAAGCAATGTCTTCAGAGTGCGAATCACTCGTTCCACTATTGACGCTTTCAGATTGGTGAAGGTAGAGTAGTGGTTGATGTTATGACTGTTCAGTAGCCCTCTCATAGTGGCGTTATAGAATTCTTTTCCACGATCAGTTTGTAAATGACGTGGTAAACGTGGTGCTGACTTCTCGAATATCTGCTGGAATCCCATACTGGTTGCTGTGGCTGTCTTGGATTTGAGTGGAGCTATCCAAACGAATTTCGATAGGCAATCTATTACAACGAGTATGTATCGGTTTCCTCCATTGATTCTCGAATACGGTTGAAGTTCCAGTAGATCTGCTTGCCATAAATCGTCTATTCCTTTCAGAATCACTCTTCTTCTTTTATAGTTTCTTTCTGGCTGGTCGATGAAGCTCCTCAATGATTTTTCTCTTGACGTCTGTCATGTTTCGAGGCTTGACACTGAATGATGATGTATTCTCAGATACTGATGTTTATATAGGTTGAGGAAAATCACGTTTACATGCTGACCCTCCCATCCGAAGGGATTTCCACCTCAACCTCAAGGAGGGTTACTCAGCAAAAATTAGAGATTTTCTTTGATACCGTCTATTAAAAACAGGTCCTCACTACTAGTGCCTCATAGGACTTACCGTTCGGATACTTGGACCCAGACGATTATGAATTATTTTCAGATGAAGTACTGGGCTTCTTTCTTGGGTAGAATTTCCTAATAATAGCCCATTTCGGATGTGTCCGTTCAATGTTGAAATTCTCTGTTGAACTAAATCTTTTCTTATGTGCATTGGTCGCATCCAGTATCCTCTTATAGGATTGAAGATCATGGTCCCTGATCATTGTCTTGTCCGGATTTTTCATGAAGAGAAGTTCTAATAGTCCGAGGGTGCAATGGATTTGCATGTCTGTTCCTATTCGCATTACATCATCTCTGATAGTTACATAACTGTCTCCCAATGTGAAGCGGTCAGATTCTCTGTGGTAGTGGATTCCGTAAAGGTCATCAAATCCTGGTTCTCTATCAATTTTCTTCCTTACGTACTCTGATGCATAATGTCCATATGATGGCTCAACTGGTGATGACGATGCAAATGGTTCTTGAGGG
>CM019182.2:57039083-57096109 GCA_009739505.2 Apolygus lucorum
AAGCTTTTGAAGTGCTTTGGTGGCAGCCTCGTTACTAACAACTCCTTGAATTGCTACCGAATGGAAGAAAATCGTATGTCACTAGATTTCTTCATTTTGTGAATAAAAGATAGTGCTATGTGCCCAAGGCATCTTCTCCCAACTATAAATAATCCACCTATAAAAATTGTTTACTAGGTAGGTACTTACTCCTCCAAGAAGTAGAAACTCGCAAAACTCTAGTTTATTCTTCAATACGAGTACTCACGGCCTCACACTACTTTTTTTTTCAACAGCAAAAAACCCGAAAATGAACATTTTATAATTGAAGAAAGCCTTTGTGGAAGCTGCGAAAAGCCGGAAAAACTTTTGACGACGAGATCTCTTTCCTGGGAGTCTCACTTGAGTGCCGTCCCCTTCAGTCAGAAGGGACGTAATGTTTCCAGAAACATAATATGTTTCAGATATTATCTGAAATGGCCATCAAGAGCTAAACTAATCTCAGACATACATTTTCAAGTAAAATGGTACTTACTGCGGCACAGGATGGAAGATGAATGTAACGAAGAGAGATAATACGTACCTGAAAATAGATAAAAGAGAATAATTATTGTTCTTGAATGTTTCATAAGTCCTAAATGAACAACAATTCATTCGTGTTGCCATTAATTTTTCAATGGAGAAAACTATTAACATTATCGTGACATTCATGATTCATCAATTAAATTAATTACATTAATGACATTTCATTCTCTCAACTTTACACCCGATAACTCTATAACATGTCGATTTTGAGAGAGAAAAAACACTTTATTGAACATTGTAGAAGGAATAAAGGTGGACAAGGACTCTGGTAGTTGTCCATTTTATTTTGTGGGAGGAAACCATAAAGCCCTCTCAACTTTCAAACGCTTTCTGTGAACCTAAATTAACGGTAGGAAATGTTTGAAGCAGATTGATAACCACAACAAAGTTGACAATCGTCAAACAATTAGCATAGTCTTATTTGGCGCACTTCCCTTATTTCTGTGGATACTGTGCTCTCGTAGAGTCTAATAGATACCAACCAACTAAAATCATTGGTAGAATTTAGGTTTTATGGAATAATTCCCACGTGGGAGATAGAAAGCGAATGGTCTCAAGGGGCGAACGCTGTATACATTACCTTCCCCACGAGGGAAAAATTTCAATGGTTTTGTTCTGATTCCTTTCAGAAAAATCCATAATAACCCTTCGTATTATTCATTCACGGGATGGCGAGGCAATTCTTTTGACCAAGTTCTTCGAGCGGAGGTAACTTTTGATTCCTTCTGAATGAAAATAAGTCTGCCTCCGGATCCTATTTGAGAACTCGGGCGATGCAAGGAGTTTTCCAAGTTCATTCAAAAGAGCGGAGAAGTTAGACGATTGAGGATTTCTCCACAATAACAAAAATGCGATGTTTCATAAGTCTGATTATATTCCTCGAGATACCTAGGTAGCAACGATGTCCATCTCATTTTGGAGCTTCTGTGAGTTGTACTCTCAACGTTAATTTACTTCGTTACTATTGCTTGTTGCTCACGATCGAAAGTGAGAAACCCTGAGGTACTACACGTATAAAGTAAACGCTGCAAATTATTACACAATGGTTTATTATTTTTCTATATAGATCACTCGTCTGCAAAGCCACCAACCATCCAACATGAAGAAAAACATCGATCGCATTTCGGTCAGCTTTAATTTGAACGGAGATTAGGCCTCTTTCGCGATTCACACTCGTGTTTCTGATTTATCGTACGTAAAACCCTTAAATTCTCGTAGCGAGCGAACGGTTTGTCCTACAGAGCTCCGCGTGGTCTCAAAAAATTCTAAAAATTCTATAGAATCTTAAATTGAAGGAAGAACAATACCTTTATAACGAAATTTTTTGAGTTAGGGCGTTTTCAAAATTTCAAAATTCATTTTTGAACCCTTAGAAGTGATTTACATCAACCAAAAGCTTCGGGGCGCAACTAGACCCCGAATGGAGCCTATATACCAAATTTCATCAATATCAGTCCATGGAAACTACTAAGAGAAAACCGCAGTTTTTATTCGATTTTCGGACTCTACGTACCTTGAAACGCAAACCACAAATTCTGTGAGGCGGGGGGGGGGGGGTAAATTTTTTCTTCTTGGTCGATTCCAAGGTCAATAATTGAAAATAATAAACCAAAATCTGGGAAGAGTATTTATAATGCATACTTTCAAATTTAATAATAATATTTCAATCATACTTGAATTACAAGTGGGACTTCATTTCTAAAGAACGTGCAGAGAGTTTATCGAATAAAATCGCATCAAATTGTTACGAAACGCTTTATTCTCTTATGTAAGGATCATCCAACTACCTTCTAACGACCAGGGTTTAACGTAGGGGTGGTACCATTCGTTTCTTACAATCTAACACTGTCTTCAATTGTGAACATCAACAAACATTCATTAATTAAGTAAACAATTATCTTAATTATTAGCTGATGACTCCACAAAAAAAACTCGGAATAATGTCAAAAATGTCTTAAAAATTCGAAAAATGTTTAATTAACTAAAAAACAATATTTAGCTGTATTTTGAAAGTTTTCAAGGATTTTTCATGCAAATTTTCTTTTATTTTCATTTTTGAAAACCTTTTTCCCAACTTTTTACCCTGACATCAACCAAAAGCTTCGGGGCACAACGGGACTCCAAATAGAGCCTATGTTCAAATTTCATCAGAATCGGTACATGGTAACTGGACAAAAAGCTGAGTATGGGATACTATGGACGGACGGATAAATTTTATTCGATTTTTGGAATCTGCATACCTTGAAACGTATACCATCAAATTGTGTGAGGGGGAGGTAAATAACATTCCGTCCTGGTCCTGCAAAAATTGAAATTGCAGGCTATCCTTAAGACATGAACATCCAAAAGAGTTTGCCAAGTGGGAGTGGCACGTAGATTCCTTGTATCCTTGACCCGATTGTTTAGGTGACCAGATGCGTAATAGCTTATCTCATTTTCATTGGTATCTGTGACAAATCGTCTGCGAATACCATAACGATCCCATGATCTTCCAAAGAAACAAGTTGTCTAGTCGGATGAGAAACGTCGAGTTCCACTTGGGTTGAAGTTGAGGTAGCCCAAGGACTCCCCGACATCCGGAACAGGTGCGCCACCTTGAGTACCTCCTCATAGATGGCCAGAACTGCTTTATCGTAACTCCAAACTATTGGGATGAAGAGCCTCGAACCGTGATGGAACAGGATATTCCAAGAAAGGCTCTCCGATCACGAGTTTACGTCATCGTGGAAACGTGAAACTGGTGATCGAAGGTTGATCTTCGAGACCTTCAAATAAATTACAGAATTGAATGGATTCTGGGAACAAAGTTACAACTTACATGATTAAACAACAACAACAATGTTAAAACCTCCTCCGAGTTGTTGGGCGGTAAGTTACCTAAGTTACTTACGCTGCAGTAAGTTACTTTTACTGCCTTTGTGCATGGATGGCTTTTTAGGACGTCCCACAGTAAGACTTGGGCGTCCTTATGCGATCGATCTGGGGTAAAGTTGGACAACACTCAACAGAAAAAAAAAATAACCACACAGTAATCCGTTTTAGACCATTCTGAATCCAAATCCGAAAAAAAAACCATAAGTGTATGTGTATCTTGTGTACTCTGCACAGGCCTTAGTTCTCAACCGATTTTCCTGGTTCTTTTTTTGTTCGACGCGAAAAACTATCTAGTTGTGCACTACGTCGCCGGAATTTCGAATTTTGCCTTTTAAGGGGAGGAAAGGGGGGGTTAATGCTCAAAAAACGTGCGTTTTTGGGCATAATCTTGTGTCGTCTGCACAGGCCTTAGTTCTCAACCGATTTTCGTGGTTCTTTTCTTCTTCGACGCGAAAAACTATCTATTTGTGCACTACGGCGTCGGAATTTTGAATTTTGCTTTTTAAGGGGGGGAAAGGGGGAGTTAATGCTTAAAAAACGTGCGTTTGCGGGGGTTATCTTGTAAAATCTGCTCAGGCCTAAATTTCCAACCGATTTGCGTGTTTCTTTTTTTGTTTGACTCAAATAACTTCCGAGTTGTACATGATTTTACCAGAGTACCAAAATTTGCAAGGGGAGGGGATGGGTGGGGGTATAATATTCACAAAATATCCGATTTTTCAATATTTCGGTTCCTTTACTGCTTACTAATTGTACCCAACCTTTGAAATTGAGGAAAAATTCTCATTATACCTCTGGATTTTCATGAATTATTCTCTGTGCCACCATGGAACTAATAGTGGTGCCACCATGGTGCCAGGACACCATAAACCGCATATTTCGTGGTTTTTTTTTTGTGTTTCACCTTGAATACGGATGTGAACCTCGACAGACCGCCTACTAAAACTAATAGATGAAAGTTCAATGTTACGACGTATTTCCGCGTTGGTGCCAGCCCGGCACCATTGGTACGGAGGGTGGGGGGGGGAGGGTGAACTCGAATTCGCATGTTGGGTATCGTAGATCATGGATTTTAAAATGCTCATCAGATTCGAGGCTCCCATGCTACTAGAAATGTTATGGAGGATAATGGTGAGGGGGGGGGGGGTCACTATTTCTAGCCTAGAGTAATAAATAAATTACATCGAGTGAAACAGTTTTATCGCTGACCAACTGGTTAAACTGATCCAATACTTATCCAATGGGACGTCCCCTGGAATGCATGCATTACTAACATGCATTATTATGCATGCATTATTAACAATATGTTTACTTAGTTACTTTTAATTTTCGTATTTTGCAGGCCCTTTCCTTTTAAAACTAATTTGTTGTTCAACTGTTTGTTGTGTGAAACAGTATTGTTCTAGGGGATCTGGAGAATATGATTAATTAATGAGAATAATTTAATCGTTGCTGTATTCTACCCCTAGAGAACTATACGTTTCGTTTGAATACCTATTCCTTGTTGGAGATCAACCTAGGACTAGGGATGATAAATGAAAGATACAAATTGAATTAGTAAAGATAAATAGATATAATATCCTATAATCAATGAGCCTTGTATCTATATGTGAGAGGGGAAGAAGTATCAATAGAGTTTACCTATTAGATCTTCGGATTTGAACCACGAGGGTAAGGGAAGTGATCTAGTATGAAAATATTGTACTTACAGATCAGTGTATGGAATTAGACTGGATAGCTATCCATGAGTGGCGATTCGATAGAGCGGAAGGTGACAGGGTACTGTCCACCGATGAAAAGAATGAACGCGAGGACCTATCGACTCTTACACCGAAAACATCCGTTCAACCTCCTCCTAGCTTGTCACTCGTCCAGGGAAATCCCATTTTCGGTCACTTCCGCTCAAATCCTTTACCTGACTTTTCGCTAGGTAGGCTTGGGTGAGAATTCATAAAGGGAAGGAACACGGGTGGTGATTTATCACTTGAACCCCTTCAGGAATTTACAATGGAAGCTGTGGAATATGACTGGAAATCCTAAGTGGGCCACATCAAAAAGATTGAGAATGATTATTGGTGGAGTGCCACGCACGGTACGTGGACGGCAAAATCAATAAAAGTGGCAAGAAGTCTAAAAAAATCACCAAAAATCGAAATATTAGTTTGAAGAACTTTGTCTGCCATGTCTGCCTACATATGATTTTTACTCGTGTTTGTTAACAAAAATGAATCGATGAGAAAAAATATTGTAATTAAAATTCAAAGTCGTGCATCACGACCGCATGAGCGATTTTTTTTTAACATTAGGTATTAAAAAACAACTTTTGAATTTTCAGCCATTTTCCGACGTTTTTAGTGGATTTAGAGCCCTTATATTCTATGTGAGAACACATTTGCGCATGAAAATGTGAAACAATCCTGTTTACAGCCCACGAACTTATCCACTCATTATGAATTTTGAGATTTTTGGTATTATATAAGACATTTTTAAGCAATTTCCAATCACATTTTTCAATGTTTTGAGAACTTTTTTGCGTACTTTAATTTACAATTATTTGATTTATGGCATAAAAACTTTCTCTACACAGAAATTTGCTTCCATTTAAAATATTTAATCTTTATAGCTATTTTTAGCGATTTTGTAAAGCAAATTTTTGAAATTTGATCAATTTTTAGTTCTAAAAATGGTAAAATCTAGGAATCGTTTGAAATGCCCCTAAACGGATTTCTACAGAGAAACGTTTCGAAAATATTTTTCTACAGATTTGAGGCCAATGCAATACCCAACTTTTGGTTTATAATTTTCAATGAACCTTTGGAATCGACCAAGAAAAACATTTTTGTAACCCCCTCAAAATTTGTTGGTTTACGTTTCAAGGGGGAACTAGGAAACTCATCGAAAGGACACTCATCGAAAAAATCATGGAATGGCGTTTTCGATAGGTTTCCCATCCAGAGTGGACACTCATCGAAAAGTGACGTCTGAGAAACTCATCGAAAAGTAGAGTCTACTCAATTTAATAGATTAATTCAGTTATTTGATCGAATAATTTTTTGATTCGACTTAAGTCCAGCACTGTCGAGACACTCCTCGAAAAATAGCTTCGGGACACTCATCGAAAGTAAAAGCTCGGGATACTCATCGAAAAATCTGATTGACAGGATATTCGTTACCTTCGGGTCAACCCTGAACTACCTGCTATTATAACAGCCCAAGGCCACCTTGAACACCAGGCCAAAACCCTCACCTTCTATAGCTCTGACGTAGCCCTACCTCCTTTGTTAGGGCTTCACTACCTTTAGTGAGGCTGTAGTTTGTCTAATTACACACAAATTATGAGATTATAAATTATGTTCACAATTACCATGATCGTGTGTTGGAACGAATGACTCTCGCAACCATATGAAAGATGAGTGATTTGAATGGTAACACCCAGTCATACACATGATAGCAAATATCTTCGTTTTATTTTGTTTTTCAGTTATAAACTATTTAATTCAAAACATTGCACTAACGTTTTGCGTTGTTGTGATCGGGTGACCCCAAATCGTTCAAATTTTGTACGTATTTGCTCAAGTTTCCGCAGACGTAAAATTTGTTATGAAAACGATTTGATTTTAACTCGATTTTCGGATTCCACGTACCTACCTACTAAACCAGCATACAATTTTGAGGGGGAGAGGGGTTATTTATTTTTTCATGTTTGATTCTAGAGGTTTATTATTTAAAATAATAAAACAATTCACAGCCAAGTGGACAGGCACTGAAGCTTCCTCACATAGAATCACAAGGACATATAGAATTTGCACATTACACATGTAAATGAAATATTCTGCTAATGGAATACTGTTGTTCACACATCTGATCTGACATTTCTGAAATCCTTCCTACCACTTCCAGTGGTTTCCAAGAGGCTGTGCACGAAATTCCAGCGCTCTAGGATGATTAAGGGAGAATTCAGCTCTATTGCTTACCCAGCTGATCCGACATTCCTGAGATCCTACCAATCACTTCCAGTGGTCTCCTAGAGGGTGCGTACCACAGTTTAGTGCTATAGGATAAACTGGAGAGAAGAACACTATGTTAGGAGCTTCATAGCTCATACAGCTGGTCTTGGCTCCTAGAAGGCAGTTCACCTTGTTAAAGAGTTCTATGAAACTCTGAGAAAGAAAAGTAAGAGGAAAATAGCGCCAAACGACTGTGAAGTAATTTGCGATTATGTTGACGTTTCCCCCCGCTTTTTTGTCGTTCTCAAAAACGTCGTCAAAAAGTCGTCGCTCAAAAACACACTCGGGGTTCCCCCAAACTCGTTACTCTCGTCGGCTCCTGCTGATCTGACTCAATCAGCAATCCTCCTTGGACTAATCCCGAAGTTTCACGATCACGATGAACTCTCCGTCAAGGAGCCAACCCGCACACACCCTGAAAATTTCATCAAAATTGAACCATCCCTTCATACCCTTGGGGGGGGGGGGGGAGCAAGGGATTGACCACAGGGAGACAGACCGACAGACACGGAACCAAAGTTGTTCAAAAAGCTGTGAAACGCAAAATGCGAGTGGAAATTTTGATTTTGGAGGACCTAAATTTTTTTGACTCGCTGCACGAATACAAAGCTTTTTTATCTTTCGAATAGTTATCCTCTGTATTAGGGCTCTAGTTAACAAACGGCCAGAAAAAGCAGTTTCTTGCATGTTTGACAGCAAATAGGGTGTGCGCATGGTTTTTTTGTGTGTACATTTCCGAATGATGGATCTCAGTGAGAGCTTTCCAAAAAGGTGCAACATGCAAGCGGAAAAGGATCTTGAAATGCATAACCACCGTTAAGCGGGGGCTTACAATAACGAATCAACTGAGGAGTGGTGTGGCCTGTTCTATCTAACCTCCTTGGAGGCCCTGGCCCATGTACCTGACAGCGAGCGGTACGGTATAGGTAGTAAACCCTTCAGAGGTCTAGTTTGAGGACTTTCCTTTCGATGACTGTCCCTTAGGAGTATTTTCGACGAGTGTCCACAGGGAACGAGAAACTCATCGAAAATAATTATCAACTAGTTTTATCATTCAATTCATATCTCCAATGTCCGATTAGATATTTTCGACGACTTTCCCATCCTCCAGTTTTCGACTAGTGTCCCACCCTATGAGGATACTCCTCAAAAAGCTTCGAGCTCACGTTTTCGATGAGTGTCCTTTCGATGAGTTTGTAGGGACCCGTTTCAAGGTAGGTAGAATCCAAAAATCGAATAAAAATTTGGCCGTCCGTCCGCCGTACGCGGCACTTTCCCCACTTAGCATTGACCGATTTTGATGAAATTTGGTATGTAGGCTCCATTTGGGGTCTATTTGTGTCCCGAAGATTTTGGTTGATGTAGGTCACTTCTAAGGGTTGAAAAATGAATTTTGAAAACGCCCTGACTCAACAAATTTTGATATAAAGGTATTGTTTTTCCATCAATTTAAGATAGTCGCTCACTACGAACATTTAAGGTTTGGACGTTCAATAAATCAAAAACACAAGTGTGAATAGCAAAAGAGGCCTAATCTCAGTTCAAATGTCTGATCGGTGGCTTTGCAGACGAGTGATCTAAGTAGAAAAATTATAAACCATCGTGTAATAATTTGCTCCGTCACATGTGTCACATTGTTTTACTGTTACTTTTAGGCTTTAAGATTTTTGACCATTGTCAATGCAAATTTATTGTTATATGACAATTAAAATATTTTGTAATGACTCACACTTGTAACTACGTAGTTCTCAAATAAAGGTCGAGGGAAACCCTGAGTGACTCACACCATGCAAGGTGGGTAAGGTGAGGTACGGGGAACAGTGACATCAGTTGACGTCACCTTTTTCCACCCTCCTCTTACCTTGTCAAGTCCATATAAAAGGAGGACTCAGGGCTTCCCCTTCATGCATTCGTCTTCGAAAACTCGACTTGTTTATTTCTCGATCCACCTCGCCTCTTCTCTGAAACCCACAGTTCATCGGAGGGTCTCGGTATGCGATAAAGCTCATCGCGCCGGCTTCTGCTCCCATTTACCCTAGTCGTCGTCTGCCTCCAACTAGGTATAGGTAAATGTGGTGCATTCCCCGGGTCGGCGAGCAATCGCGCCTAGGAATGTATCCGAGCTGGCGATCTTAACACTCTTGCACACGGTCTGCGGTTACCCGCGCCGGGCATCGAGTGTTGTCCCGTCCTTTGTCTTCGTTGAGTAGTAACCAATTAAATTGACAAACCGAAGGAAGCCGATCGCCTTCACGCTCCGACACGCAGTCATAACATTGGTGACCCCGCACGTTTTTGGTTCGCTATTCAACACGTAGCTAACTCGAGGATTATGGACCCACCGCTACCGCCGCCCGCACCGGACTTCGCCGAGGCCACGAAGGTCTCAATACCGCTCACTCTTCCGCCGTTCTACCGAGAGGATCCCCGGCTGTGGTTTATTCAGCTCGACGCAGCTTTCACCGGCGCGCATGTAAACACGCAGCGCGCTCGCTTCACCCGCACGATCCCTCTACTGCCCTACGATGTTGCAGTTCAAGCGGCGGATTTAACACAAGCCCAGCTTGTGACACCATACGACGACCTCAAACAACGGCTCATCGAAATTTTCGAGCCGTCTCGGCATGCGAGGATCACGGCACTCACCGAGCATCGGCCACTGGGGGACCTCAAGCCTTCACAGCTTTTACGCCAAATGCGCCATCATCTGGGGGACCTCACGCCTAATGAGATCTTAAAGGCATTTTGGATCAAGGCGCTACCCGTCGCGGTCCAAATGTCCATTGCTCCGTGGATGGATAAAACGCCAGAATTCCTCGCGCCGATCGCAGATGCTACGCACGAAATACGTAGCGCCGCAGCGGTTCATCAAATCGAACCGGACTGTAATACTGAGGCGGTAGCTACGAAGCGACCTCCGAGACGAAATAGCCCCGCACGACAGTACCAGCGACCTCGTCCGCAATCTCCAGCTCAACAAAAAGGTATGTGCTGGTACCATTTTAAATACCGCGACAAGGCAACTAAATGTCGACAGCCTTGTTCATTCAAAAAGGTACGATGGCAGGAAAACTAGCGGGCCCGCCTGTTTACAAGGCGGGCGCCCCTTTCCAAGACATTTCCAACCGACTATTCGTCAAATGTCATAAAAACAATATACCTTTTTTGATCGATACGGGGGCTAGCATCTCAATTCTTCCGAACTCTTTAGTTCGTCGGAAGAACAAAACATCCGACTACCTACTTTTCGCCGCGAACGGCACCGCCATAACGACCTATGGTAATTTTACAACGAAGGTTCATCTACAAGACGAAATTTATGAATGGTCTTTCGTAGTCGCGGACGTTAAACGACCCATTATCGGAGCCGATTTTCTCGGGTATTTTGGCTTACACGTTGACCTGAAAAACCGAGCGTTATTCAACCCTCACTCGCATAAACCTATACGAGGATACGTCAACACGGTCAACTCCGGCGTCACCACCGAACCTACTCCGCCGACCTTCATCGAAATGCTCAACAAATACCGACCGGAGAAGCGATCTTCATCCCATCTCTCCACGATAAAGCACTTCATTGAAACCAAAGGTCCACCGGTCACAGCGAAAAGTAGACGTCTTCACCCCGAACAACTCCGTCAGACAAAAGAGCACTTCAAACAGCTCATCAACGACGGAATTATCCAACCCTCGAAATCACCTTGGGCCAGTCCTCTGCACGCGGTACCTAAACCAAATGGTACTTGGCGCTTTTGCGGTGATTATCGTCGGCTCAACGAACGCACGGTCGGAGATCAATACGCCGTCCCGCATCTTCGAGATTTTTCGTCTCATTTACACGGATGCACGATTTTCTCCACGCTCGATATTTCACGTGCGTTTCACCATATCGACGTGAACCCTCAGGACATTCCGAAAACAGCGATTATAACGCCATTTGGGCTGTACGAATACAGAAAAATGAATTTTGGATTAAAAAACGCTGCACAGTCGTGGCAGCGATATATGGACCAAATCCTTCGAGACTTCGACTTTGTCTTTTGTTTCCTAGACGACGTCTTAATTGCGTCTCGAAACATTAAGGAACATGAACGCCATGTTAAAGCGGTCCTCAACGTTTTCGCTGCGGAGGGTCTCACGGTAAACAAGGAAAAATGCGTCCTTGCCAAAAAAGAAGTGACTTGTCTCGGTCACATAGTCAACGAGACTGGGATACGTCCGGTTCCTAAGAAGGTGGACAATCTCACGACATTCCCTCTTCCGACTACTGTCACCGACCTACGCAGGTTTCTGGGGATGTTAAATTTTTACAGACGGCACATTCCGAACGCGGCTATACACCAACAGCCGTTAATAAATGCGATTCCGCAGCCTTCCAAAAAGAAGGACCGTCGCACGATTGAATGGACGGAAGAAATGAAATCCGCTTTCAATAAATGCAAAAACGATTTGCAAAACGCAACTACGCTGGCTCATCCTTCTCCGAAAGGTCGACTATCCATTACTACGGATGCCTCGGACGTCGGAATTGGCGCGGTGTTACAACAGGAGGTCAACAACGAGACGTCACCCCTCGGATTTTTCTCTAAAACTTTATCAACAGCTCAACAGAAGTACTCCACTTTCGATAAGGAGCTTCTGGCTATTTACGAAAGTGTAAAGCATTTCAGAGACTTCATAGAGGGACGTACTTTTCATATTGTGACTGACCACAAACCGCTCACCACGTCGCTCCATCAAGACCGAAAAACGGCCTCGCCTCGTCGTATTAGGCAAATGGAGTTTATCAGCCAATTCACGACTGATATCCGATATACACCGGGCACCTCCAACGTAGTCGCTGACACATTATCTCGGCCTTCACTCGAACTTCACGAGCTCACGACTTTTCCGTCCGGAAAAGAAATTTTCCTAAATCAACAGACCGACGAATCACCCGAGTTCCGCAACCTTATTTCGACCGGGCGTCTCGAAGAAACCCAGGTACCTGCGCTCGACCTCTCACTGTGGTGTGATACGACATCGGACATGCCTCGCCCGTTTGTTCCTAAACGACTTCGCCGCAAATTAATTGAACACTATCATTCATTTAGTCATCCAGGAATACGCGCAACACGAGACCTAATTCGCGCGAAACTTTTTTGGCCTCGAATGAACACGGAAATACGGGAATATGTACAGGCATGCGCCAAATGTTCGAAATTCAAAGAATTCCGCCACCCTCAAATTCGCCCAGCAGAATTTGACGATTCGCTTCCCTTCGAAGAATTAAACGTCGATCTCGTGGGGCCTCTTCCGGATTCGCAAGGTTATAGGTATCTGTTAACCCTAATCGACAGGCATACCAGCTGGCCGGAATGTATCCCATTACGAACGATAACTACAAAGGCGGTTACTGACGGCATCCTTAACAATTGGATTGCGCGATTCGGTTGTCCATTAACGATTATTACCGATCAAGGCAGGCAATTTGAGAGTGCAGAATTCTCCGAATTCCTAAAAAAATTCGGCATCAAACGCAATCGCACG
This sequence comes from Apolygus lucorum, assembly GCA_009739505.2. NCBI lineage: Eukaryota > Metazoa > Arthropoda > Insecta > Hemiptera > Miridae > Apolygus > Apolygus lucorum. The sequence continues at coordinate 57,052,058 of CM019182.2, forward strand.
ACGGCCTACCATCCCGAATCGAACGGAAAAATCGAGCGATGGCATAGGGATTTAAAAAACGCCCTACGTACTGCTACTTCTTCGCCATCATGGTCTAAGGATCTTCCGACCATTTTATTAGGGCTCCGCACTACCATTCGGTATTCGGACGGTTACAGCGCCGCCGAACGTACTTTTCGTGCGCCCCTCCGCCTCCCTGCTGACCTATTTCCGCCTCAACCGACGGAATATCACCGACCGCCCGCAAAACCCTCAACGGACAAACGCCCACGGGTTTTCCCCGATTCATTCCAAAACGCAAAAAGAATGTTTTTGCGAGAAGAAGGGCTTCGGAAAGGCTTGAACCCCCTCTACTCCGGCCCCTACGAAGTGATTAACAAAGGAGAGCGAACGGCTACGCTGCTTATTGACGGCTCCCAGGTAACCGTTTCTCTCAGTAGGTGTCGGCCGGCTTTCGGTATTTCCCCCACCACAACAGGGACGGATTTACCTGAGGTACCTCAGGACACAAGCCTACTCGAATCATTCGACGCCTGCCCTTCAACACGAGTACATCGACTCAACGCCAACACATCGACCGCTCCGCTTACACCCAACCACTCATACCGTCGAGACCCGACTTCCGGCTCCCTGACAAACGCCCCGCCGATCTATCGCTCCGATGCCGAGAAGGACCCGCCTCTGCGCACATACGCACAAGTTGTGGCCAGCGAGCGGGAAACAGCAGTCCCCTCGGCTAAACGTGGAACAATTGAAGCTGCCGCACTACTTCAGCCACGCTCACATCGAGATACGACATTCGCACTCGGTACTAAGGAGCCCACACCAACATACATTGGATCCCGCACACTCGCAGACATTCGACGTGCAACAACTCGTCCGGGATACCATGATGTCCCTATTACCACCAACCATACACCCCATCAAGTTTCGCGAAACCGGGACACAACTCAAGCAAGGTGTATCCATTAACCGCGGGGACAAGATCATCGTCGAGATTCGACTCATTCTCCGCCTACTCCACGACCCTACCTGCAACGAAGAGATCAACCTGGCCGTCATAACTGCAAAAATGGAACACATCAATGTTTGCGACTTTCGTTTTTATTATATCGTAAAAGGCATTCCAGTTCTGCATCATTTCTATTTTCATTTCTTTTTCAATCTACCGATTTCTATGTTAACTTCATAATTATTCATACTCGATGTTCAACACAATATTCAATTATGTTTTCCTTTATTTTACGAACTGGGGGACCTCTGTAATGACTCACACTTGTAACTACGTAGTTCTCAAATAAAGGTCGAGGGAAACCCTGAGTGACTCACACCATGCAAGGTGGGTAAGGTGAGGTACGGGGAACAGTGACATCAGTTGACGTCACCTTTTTCCACCCTCCTCTTACCTTGTCAAGTCCATATAAAAGGAGGACTCAGGGCTTCCCCTTCATGCATTCGTCTTCGAAAACTCGACTTGTTTATTTCTCGATCCACCTCGCCTCTTCTCTGAAACCCACAGTTCATCGGAGGGTCTCGGTATGCGATAAAGCTCATCGCGCCGGCTTCTGCTCCCATTTACCCTAGTCGTCGTCTGCCTCCAACTAGGTATAGGTAAATGTGGTGCATTCCCCGGGTCGGCGAGCAATCGCGCCTAGGAATGTATCCGAGCTGGCGATCTTAACACTCTTGCACACGGTCTGCGGTTACCCGCGCCGGGCATCGAGTGTTGTCCCGTCCTTTGTCTTCGTTGAGTAGTAACCAATTAAATTGACAAACCGAAGGAAGCCGATCGCCTTCACGCTCCGACACGCAGTCATAACATATTTATTCAAAGACCTATCTCACTAACCCCTTGGACGAACCAGATTAGAAATTACATAATGTAATTTTTTAAATAATATTTGAATGAAATTCATAAATTTTACATATTTACTTATATGTAACAAGATCTTCACAATCAATCAAGTGGTTTTCTGAAAAGGTGCAACATCAAGAGGACTGAGGATTGGGATGATTGGGATATTGGGTCATTTCCTCGGCTGAAGACTTGTAACCTCAGTGTATATGAACACAAAAATTCTCCTTAAACTCAATTTTTGCTACCGATTTCGATAAAACTTGGCTAGTAGTTGCGTTGATTTATTGAGATCTCTACATATCATGATCGGATTAGTCATCTGTAAAATTATGTTAGCTTGCGAAGTAACTGGACTCCGCAACCACTAGGTATTACAATGAAGTTACTCCCCTGTCAGCTGGATTCTTTCAATCTCTGTACCGTATAATTTAGGCACGTGTTCTTCAACGAGACCCACATGAATTGACAATCTCGCCCGCTGTACAATCACTTCCCGATTTTAACGAGGCAATGGGACCGTAATAATGCGCTTTTGGCGCTTCCAGCGGCCGGGAAAAGGGCTTGAAGAACAGAGAAACGGACTAATCTGGCAGGACGGTGGCGCAGGTGGCTCGTTAATAAAGGGATTGCCATGAATGTGAAACTCCAAAGATCGGAGCTGCGAGCGACGCTGTTCAAATTGGTCGTTACACCTTTCGATCCTCTCCAACCACACTTCCTTCCTCAGCTCCTCGTCTGGTGTAATGAGCAATTACCGGGGTTCTTGAATTCACTTTTTCACCAACGTTTATGAAAATATATTAGCGCAAATGGTGTAGAAACATCAGTTTATACCTTTTGAAGAAAGTTTAAAATTAAAAAAAATTAATTTAATTTAAAAAAAAAATAAACTAAGGCAATATCTTGATTTTTAATTTCTTGTACTGTATTATCAGGGATGAATTTTCTACACTGTGAAACTAATGAAAAAATTGTCAGAACGTCAGTCTAAAAATTCAAAATTTTCCGCTTCCAAACATGGATTCCTCCCTTAAGGACGATTGTAAATGTTACGACTATATTTCTGATAGTGTTCGCAAAAACATCTGACTGTGTAACAATTTATTATACTTACTGACTTTTATTCAGAATTTACTCAAGTTGAAGAAAATTAAAGTAAAGGTTCAGATGGAGATTTTCGGCCGACCCGGAACTCTGATTACACGACGTACGTGTGAGTGAAGGTGGTCTAACTGCCGCAAAATCATTAGTAGATGTGGGTGTAGGATAATACAAAACGCTGCAAATTATTGCACAATGGTTCATTATTTTTCTATATAGATCACTCGTCTGCAAAGCCACCACCCATCCAACATGAAGAAAAACATCGATCGCATTTCGGTCAGCTAAAATTTGAACGGAGATTAGGCCTCTTTTGCTATTCACACTAGTGTTTCCAATTTGTCGTACGTCCAACCCTTAAATTCTCGTAGGGAGCGAACGATTTGTCCTACAGGGCTCCTATTGGAATGGTTGAGAGACTACTAAGAACACTAAAACGAAGGTACAAATCATCGAAAAAAGAGTTGAAAGAACCAACATTAACCCTTCAAAATGTTTTGTTCAGTTACAGGAATTTGCCACAAAAGACTACTGGGAAAGCTCCGGCTGAACTATTTTTAGGAAGAAGATTGCCCACGATTTTTGAAAATTCGAAGCCTCATTTACGAAAATAAATAGAGTTGAAAATTTGGAAGCAACAAATCCAAACAGATGGCAGGAAGCAAAGAATTTTTGAGGAAGAGGAAGAAGTGCGGATAAAGAAAGAACTTGGAGAAGGTTGGAAGCCAGGCGTCATAAAGAAGAGGAACACTGTACTCGCATGAGGTACAGACGGAGGGTCTCATCAAGAGAAAACACGCCGACCAATTGAGATCAAGAGAAGGAGCAATCGATGAAGATGGGAAAAATGTAGGATTACAAGAAACTACATAGTAGATGTCAGTGTTTAGGTTACCAACTAGGTTACTTAGATGATTCTATAAAACAACTAAATTACTTTTGATCTTGAATTCAACCCGAAGACTTCCAATCCTCTAGTGGGTGTGGTGGTTACGATGATTACCCGGCTCGAAACCGTTAAAGTGGATTCTGATTGTATCTCGAGCTGACCTTTCAAACAATTAATGGAAGCGGGAGACGAGTGGAGGTATAACTTAGGTTCTGATGTAGGTTCCTCCAGTCTTTGCAAGTTCTTTGAACGTCTGTGCATCACGAGGAACCCTCACACCTGCATTTTATTTGTGGAATGTGTACAAGAACGGGAGGTCAGGGCAGTAAACTCGGGATCGTTGAAAAGTCTTGATTCTGGGGAAAGTTTTTCCTACAGTGTTTAAAAAAAATAATAATAAAATAAAAAATGGATCATAAAAATTAAATTTAAAAAAACAATAAACATTTTTACTTTTAGCTCTTTATTACCTACGCATTATACTACACCTATCTAATCAAAATATTTTTTTTAGCATTAGAGCGCTGATGTTTAAAGGTCTTCCCAACGATGCCCTTTTGGTTTATTATTTTCAATAATAAACCTTTGGAATCGACCAAGAAAAAAAAATTTTTAACACCCCCTCAAAATTTGATGTTTTACGTTTCAAGGTACGTAGAGTCCAAAAATCGAATAAAAATTTGGCCGTCCGTCCGCCGTACGCGGCACTTTTTCCACTTAGCATTGACCGATTTTGATGAAATTTGGTATGTAGGCTCCATTTGGGGTCTAGTTGTGCCCCGAAGATTTTTGTTGATGTAGGTCACTTCTAAGGGTTCCAAAATCAATTTTGAAATTTTGAAAACGCCCTAACTCAAAAAATTTGATATAAAGGTATTGTTTTTCCTTCAATTTAAGATTCTATAGAATTTTTAGAATTTTTTGAAACCACCCGGAGCTCTGTAGGACAAACCGTTCGCTCACTACGGGAATTTAAAGTTTGGACGTACGATAAATCAGAAACACGAGTGTGAATCGCAAAAGAGGCCTAATCTCCGTTCAAATTAAAGCTGACCGAAATGCAATCGACGTTTTTCTTCAAGTTGGTTGGTTGGTGGCTTTGCAGACGAGTGATCGATATAGAAAAATAAAAAATAATAAACCATTGTGTAATAATTTGCAGCGTTTTTACATTTATACAAAAAATTCAGAAAATTGAAAAAAAAATCATATGGCGTTTCAGAGATATACCAATGTCAAAAACACGAAAAAATCACACAAAAAACACAAAAACGTAACTTGAAAATTTTTTTTTTTTAAGTAATCAAAAATTTTACTTTTTGCTCTTTTTTACGCATCATAATATACCCATCTGCTCAACACATTTTTAATTAGGATTAGAGCGATGGGAGATTTAACGGTCTTTACAACGGTATACCTACTTTTTTTACATTTACACGAAAAATTCAGAAAATTGAGTCAGTCATGGCGTTTCAGATATATACCAACGTCAAAAACACGAGAAAAATCATCAAAGGGTTTTAAAGGAAGGTTAGAAGTATAAGTTTTCAGCTTGCTCAATAGTTCGTAATGTTCTCGATGAAATTTGCAGGGATAAACTCAGGAGCTATCGTCAATCCTGGAATATAATGCCTTCTAGCACCCAAAATGCCTAAACTCAATCTTATTTACGTGAAAGTCCTAAAATGGACGATTCTGAAGAGTTCCTGAACGTATTGACAGAGTGGCAATAAGTTGAAAGGTCCCCCCCCCCCACCGTAACATTCTCATGAAACGTCTGAACTGAGAACTCTTTGAAAGGTAAGAGGTTCTAGGAAACGTCACCACGCAAAAACACTTCCTGCTACTAATCGTTGCCAAGAAGACAATAATTAGAATAGAAAACTGCTGGGAAACCTACCAGCCGCATTTATCAAATCTTGTAAAATCAACTCTTGAATGAAGAAAATTTTAGCAATAAACAATTTGCCGAAGTGTTGTAAAAGTTTGGCCAATATAATAATATTCTATTATATTATGGATGTGGCCAACATGATATATTATGGGTCCATATTATGGATGTGAATTTTGAGTAATATACGAGTGAACAGCTGGTGAGCAACCAAAGCGCTGGACACAAGAAGTGACGCGAAGAAGATTCTTTGTGGTCGTCAGAAAAAACCTTGAAATAACGGGACTCAAGTCAACCTATTTGTAACCATCGGGTAATCACAGCGCCCCTCTTTTTTCGAAACTATCGATTATGTAAATGTTATTCGTGGGGTATTCATAGACAAAACGGGATCCTTTTCAGCTCAAATAGTATTTTGCCACAATTAGCACTTGAGCGCAAAAAGGATCGGTCTGCAGGATTGGTGTTGAAGGATCAGAGCTCTCACAGGTTTGGTTCAACGTGCATGACGATGGCACGTGTGTGAACTGTCAAAATCCGTCCATTCAGAATACTACAAAATAATTCGCAAAACCTCATTTTTTTCGACAAATAAAGTTTTTAATGATTTGATTCCTCACTATCGAACAACACGTTCAGGTTATTCATCGTGAGGAAGCTACAGCTACGTCTCAGACTGACAGCAGAGTGTACCGCATTTCACCCAAGGCCATGATGGCGGGCCTCTTAGCTTGATTCTTAACATTTTTCAAACCAAATAGTCTCGAAAATTCAAACGGTTTAAGGAATTAGAAATGTAATGAACTTTTTTTTCAATATGAAAGCACGAATGTGCTCAGGAATTATAAATGAACATTGAGGAACATCTATGTTTTAATTTTATCGTTTGGTCTGTTTTTCTATTTGTCAATTTCAATTTTTAAAAAAAGAGAGTTAAAAAGTGCGAGAAAATTGTATTCTAATTTCATAGAAATTTGGTTAGCTCAAATAACTAAGTTGCAAAAAATCACTAAAAATAGGCATTTAAATTATTTCGCCTTAGGGAACAAGTTCCATTGGGTACGAGTTTCGAAAAACAGGGTTGTAATTTCAGCTTTTTGAGGGTAGAAGGACATTTTTTCAAGGAAAAACATTTATTTTTTTAATATATTTTAAATTAAATTGTACTAAATCGATTGCTCCAAGAATGATTTAGAAAGTTGGTAGGTAAAAAAAAAGAAAACGCTGCAAATTATTGCCCTAGGTCATTCTTGAAAATTTCAACCCCAACCGCCAACAAAATGGAAATGAAGGGTTGAAATTTTCAGAAATGCCCTAGTAGGTAGTAGGCACCTACGGTTGGTAGGTAGGGATCTATACAGAAGGGTGATCTATACAGAAAATAATAAACTTGGGCAACGATTTGCAGCGTTTTTTTTTACCTACCAACTTTTTTGATTTCCTATTTTCAATAGTGAATCTTTGGAATCGACCAAGATAAAAAATTGTTTACCCCCCCCCCCCAAATTTGTTGGTTTACGTTTCAAGGTACGTAGAATCCAAAAATTGGACAAAAATTTGGCCGTCCGTCCGCCGTACGCGGCACTTTCCCCACTTAGCATCGACTGATTTTGATGAAATTTGGTATGTAGGCTCCATTTGAGGTCTAGTTGTGCCCCGAAGATTTTGGTTGATGTAGGTCACTTCTAAGGGTTGAAAAATGAATTTAGAAATTTTGAAAACGCCCTAACTCAAAGAATTTTGATATAAAGACCGAAATGCGATCGATGTTTTTCTTCATGTTGGATGGTTGGTGGATTTGCAGACAAGTGATCTATATAGAAAAATAAAAAATGATAAACCATTGTGTAATAATTTGCAGCGTTTTTTTCTTGACATGGATTGGTATGTTTTTTGGATGGGGGTCAAGGAATTTTTTGCGATACTTTTTTTTGCCACAAAAAATGCAACGCTGCAACCAGTAAACAAAATCATAGCTACATGTCAGTAGCTATAAAGCAAGGTTCTCTAGAATACTGCGATTATATTACGAGCGATCGGAGAGTTTTTGACATTTTCATGTCTTTCATATGGCACATAAAAAAAAAATCGTCACGAAATTTGATGCAACGAAATTTGTTGCAACGAAATTTGATGCGACGAAATTTGTCCCAAGTCGCCACAATGATGATTATGACCATCAGAAGTGAAGTTGTTAGGTACTTTACAGGTAGGTACTTTACAGTTAGGTAGGTACTTTACAGTTTGATATTACCAGATCAGCTGAGTCGAAAATTGAGCTCCCAGATCAGCTGAGCCAAAAATTGAGCTCCCAGATCAGCTGAGTCGAAAATTGAGCTCCCAGATCAGCTGAGTCGAAAATTGAGCTCCCAGATCAGCTGAGTCGAAACTCGAGCTCCCAGATCAGCTGAGTCGAAAATTGAGCTCCCAGATCAGCTGAGCCAAAAATCGAGCTCCCAGATCAGCTGAGTCGAAAAATCGAGCTCCCAGATCAGCTGAGTCGAAATTCGAGCTCCCAGATCAGCTGAGTCGAAAATCGAGCTCCCAGATGTCTCGGGAGGGGAGGGGGGGGGGGGGGGGCATGAAAATGTTTCAATGTGTTGCAGACTCGTATGCAAGCGTTTTTATTTCTATATAGATCACTCGTCTACAAAGAACACGGCTTTGCCATTGTTACCACCAACCAACATGAATAAAAACATAGATCGCATTTCGGTCAGCTAAAATTTGAACGAAGATTATGCCTTTTTTTGCGATTCACACTCGTGTTTCTGATTGTCCAACCCTTGTTCTCGTAGGGAGCAAACGGTTTGTACTGTAGGTCTCTAAATTTCTATAAATTTTTAAATTCTGTTTACTCATAGAAACAATGGACATATCCATGATCTATCTGGGTTTTTTCAACCCTAATCGGGCCGGTTTCACTAGTGTCACTGAAAACATCTCAGGAACTCCACAGCTTTCCCAAGGTATCACCGGAATTTAATGGACAGCATAATTTTTTTGGAGGCAATTGGAAATTGGAGAGTTATGACAAAAAATTCCAAAGAAATCGATGAAAAAATTTCAAAATTTTTGTTTCTTTTTTGATTTTCAATAACTTTTAAAAAACGTAAAACATAAAATTTTGAGGAAGGTTGAAATGTTTTTTTTCTTGCTCGGTTCTAATAGCTTATTATTGAAAATACAGCTCTGTCAATTAATTTTTAAGTTGCAATTTAAATCTAGTTAAGGTGACACCTTGGGACAATTTCTAAGATGTTTTCGGTGACACTAGTGACACCATGGTCTAACTAGGGTTAACAACTATTTAACAATCAATTTATTTCACATAACAAGTAATTTTCTGAGGAATAATTGCCTGGAAAATCTTCTTGAAAACAATCTAAAGGAGTTTCGAATTTAGTTTAGGCCATCACGAATCACGGCCATCCAGCTCCGTCCATCTCTGTTATGTTGCTTTTTGTTATCAATCAATTGAAATTATCAACATGATCGTGAATATTCACATTGGGAAAGAATAATTCACCGATAATACATTCTGGCACTTTCACGATTACGGAAAAATTATGGAGGAAACTACCGCACACTTGGAAGACGTTTCCGAAGTACAATCTGCACTTGGTGAATTGAATATTGCCAGTGTCAGTATTTACTTACACTTCACCTGTAATGGTGTTGGCGGAAGGGAAAATACTTTTTGGAAGGGGGAAGTGAGTGAACAAAAACAAAAAACGAACCGGAAAATGTTTGCTTACCCCTGCAGTACGGGGGCGTAACTGCTTATGTGGGGGTGTTTGGAGGAGAGAAAGTATGGAGGGGGGGGGGGTGACGTAGGCTTTTCCGAGATAGGAGTAGGGGTGAGGGGGGGTCGGAAAACGCGATTTCCATAGTGATGCAGGAAAATGTTGAAGGGTGACTCAGCTGTGCGGAGTGAAAAGGAAAAGAGAGGATTCCGAGTGAGAGGGGTGAAGGGCGAAATGAACTTATCAGTCTTCCCGTGTTTGGGAGGGCCTGTCAGCGAGGCGGAATCCATATCGTAGATCGCTGGATTATCTTTCAACTCAACAGACGGCGAAGATGAAAAATTAGTAACGGAAAAACGCTTTTCCCATTCGAAGGGCTCGAGCCGACTCTCGAGGATCCGTGGATTACATTGCACATCCATGGTTCCTATTAAATACTCCAAACGAGAGTAATGTGGTATTTTCAAATTCAAATTATCTTCTAACTCCCAAAAGTGGTTTGCAACTACCCTTTATATTATTATTACTGTCCTGTTATTATCCTATCGCACGGACTGGACTTGGAAAAAGTAAGGAGGATAATAAAGTGCGGAAGCGAGCTGCTATTACCTCAATTATATTCCGTGGATACCAGACAGAGTCCAACTATGCGCTTTAAGCAACATGCAGGAGATTGAAAACGCAGAACCTTTCCTAGCAAAAATGCCCAATATTGAGCTACAACAGCAGGCTCATTGGCAAGGCATCTCTAAGCCACGAAGAGCCAATAGAGATACTCAACGGAAGAAGACTGGAAGACAGGGAGAATCTACACAAATTTGCAAAGTCGGCGAGGGCGTACAGAAGATCTCTAATAAAAGTGTTCAATGGGGGGATTGATTTTTTTTTAGATTTTTAATCGAAAGTAGACTACATCCTGAGAATTTTGGCACCAACCGCGACCTTCTAGCGTGAGTAGATCTGTTTCTATGATTTTTTAAAGTTTCGACCGTTTATGACGTCACGCGCCCCTCTCGCCTGGGCGGGACCCCCCAGCCCACTGTGACATCATAAACGGTCGAAACTTTAAAAAATCATAGAAACAGATCAACTCACGCTAGAAGGTCGCGGTTGGTACCAACATTCTCAGAATGAGGTCTACCTCAGATTAAAAATAACAATAAACAGTTTTTCCTAACCAGGCGCACACCCTATTATCACAACTGAATGACGGACCAAGGTACGAATTGTGGGAGGTGCCGGTGCAGATCGAGCTTAAGGTGCGTTTTCCTGCCGACGGGTTATATTCCGCAGCGTCGAACGGAGTACGCCGGCGGGATCCCGTCGGGCGGAGAGTGACGTACCACGCAGCGTGATAATGTTTTCCTGTGAGCGTGTTACAACCGATGTCACGCGGCGGGACAACCGTTTTCACTTGAGCTGTCTAGAAGTCAAAAAGTCAACCATGTCTTTCCGCGGTAAAAACGCTGCAAATCATTGCTCAAAGGTTTATTATTTTCTGTATAGATCACCCTTCTGTATAGATCACTGGTTCTCCATCAATAGCACCTACCACCATCTGTATTCTCCCTTGACCTTCCCTCTCAAATTTCAGCTTCCTGTGTTCAATAGGATTGAAAATGGCTTCGGAGCTCACTCAGCTGATCAGTGATCTGAAGAGTGAAGAAGATATTTTCGAATGCTGGAGACGCCTGGAAGAGCACTTCCATTCAATAGGAGTAAAAATGGCTTTGGAGCTCACTCAGCTGATCAGTGATCTGAAGAGTGAAGAAGATCTCCTCGAATGCTGGAGACGCCTTGAAGAGCACTTCCATTCAATAGGAGTAAAAATGGCTTTGGAGCTCACTCAGCTGATCAGTGATCTGAAAAGTGAAGAAGATCTTCTCGAATGCTGGAGACGCCTGGAAGAGCACTTCCATTCAATAGGAGTAGAAATGGCTTTGGAGCTCACTCAGCTGATCAGTGATCTGAGGAGTGAAGAAGCCTTTGAGCAATAATTTGCAGCGTTTTTTACCCAACAACATTTTTTTTACCTACCAACTTTTTTTTTACCTACTAGCTAGGTACTACCTACCACACCATACTGGCTTCACACCTTCACAATCAAGTTTATTAGAAAGAAGTAAACGCTTCACACTCGATTGGAAAAATAGAAAGCTTCGTATGGAAATTTGATTACTGGTTACGCAGAAGGCAAAACTGTATACAAATCGAAGAAATGAACAGCGATCGCATTTTAGTCCGATAAAATTTGAATGGAGATTAGACCTCTTTTGCGATTCACACTCATGATTCTGTTTTATCGAAGGAAAACCTTCAAGTACTCGTAGGGACCGAACGGTTTGTCCTACAGAGCTCCGGGTGGTCTCAAAAATTTTTAAAAATTCAATACTATTTAAAATTGGTGAAAAAACGATACCTATATTTCGAGAGTTTTCGAGCTAGGGCACTCTTGAAAATTTCAACCCTTAATTTTCACCCCTTAGAAGTGACCTACATCAACCAAAAGCTTCGCGGCACAACTAGACCCCAAATGGAGCCTATATACCGAATTTGAACCAAATCTGGTATGAAAGTGTTGCTAAGAAAAGTGCCGCGTACGGCGTACGGCGTACGGCGTACGGCGGACGGACGGAAATTTTTTTATTCGATTTTCGTATTCTACGTACCTTGAAACGTAAAACATCAAATTTTGAGGGTGGGTTAAAATTTTTTTTTTCTTGCTCGATTCCAAAGGCTTATTATTGAAAATAATAAACCAAAATGATTTTGTTGGCCATCATAGACCAATTATATTGTGTTCATGATGAAGAAGATATAATAATTGTTGCTGAACTCCTCCGACGGAAGCTTACGGATCAAATGTTCCTAGAAAGAGGAGAAGAATGAGCATACAACACTCATCTCTCAACACCTACTAGACAATGGAGTTAGATTCAAAGAATATTGTCGGTTCACGCATGTTCAATTCTCCTTCTCGATTTCCCTGGTACGAGAAAAGTTGAGTCCCTTTCGGTAGAGTAGCAAAACCAATATCCCTGGGGTATGTTCATTAAATCAAAAAATATAATTTGGCGGTAATAAAGTTCATTGGTTGGTACATATGCGTACATATGGTAAATAATATGTACCATATATTACACTAGATTACAAAATTTAGGGGTGGTCTGGCTGCCTCGTTCTTTCACCACTTTTCTTATGGTATTTGGTGCGCTGAATCCGAATTTGACGTCAGTTTTTTGGTTTATTATTTTCAATAATAAGCCTTTGGAATCGAGCAAGAAAAAAAAAATTTTAACCCCCCCTCAAAATTTGATGTTTTACGTTTCAAGGTACGTAGAATACGAAAATCGAATAAAAAAATTTCCGTCCGTCCGCCGTACGCCGTACGCCGCACTTTTCATAGCAACACTGGACCGATTTGGTTCAAATTTGGTATATGGGCTCCATTTGGGGTCTAGTTGTGCCGCGAAGCTTTTGGTTGATGTAGGTCACTTCTAAGGGGTGAAAATTAAGGGTTGAAATTTTCAAGAGTGCCCTAGCTCGAAAACTCTCGAAATAAAGGTATCGTTTTTTCACCAATTTTAAATAGTATTGAATTTTTTAAAATTTTTGAGACCACCCGGAGCTCTGTAGGACAAACCGTTCGGTCCCTACGAGTACTTGAAGGTTTTCCTTCGATAAAACAGAATCATGAGTGTGAATCGCAAAAGAGGTCTAATCTCCATTCAAATTTTATCGGACTAAAATGCGATCGCTGTTCATTTCTTCGATTTGTATACAGTTTTGCCTTCTGCGTAACCAGTAATCAAATTTCCATATGAAGCTTTCTATTTTTCCAGTCGAGTGTGAAGCGTTTAGTTCTTTCTAATAAACTTGATTGTGAAGGTGTGAAGCCAGTGTGGTGTGGTAGGTAGTACCTAGCTGGTAGGTAAAAAAAAGTTGGTAGGTAAAAAAAATGTTGGTGGGTAAAAAACGCTGCAAATCATTGCTCAAAGGCTTCTTCATTCTTCAGATCACTGATCAGCTGAGTGAGCTCCGAAGCCATTTTCAATCCCATTGAATGGAACTGCTCTTCCAGGCGTCTCCAGCATTCGAGGAGATCTTCTTCACTCCTCAGATCACTGATCAGCTGAGTGAGCTCCAAAGCCATTTTCAATCCTATTGAATGGAAGTGCTCTTCCAGGCGTCTCCAGCATTCGAGGAGATCTTCTTCACTCCTCAGATCACTGATCAGCTGAGTGAGCTCCAAAGCCATTTTCAATCCTATTGAATGGAAGTGCACTTCCAGGCGTCTCCAGCATTCGAGGAGATCTTCTTCACTCCTCAGATCACTGATCAGCTGAGTGAGCTCCAAAGCCATTTTCAACCCTATTGAAGGGAAGTGCTCTTCCAGGCGTCTCCAGCATTCGAGGAGATCTTCTTCACTCTTCAGATCACTGATCAGCTGGGTGAGCTCCAAAGCCATTTTCAATCCTATTGAATGGAAGTGCTCTTTCAGGCGTCTCCAGCATTCGAGGAGATCTTCTTCACACCTCAGATCACTGATCAGCTGGGTGAGCTCCGAAGCCATTTTCAATCCTATCGAACGCAGGAAGCTGAAATTTGAGAGGGAAGGTCAAGGGAGAATACAGATGGTGGTAGGTGCTATTGATGGAGAACCAGTGATCTATACAGAAAATAATAAACCTTTGAGCAATGATTTGCAGCGTTTTTTTGTTTACGTCGGATTTTCAAGATATAGCTAGTTTTAAGATTTTTCTAGTTCTCACTTTTCTTCATTTTTTAGTGAAAACTCATCTTGCTCAAATCTCCTCAAAAAGTACTCAGACTTATAGGAAATTTCATGTAGAATCCGAATATGTACTTAGTTTTTAAGTAAAACTGTGTTAAACCTGCGATGAAACCTCTGAGTTGGAGGAATAAACAAACATTGTACCAACTTTTGATTCATCTGAGCCTTCATGAAACAGATTTACACCGTTAACTTTTCTGCAGTTTATTGTGTTTCGTTTGTAAAACTGAATTAAAATCACTTAACAAAACAAGAGTTTCCCAATTATGATTTACTCCCCCTTTGAGTACCTATTTTCGATCTTACTCTTAATAGGTGACAAGCATAAAAAATGTAGAAGAAAGGAAAATCCATTTGAGGAAAACAGATTTAGGAACGCACATACTTATCTCGAATGACTTATTAACGGTTTTTGTGAATTTTCATCTCAGTGCCATGAAGAAGCTCATTCCTTCGATATTAATGGGTTTAGGAGGCTGCGATTGGTCTCATTCTCCTCTGGGGTGTCCCCCTTACAAAGTAAAGGCCCGAGAAAATTTTTTTTAGCCTTATTTTTTTTTTCAAGTGGTAAAATGTAAGGGAAAACCCGAAGAAAAAACGTTGAGAACTGGTGTTGTTTGATACGTTTTGTGAAAAATATGGGGTTTAACACAGTTTTACTTAAAAACTAAGTACATATTCGGATTCTACATGAAATTTCCTATAAGTCTGAGTACTTTTTGAGGAGATTTGAGCAAGATGAGTTTTCACTAAAAAATGAAGAAAAGTGAGAACTAGAAAAATCTTAAAACTAGCTATATCTTGAAAATCCGACTTAAACAAAAAAAACTGACCTCAGATTCGGATTCAGCGCACCAAATACCATAAGAAAAGTGGTGAAAGAACGAGGCAGCCAGACCACCCCTAAATTTTGTAATCTAGTGTTATCTAGCATATTATGCTAGATAGGTAATTATATTATAAAGATTAAATATTGTAAAGATTAATATATAAAGATTAATTTTATTTGTAAACAGATTAACTTTATTTGGAAATACTATATATTATATAGTATTTCCAAATAGAGTTAATCTTTTTACAAATAAAATTAATCTTTTTGAAAATAAAATTCAACTTTTTACAAGTAAATTTATTTTTTTTACACATATTCAGACCTTTTTCAAATGAAATTAATCTTTTTGCGAATGAACTCAAACTTTTTGACAGTAAACAAATAGGAAGTGTCAGATGCGCATGCGAATCCCGCAGCGTCGAGCGTCATAGACACCTCCTGAAGCACTCGAGCGTCTTACGTCGACGGAAGACGCCTGCGGAAGACGTACTCCGCTCGACAGGAAAACGGTTGCATTCATTTCCCATTTAATTGAAGGAGTGGTCGACGTGACCCCGCAAGCGTATTCCGCACGACGCTGCGGAATATAACCCGTCGGCAGGAAAACACGGCTTTACACTCCAAACAAGCGAGGAAAATAATAATATTAAATGAGGAACAATAGGGTGTGCGCCTGCGTAGGATAAACTGTTTATTGTTATTTTTAATCTAAGGTAGACCTCATTCTGAGAATTTTGGTACCAACCGCGACCTTCTAGCGTGTGTAAATTTTTTCCTAAAGTTTCGACCGTTTATGACGTCACAGTGGGCTGGGGGGTCCCGCCCAGGCGAGAGGGGCGCGTGACGTCATGGACGGTCGAAACTTTAAAAAATTATAGAATCGGATATCTACTGATAACAAAAATGTATCTAGTGTATACAGGGTGTCTACCATTTGGATGGACCAAACTTCAAGGATCGATTTTACAACTAATTTGCAACAAAAAAATGTCTCTCAGCAATTTTTTCTTAACCCTCTCAAAATTCTTTTTTTCCCACTTTAAAGTTTTTATTCGTATTTTCAACCTTGCAGCACTAAAATGGTCATAACTCCCTTATTTCTCATGCTACTTCAAATCTGAGTACACCGTTGGACAGAGCGTTAAATTTCCTATCTATTTAGTGGGAAACCCAGTTTCTTTAAGCCATTTGTGAAGGCAAAAAAATTAATCAAAGTCAAGATTGATAATTTTTTTCGAAAATCGTCATTTTTCAGGCTAACGATTCCCCTGTAAAAAATACCGCTATCGAGGTGCACTCAACGGGCAAAACTACCCCAAGATCTCACCTTTCCAACGGTATGTCAGTTTCAGGGTCCAAGAGGAAAGTTTCTTTGAAAAAATTGAGTTTTATGCGAAAAAACTTGCTTCTTTAGGCATATTCCGCTAGAGCGTCGACCAAGTATTATTGCCTTCACTTTTCAAGGATTGCAATAAAAAGTCAACTAAATTAAATTTCCTCTCGAATTTTAGGTTTTGGACCTTCCTGAACAATTTTGGTACCGTGTCTGCCCATCTGACAGTCGGTCTGTCTGTCTGAAAGTCCTTGTAGATGGCAAACCAATACGAAGCTACTGTCCGATTTCGATGTACCTAATTTTCGGCGATGTTCTCCTTGTAAATCAAAGTCAACGCAATAAATTTTCAAAATCAAATTCAAAAATTTTAATTTTTTTTAGAAATTACTTACCATTTTTTGGTTTATTATTTTCAATAACAAGCCATTGGAATCGAGCAAGAAAAAAACTTAACCCCCTCTCAAAATTGTTTTTTTGTTTGCCCGTAATAAGTAGCGCTATCGCGGGGCCACTCAACGGACTAAAGTACCCCGCGATCACATCTTTTCTACGTTAAGAATCAGTTTTTCGTTTAATTAGAATAAATGTCATGAAATTGATTTTTGTAGCAGAAGAATAACTTGAAGAGTTTCATTGACACTAATATTTTATATTGGCCAACGATAGCACAACTTATTCCTTAAATAAGCATTGAACCTAAAAAATGGTAATTTCCAAAAAAAATTTAAAATTTTTGAATTTGATTTTGAAAATTTATTGCGTTGACTTTGATTTACAAGGAGAACATAGCCGAAAATTACATCGAAATCGGACAGTAGCTTCGTATTGGTTTGCCATCTACAAGGACTTTCAGACAGACAGACCGACTGTCAGATGGGCAGACACGGTACCAAAATTGTTCAGGAAGGTCCAAAACGTAAAATTCGAGAGGAAATTTAATTTAGTTGACTTTTTATTGCAATCCTTGGAAAGTGAAGGCAATAACACTTGGTCGACTCTCTAGCGGAATATGCCTAAAGAAGCACGTTTTTTCGCATAAAACTCAATTTTTTCAAAGAAACTTTCCTCTTGGACCCTGAAACTGACATACCGTTGGAAAGGTGAGATCTTGGGGTAGTTTTTCCCGTTGAGTGCACCTCGATAGCGGTATTTTTTACAGGGGAATCGTTAGCCTGAAAAATGTCGATTTTCGAAAAAAATTATAAATCTTGACTTTGATTAATTTTTTCGCTTTTACAAATGGCCTGAAGAAACTGAGTTTCCCACTAAATGGATAGGAAATTTAACGCTCTGTTCAACGGTGTACTCATATTTGAAGTAGCATGAGAAATAAGGGAGTTATGACCATTTTAGTGCTGCAAGGTTGAAAATACGAATAAAAACTTTAAAGTGGGAAAAAAAAGAATTTTGAGTGGGTTAAGAGAAAATTGCTATGAGACATTTTTTGTTGAAAATTAGTTGTAGAATCGATCCTTGAAGTTTGGTCCATCCAAATGGTAGACACCCTGTATATGTATGTATCTAAAAAAGTATCTACTGATAACAAAAATGCATGCCTAAATCAGAAAAAAGTTGTATGATGAACAATATAATAATAAGATGGTTAATAATTTTAAAAAGTATGCCAAGTGGGTGTGGCTCATAGCTTCCTCGTAACCATAACCCGATTGTATAGATGATCCCATGCATAGCAGATAATCTCAAAACATCAATCTGTAAGTACCTTCCACTAACCTCATAGGGGACCATCTACTCGCTAATCTCAACAATTCTGAGAAATTTCATCAAATCAAACGTTTGTGCATGGGCAGAGACTACTGTCAATTTTAAGGATTTTTTTATATGTTCATAGGGGACTATTTAATGCCTAATCCGCAATATCCCTGAAAATTTCATCGAAGTCGGATCGACAATGTGGAAGTTATGGCGGTTACAAGGAATTCACGTTTGCGCATGCGCAGCGGCTATCATCAGTCCGTAGATGATGATTTTCATAGGGGACCGTCTACACGCCAACCCGCACAATCTCTGCTAAGCTCGTCGAAATCGGGGTATAACTTCGAGTAGTTTTACCCGTTACTAGGATTTCAAGACAGACACACAGACAGACAGACACGGAACCAAAATTGTTCAGAAAGGTCTGAAACGTAAAACGCGAGTGGAAATTTTGATTTTGGAGAACTTTTTTTTCAACCTTGAAAAGTGAAAACAAACTTTCCGCTACCTTGGTAGACTCAGAAAATTGAGGTTTTAAGCTTATTATGTCTTAGGGCACTATGAAAGTATGTAGCTCCATAGAACCTATCTTACTATGCGTTCGGTTTGATGCAAATATCCCTTTTGGTTTATTATTTTGTATAATGAACCTTTGGAATCGACCAAGAAAAAAAATTGTTTAACCCCCCCCCCCCCCCTCAAAATTTGTTGGTTTAAGTTTCAAAGTATGTAGAATCCTAAAATCGAATAAAAATTTGGCCGTCCGTCCGCCGTACGCGGCACTTTCCCCACTTAGCATCGACTGATTTTGATGAAATTTGGTATGTAGGCTCCATTTGGGGTCTAGTTGTGCCCCGAAGATTTTGGTTGATGTAGGTCACTTCTAAGGGTTGAAAAATAAATTTTGTAATTTTGAAAACGCCCTAACTCAAAAAATTGTGATATAAAGGTATTGTTTTTCCATCAATTTAAGATAGTATAGAATTTTTAGAATTTTTTGAGACCTCGCGGCCCAGTAGGAGAAACCGTTCGTTCCCTACGAGAATTTAAAGTTTGGACTTACAATAAATCACAAACGCGAGTGTGAATCGCAAAAGAGGCTTAATCTCCGTTCAAATTTTAGCTGACCGAAATGCGATCGATGTTTTTCTTCAAGTTGGCTGGTGGTAACAATGGCAAAGCCGTGTTCTTCGCAGACGAGTGACCTATATAGAAATATAATATACCTTTTTATAATAATTTGCAGTGTTTTTAATTCACTATGATGGTCTTGAAAGTTATTATATATTTTTGGTTTAATTTGGGTAAGTAATATCAATCCAGACTTATTTCTTTGTTCTACCGCCTCTTTCTGAACTAATTCGTTTTTTCCTGCTCAGAACGATTTTATTGTCTTTCAGTTCTGAAGTATCTAATAACTGATCGCGGGTAACAAAAGTGATATTTCAGATCCTAGCAAATTCCCAATAACTTCCGTTTTCCTCGCCATCAGTTCGGAAATTTGAACGCTGACAGATTAATCACCTCGCCGTAATAGAAATTCATCCCGAACCTCGTTCGGATAAAAAACAAAGGAAGGAAATTAATAGGGGATTCAGGGTTGCAGGTGGATGGTTAGTTTGTGCGGTCTGTGATTGATTTATGTGAGGTTACAGAGGAGGTTGGAATGGTATTCAAAGCACGTTCGACGTCGGAGCCTTGAAGGGTGAGGGTTGGGTAGCGAAGTTCCAGTTCAGAGCCCTTTAATTACAGGTACCAGCGACAAGTTCTGGAACGAGGTTCTGTTCCATGCGAGGCCTCCGTTGGGTTCCGGAGACTGTTTTAGGGGACAACAAATTCACATGGTGTTTTGAGTAAGTACGATAGAAGTCAACAAATATCTAAAATTCATGTTCACAAGTTTTATCATGCTGATTACGAATGTATTCCGATTATTTTTGCATCCGAGAGCACCAAAAATAGCAAGAGTTGCTCTCATGTTTGGGAGAAATCATATCGGGTCATAACTCAGTGTTTTCTGCTTCACTTAGGCCGTTTTTTCTTCCTTATTATGAAAAAAAACAGGATGTCCAGCGATTCCTCGGAAAATTCCTTGAGTTTTCCAGGGTTCTAAATGAATAAAAAGATAAATAAATGTGATCATAATTTCCAAAAAAACAAGTTTTTAAGGATATTTTGAAATAAAAAAGCATTAGAAATGAAAAACGTCAGCCAAGTGGAAGTGGCACATAGCTTAGTCGTATCCATAACCCGGTTGTATAGATGTTCCGATGCATAGTAGTTAATCTCAAAACATCAATCTCTAAGTACTTTCCTCAACCCTCTCAGGGGACTTTACATTGTTGGAAAATGTAGAAGGTATAGCTGTTACAAGGATTTTACGTTTGCGCATGCGCACAAAAGACGTTCAATCTAGGGCCCTTAATTTTCATAGGGGGCCATCTACACGCCAACTCGCACAATCCCTGAAAATTGCATCGAAATCAGATGGGAAATGTGGAAGTAATGGTCGTTACAAGGAAATACACGTTTACGCATGCGCAATGGCTATTAACAGTCAGGGAGAGATGATATTCGTAGAAGACCTAATTTGCAACCTAATTTGCGTAATCCCTGAAAATTTCATTGAAGTAGGATGGGAAATGTGGTAGTAATGGCTGTTGCAAGGAATTCATAGGGACGAGATTTTCATAGGGGACCATCTACACGCCAACCCGCACAATCCCTGAAAATGTCACCAAAATCGGAAGAGAAATGTAGAAGTTATGGCCGTGGCAAGGAATTCATGACAGACACACAGACAGACAGACACGGAACCAAAATTGTTCAGGAAGGTCTGAAACGTGAAACGCGAGTGGAAATTCAGATTTTGGACAACTTTTTTTTTAACCTTGAAAAGTGAAAACGAAGCTTCCGCTACCTTGGTACACTCGAAAGTAAAAACGCTGCAAATTATTACACAATGGTTTATTATTTTTCTATATCGATCACTCGTCTACAAAATCACCAACCATCCAATATGAAGAGGGGGAAAAAAAATCAAAATCACCAACCATCGATTGCATTTCGGTCAGCTCTAATTTGAACGGAGATTAGGCCTCTTTTGCGATTCACACTCGTGTTTTGATTTATATATATATATATTTCAATATAAACCTTTAAATTTTCGTAGGGAGCGAACGGTTTGTCCTACAGAGCTCCGCGTGGTCTCAAAAAATTTTAAAAATTCTATAGAATCTGAAATTGAAGGAAAAACAATACCTTTATATCAAAATTTTTTGAGTTAGGGCGTTTTCAAAATTTCAAAATTGATTTTGGAACCCTTAGAAGTGACCTACATGAACCAAAAGCTTCGGGGCACAACTAGACCCCAAATGGAGCCTATATACCAAATTTCATCAAAATCGGTCAATGCTAAGTTGCAAAAGTGCCGCGTACGGCGGACGGACGGCCAAATTTTTATTCGATTTTTGGATTCTACGTACCTTGAAACGTAAACCATCAAATTTTGAGGGGGTGATAAATTTTTTTTTCCTAGATCGATTCCAAAGGATCATTATTGAAAATAATAAACCAAAACCAAGTGGATGCGGCACATAGTTTCTCAATTTCTACAACCCGATTGTATACATGATCCAATGCACAGGCTTATTTTCACCTTCGATTGTTTGAAAAAGACGAAATTGAACGTTGAAATCAGCGAAACTTATTGTTTTACTCGAGAGAAACGACCACCTCAATGTAATCTGAGCACTGAATTTGGAGGGTGATGGTAGGTACTTGAAGTTAATGTTTAGATACGAAGATGTTGATGCCACTTGGATCATTTTTGACATTTTCATGTCTTTGCTTTGGCACATAAACTGAAAAATCGTCACAAAAACATGCTCACGCGACCAATAAATAAAAATTTTATTTAATAGATTTATTTAAAAATTTTATTTAATTTTTATTTAATTCTATTTAATAGACTCACTGTGTTGCATAGAGAACAATCAACTGTTTTCTTATTTTGATGCTTGGGTACATGAAATAACAACCTTACTTTTACACACATGAAAATGTCCCAATGTGTTGCAGACTCGTATGCAAGCATCTATAATTACCGACAATTAGAATTTTCAATTTTTTTTTACACTTCGCATTGTTGCAGCAGATTGAAATAGTTCGAGCTCTCCGAGCTAATATAAGTAACTACAAAAATATTCACTCGGGTTTTACTTTCCAGGGCTTTCCACCAATTTTAGTAAGAATAAGTCTGGTCAATGATTTGACACAGTTGAGTCAGTTTTGAGCACAAAATTAGTTTTGGAACTACGGGTCACCTGTCAAATGTGTCATCAAATGAAAGGGCGTCGGAGGAGTATTAATAGAATTATTATACCGGGAATAATGAGCTCGAGGATTATGCTGATTTTGCATGTGTAATCTTGTTATGAGTAATATCAAGCGTGTTACGCCACTCCTCGCAGAGTCGGGGAGTTTTCGCCAAAGTTATGCAGGGAAGCTCGCTTAGCGTATTAGCATGTGGTCGGGAGGACGATTCATCGCTGTCACGCAGATAAGAGACCAGGTCTGCACACACGTCGCGTACCCGCACAAAAGGAACATTCAGACGCGTCGGTACGCGTTGAACGCGCGTTCCGTGCACGACAATCCCATTTCGGACCCTTCTCGCATTATCTTCAGGGCGAATGAGAAATGACGACTTTCCGGGGAGACCCCACCCTCGACTTAAGTGTTTCCTACACGCACACCCATCACAGATCCCTCGTAGTTGTGCCCGAAAGGTCCGACGTAAATTAAATTATATGTAGTAGATTCCCTGGGAGACCCGGACAATTAACACGCTACCATCACGCAACGATTTCACCCTGTTTTTCCCAATGAGAAAATTCCCCTCGGAAAATCGAAACTTTCACAGGTGGCATCGCAAAAATTCGATACTGGTATTAGGTTCGACAATCAATCATCGCACGCCCTGTATATTACTATAACTCCTCTGTAATGACTCATATACTATTAACAATATTTCAGCCTTTTTTACGGAAAAAAAATGGTTCACGCGCCATAAAATGGCATGGTACAGCATGTGTACCAAGGACCACCAGGTGCACTTTTCGGCCATGATGTTCCTTGGTACAACATTTGTACCAGTAAAAGGTAATCAGGGAATGATCGTAATTTGAGTTCATTCTGGATGATCTTGCTTTCAATCAATATAAAACAGATGACAAATTTGACAGCAAACAACATTTCAATAGGACTTGTTGCTTTGGTACCTATGCGACGCGTCCAACCTCCAGTGAGAAATCATGGGGCGCCCGCCCCAAAAAACTTCAATAACATCTTGCGAGTACATGATTCCAGTGGTATGCTTTCATTATGAATACTTGAATAGCTATAGAAAAATTACGTTCCTCGAATAGAAGACGAAATTCATCCGTGTGGACGTCACCGCGTGATGTTTTGGTTTGAATAAAAAACAACAACAAAAAAACTTCGTCGTTCGCGTTCCTTGGTACAACAGTAGTACCGCAAAACACCCACTTTTGCAATATCTCGACATCTAGGCGGAGCTAAGAGACCTCCATTACCCTAATGTATGTGAAATTGCCACGGAAATAGGCATTTTCAATTTTTCCATCATTTAATAATGATTAACCCTAATTGGACCATGGTGTCACTAGTGTCACCGAAAACGTCTCAGGAACTCCACAGATCTCCCAAAGTGTCACCAGAGTAACCAAAATTGAATTCTAATTTTAAATTTAATGGACACCAACATTTTTCCTGCGCTATTGGAAATAGTTGGGTTTCAAAATGAAGTTATGACAAAAATTTCCAAGTAAATCGATGAAACAATTTTCAAAATTGTTGTCTTAACATCGTTTTTGATTTTTAGTAACTTTTCAGTAATGGTTCAAAGAATTCAGCTCTGTACATTAATTTTTAAATTGCAATTTAAATCTAGTTCTCTATTTGGGACAGCAGTGGAATTAATAAGATCTTTTCGATGACACTAGTGACACCACGGTCCAATCAGGGTTAATAGGGGGTGTCCATTGTTTGTGTGACCGTTACGTCAAGGCGAATCGCCCCTTCGCGACCGATCGTGACTCCACGAAGCAAGAAAGCGTTACCATGTTCATTTAAATAATTTTTGGTGGAAAGAATGGCGTAAATGATCTGACTGTAGTACTGTAGGTCTACCGTCCGTATTAATTCCCAAATCGATGGTCTACTTCTAAGTCCTTGTAAATCCCAAAACGTTAGGGAACGAGTTTTTAGTACATAAGGACCAAATAAACAGCGTTCCTTGGCATGGAGAAAGTGGAAACTTACACAATAGTTTATTATTTTTCTGTAAAGATCACACGTCTGCGAAAGATCTAATTTGCTCAGCTGAAAATTGACTCTCTTCCGTCAGTGAACGTTCATATGCGATTCACACTCGTGTTTCTGATTCATCCAACCAAGTTGGTAAAATATTTATGCTGGATTAGTTTTAAATATCGTTGAGGTAAATTATATCGGTACCTTAGAGCACAAAAGCGCTATCCATCTTCCAAATTTCTTATTTTTTTTAATTTCCGAAAAACTCAAATTCAGCAAAATGATTATTGACCTTCTTGACGATTATAGCTTCGAAATTTCATGAAAAAAAATCAGAGTGTTTAGTGTAATAAGCCATTATTTTAGGAATTGGGCAGTAGTGATAACTTCTCTTGCGTTTCTCTCAAAACTCCGTTTTTGAACATAGCGCCGTTGGGTTTTGAGGTATCGATATACTAGATATGGATTTCAATGTTTTCACTATGTTTCCCAATAACACCTGTGTGATAACCAATTGAATATGTTTATTGCCTTGTACAGTGCATCTGAGCACTATACAGTCTATAAAGCGGTAAATTTTATTTGTGATTATTTTCAGCACTCTTGTATTCAATTGATGATCGGGAAGGGATAAAGCATTTTTACTCAATCGATCAACAGCTGTCTGAAAATAGGCAGCGATTTATATCGGTACCCTAAGTTTATCATGATCCGGCTTATTGTTTTTTGTACGGTCATTATTGTTATAATTTGACCTAGAAAAACAGGTATTTGGCTAAAAATACTTCCTACTTCACTACTATTTGTCCGACTGATGCCATTATTGGACTATTCTCGTCCCCTACTACCTTTTTCCTATCGAACAACAAAGGAAACAAGATTTTATCATTATTGATCCTCAATATCCGAAAATCAGCTAAATTAAACGAGTCTTCTCCGGATAGCGTTGATTATATCGTTTACTAGTTACCTACGTTTGCTTCTAGGATGACTTTAAATCATGCAATTAAAAGTATCGATGAAATACACAAGAACTGAAAACAGTCAAAACTGACCAGAGAAGACCGTAACCCACAGGGTATTTAGCAGATTTTTGGATATGGAGAACTAGTAATGAACATCGTTTGTACGTTTTTGTTCTTTCCCTAAGCGCAGGAAATTCAAGTTGAGCGCAAATTTCGTTCACTTCTTATCACCATGTTTCCAGTCGATGGCGAAACCTCATTCGTTAGTAGATCGAGGACGAGACTCAAGAACTTAAGCCAAGGTTTATTAAACCCCCTGGACAAGCAGCTAGACCTTCTGCTGGCCAAGGAAGCCTTGCGCCCACCCATTGTTCAAGTCCGCTTTTGTTCCGTGGGACGACAATAAGGAAATCACCTCGCTCTGCCTTGTGAGCCCGACCGGAGAAAATAAAGGCTTCGGATATAAAGAGAGTTACGAAGGATTTAATAAAAGGCCGTTACCTTTGGCTGGAGGTTCCCTTGATGGTTTCAATAGGGCAAAACAAAGGGAAATGCCTCAACGACGAAGAAAAGCGATGATCACTCCGGATAAGATTGTCAGCTGAGTTTGCTGCAAGTCTAGGACATTCTTGCATCTAACTCGTAGTGGTCAGGCCTAACCTCTCTATTAATTGGACAGATTTCACATTCCGCCATCTATTGAAACGGCAGGTCTTATTGGTGAATATTGCTCATAAGAACAGGAAGGTATTGTGGTTGGCTGGGGTAGCTCCAATTTATTGTGGAAGGGAGGATTTCATACTCGTATATTGAAATAGATGGTTTCAGAGATAACGCTTCTTAGGATGGGTTAGCAATTAGCATCTAACCAACAGCCAATCAAAATGCCATCTCTTCAAATAGTACCATTAATATCCTGCACGCGAGATATTGGTTTGAACAGGTAAACCAATTGTCTCAACCAACCAACTCGACCAAAAGTATCAGAACCCGCTATCTTTGTCCTCTCTACCTGTATCTGTACTACCAACCTGGTGGGCATCCTTGGTGAGTGGCACTCTCTCTTCTCTCTCTCTCGCAACGGACGTTAATTTAGTAAAATAATAATTTTCACAATTTGAGACCTTCAGGAAATTAGAAGTTCTTGAGCGGAAAATGAATTTCTCTTAATTGTGCAACAATCTTGTTTTTTAGTGATTCACTCCTCTAAAAAAAAGCTCCTTATAGGCAAGTACGCCCCCATTCCCTGATGAATTCATTTAAATAGGTAAATTAATACCACATGATAGATAGATATTTATTTTACGGCTCCATTTTGAACAATTTTTAAAATAAGAAAAACGCATACAGGAACGCGATTTGCTCGGATTTCCTACCCGAAGTTAGGCTTGGTCCGTGTTGTAGGGTGGGATCTTTGCAAAATACCCCCTCTCCGGGTAAATAAATTGATAAATGCATATATTATGATACATACATTGATAAATACATGCCTATGTTTTGATACATATATGATAAAACACTTTTTTCTACCATTACTTGTATTTAATTGATTGGACTGAAGAATGAACACTATTTAATAATATCTAATTCTATAAATAAACGCTGTTTATTAGCCTCTCGCATCTAAAGCTCCCTTATGTAACAAGCCAACTTAACACTTAAACTCACGTGATCTTGTTGAGGACTGATCCTGAGTATCCATCAAGGTATACTTTGGACAGAGTGATCACTGACATCCATCTAATCTGGTTTTTGGCAGATGAGTTTGGACTGAATATAGCATGTAGTCTGTTATGTTCGCGTGTCGTCGAGTGAAGCCGATGGCCTTCTCGATGGCTTGATGGTTTTTATTGGTCCCTACTCAACAAGGGTGAAGGATGAAGATGCACTGTCTGCCCAGCGCGTTTCCGCCTACCGTTTGCAGGAGTGCATAGAGAGTTAGCTCAGCCGCGATCCTCGGCGCGATATTCGCCGACTGGAGGGAGGTGGTACATTTACCTTGTGCCTAGTTGGGGAAGATAACTCCTAGGTGAAATGAGAGCGGAGGCCGGGGTGATGAGCTTACTGATACCTCCGAAGAACTTGGGCTTCCAAGAGGTGACGAAGGAGAGCAAGAAATAATCAAGTCGAATTGTTGTAGACAAATGCATGAAGGTGAAATCCTGAGTCCTCCTTCTATAATACTTTAACAAGATGAAGGGAGAGTGGAGGAGGGTGACGTCAGATGACGTGTTTTACCCCCATACCTCACTCTACCTACCTGGCGTGATACTCAGGGGTTCCCCCTTGTGTCCTTTATTGAAGAACTACATAAACGAGTAAATGCGACATTACACAGTCGATTCAGGACAGAAGAGAACAACTATTAAAAACACAGATATAATATAGGCTGTATCTTCCATGAGAGGACTGATCAGCTGTGTATATGTTGTCATCTATAGGAACTTAGGGTTTTGTGTAAATGAAAAACAATGAAACATTATGTAATAATTTGCAACGTTTTTTCATTGGTTTAAAATGAAGACGACTTTCAAGAACTCAAGGAAATCACCCTGAGCTCTGTCGGCCCTACCGTTCGCCAACAATAATTAATTAATTATTGGATAATTAATTACCTAATTAATGAATGTTACGGCATCCTATATAGCTCAAGAGAACCTACACACCTACCTCTACCGTCTACTCTTTCTTTACAGAACTCTACAAACTCTTTCTTTACAGAAAAATATTAAAACCGTTGTGTATTAATTTGCAGTTAGTACAGCGTCCTTGAATACGTGTTTGTACTTTAAGAAAGATCCACCATTTTACCGAAACTACTCGTAACTTGAAATGGTTCAACGTGGGTGCTAAGCAATATTTCTTAACTTGTCCACAAGGTGCACCTTTCGAGGTCCTGTAAGGTTTTCATGCTAATACAGCGCGATTTGAGTGTAAGCAGATTAACGAGAAGAAGAGCGAGAAAAACGAGTTGAAACCCACGTTACATTCATTTAGCGGGTAGCGGAGATACGTCCCTTTCCTTTCCCGTCTCGACCATCCAGGAGTTTCCCCAACCAGGGTGAGCACTTCCACTTTAATCGCCTCGTAGCGACCATCCTAAACGCATGGGGCTGACAGGAGAACGAATAGCGAAAGTGGATCCGAGGAAATTTCACCCTTTTCTACCCACCGCTGGGATGAAACATTTTTTAATTTTTCCCTTCAACAGTTGAAAAGTGAAATTATACGGTTAATGCACGCGTGAACAAGAACAATTTCAACAGGCTGAAAAAATGAATTCGAACCCCGAAGGAAAAGTTCTGCCCCCGAGGAAGAGTTCAGCGCTTGGCTAGGCACTCGATTAAATTTTTTATGCCCCACAGTCACGTCGTTGAGATGTAAATACACATCCAGACGAACTTCTGGTAGGTACCTGCCGGCGCCTACATTGTTTAATTATTCCAGTTCACAGTTCTAAACCAAACTTCACCTTTTCCCTTATTTTTCCCCAGTGGAGTGAAACGTTAGAGTTCGCGTTGTATGATAATAGAAGACCAACATGTTGCAGAAATTAATTTTTCACTCGCGGCAGCAAACTTTCAACTCGCAACGAAATAAACGGGGGATTTTTACCGCGAGTTGAGGTCCAACTTAAAATGGCTTTTTCAACTATTCAGTTTTATCTTACATCAAGTTTCTCTTTGTGCTCTCAGACGTTAAGACAATCTAGGTACTTTTGACACCAATGCTTGTATATTCACTAACACAGATCACCCGATTTTCATGGTTATGGACACAGCAACCATAAATATGGCTGCTATTGATGTTCATGGTAAGTAATGTGTTGAACGGTTCCGGGCTGAGTTACAACTTGGGCGAAAGGAGCTATTTTTTAGAGGGTTTGAATCCCTCAAAACGAAGCCGCGGTATCAGGTATCGCGGTACAAGATCAAACTCCACCAGTAGATCTCAAAGATTTTCTCACCCACCTGCCGAAAAAAATGAACCTTCAGAATTTTGAGCGATTTCGAACTGTTTTGGGGAAACCACCACTGTATTTTCGGAGGTTCCTTAGTTAAATTTCTCCATTTGGGGGAAAAACAATAAATCATGGATATGTCCATTGTTGTAGGTGTAATTTGAAAATTAAAATGATGAAATAAAATGCTGATATTTTATGAATAATTTAGTGAAGTAGGATGATACATCTCAGTCAAGTGTAAATCCATCGAATGATGAAGAAAAAGTGCAGGAACAGGTAAAACTTAATGAACTCAATCCCGTACCATCAGTTGACGATCATTCCAGCCGTATCCAGCGGCGAAGAAATCAACTTGCTAGACAATGATTTGGATGTTTTCAAGAACCTTCCCGTAAGTCCGGCGTGGGAAATCTCAAATAAAGATCTGGTCTCAAACAAAATGTTGATGACATCAAAATCCAACTGGGAAAGCACCCGTGATTATTTTCATAATGTGCCGTGAAGGACTTCTATATAAACTCAAAAGAGATTTACCAAATGAATTCTACCTCCTGCTGAAGTCCTTGCAGAAAGACATTTTCAGGGTCAGACATGTGAGGAGCATATTCCAGTTTAAAGGGAATCAAAGTAGGGGTTCCCCAAGGAAGTGTGCTTGGACCGTTACTGTATCTTCTCTACACAAATGATGTAACGAAGACAACAACAACAACAACAGAGCAGCTTTATGAACTACTATTGCAACATTTGCAGATGACACTGGCCTGCTAGCAGTGGGTGAGACCATTGAAGAAGCAACGTCAAAGCTACAGCGCACTGTTAACGATGTCAGTGAATGGACCAAAAAATGGTGACTAAGCTGAACGAACTAAAATCCACCCACATCAACTTCACATACAAAAGAATCAACAGCTTGAAATTAAGTGTTATATGCAAAAAATATTATTTATGCAAAAGAGTGTTATATTTCTTATAAGAGGTATTTATTTTTACCTTAATAGTTCAAATAACAGCTTGTTGTTAAAAAAGATTTTTTTTTCTTTAATTTTTAATTTACGACTAAAAAGTGTATGAATTGGAAGATGGTCCTTTATGAATTTGAGTATGCCCTTCATGAATTGGATGATGGTCCCCCAGGAATTGAATGATGCCCTTTATTAATTGAAAGACTGTCTCCTACGAATTGGAGTATGTCCATAATAAAATGTAGGATGGTCCCCTATGAATTGGAAGATGGTCCCTTATGAATTTGAGTATGCCCTTCATGAATTGGATGATGGTCCCCCCAGGAATTGAATGATGCCCTTTATGAATTGAATGACGGTCTCCTACGAATTGGAGTATGTCCATAATAAAATGTAGGATGGTCCCCTATGAATTGAAAGATGTCCTTTATGAATCGGAAGACGGTCTCCTACGAATTGGAGTACGTCCATTATAAAATCTAGGATGGTCCCCTATGAATTGAAAGATGTCCTTTATGAATCGGAAGACGGTCTCCTACGAATTGGAGTATGTCCATTATAGAATGTAGGATGGTCCCCTATGAATTGGAAGATGGTTCCCTATGAATTGAAAGATGCCCTTTATGAATCGGAAGACGGTCACCTACGAATTGTATTACGTCCAAGTATAAAATGAAGGATCGTCCCCTATGAATTGGAAGATGGTCTCAGAAAGTTAACCCTTAATGTCCCAAAGTATCTTTTTGGTAGATTTTCAAGCTTTCTGCAACACTGCTTTTGAGCATAAACCGATATTTTGTTGTTTACCTTGATACCGATTTTTTGGATTATCTGCCTTGATAACTATCTTCATATCGATTGTTTGAAAAATCACGGAAAAAACATCGACTCCTGGGATAATATCTTGGTAAGATCGTCTAATGAGTACTTACATAATTACTGTTCATTTTACCACAAATTCTTTTTGACATTTTCATGTCTTTGCCCTGGCACATAGCACAAAAAACTGTCACGAAATTGCGTAACGAAATTGTGTTTCAGTGCCTTTATAATGATTTCCGCTTACAACGACCCCGTTGTTAGGTTTGTTCCTTTTCTACACTTTTTAACCCACAAAAATCGTTGACCACTCGTTGGAAAGATCTCGATTTAGCGAACATTTTCATGTTCTCCATAACATATTGACTATACGAATAGCGGAGCTATGGGCATAACTGTTCTCATATTTTGTTTACAAACTATTGATCGTGAGTGTAGAAGATAATTAATCCGGAATCGTCTATTTTATTGAAATTAGGTACCTACCTCTTAATATTAATAATTGTGTCAATTTGTAACATAATATATCTACACTCTTTCGTAGTACCTACCTCTTTACATGGTACCTACCTCTCCTATTAACTGTTGGTAGTTGACATAGGTAAAGACATGAAAATGTCCCAATGCGTTGCAGACTCGTATGCAAGCGTTTTTTCTTGCTTTTGGTTTATTATTTTCAATAAAAGCCTTTGGAATCGAGCAAGAAAAAAAAATTTTAACCCCCCCTCAAATTTAATGTTTTACGTTTCAAGGTACGTAGAATCCGAAAATCGAATAAAAAAATTTCCGTCCGTCCACCGTCCGCCGTACGCCGTACGCGGCACTTTTCTTAGCAATACTGGACCGATTTGGTTCAAATTTGGTATATGGGCTCCATTTGGGGTCTAGTTGTGCCGCGAAGCTTTTGGTTGATGTAGGTCACTTCTAAGGGGTGAAAATTAAGGGTTGAAATTTTCAAGAGTGCCCTAGCTCGAAAACTCTCGAAATAAAGGTATCGTTTTTTCACCAATTTTAAATAGTACAGAATTTTTAAAAATTTTTGAGACCACCCGGAGCTCTGTAGGACAAACCGTTCGGTCCCTACGAGTATTTGAAGGTTTTCCTTCGATAAAACAGAATCATGAGTGTGAATCGCAAAAGAGGTCTAATCGCCGTTCAAATTTTATCGGACTAAAATGCGATCGCTGTTCATTTCTTCGATTTGTATACAGTTTTGCCTTCTGCGTAACCAGTAATCAAATTTCCATATCAAGCTTTCTATTTTTCGAATCGAGTGTGAAGCGTTTAGTTCTTTCTAATAAACTTGATTGTGAAGGTGTGAAGCCATTATAGTGTGGTAGGTAGTACCTACCAATAGTTGGTAGGTAAAAAAAAATTGGTAGGTAAAACAATGTTTGTAGGTAAAAAACGCTGCAAATCATTGCTCACTGATCAGCTGAGTGAGCTCCGAAGCCATTTTCAATGCTATTGAATGGAAGTGCTCTTCCAGGCGTCTCCAGCATTCGAGGATATCTTCTTCACTCCTCACATCACTGATCAGCTGAGTGAGCTCCAAAGCCATTTTCAATCCTATTGAATGGAAGTGCTCTTCCAGGCGTCTCCAGCATTCGAGGAGATCTTCTTCACTCTTCAGATCACTGATCAGCTGAGTGAGCTCCGAAGCCATTTTCAATCCTATTGAACGCAGGAGCTGAAATTTGAGAGGGAAGGTCAAGGGAGAATACAGATGGTGGTAGGTGCTATTGATGGAGAACCAGTGATCTATACAGAAGGATGATCTATACAGAAAATAATAAACCTTTGAGCAATGATTTGCAGCGTTTTCACATATTTTTTAGAAATATATAATAACTTTTCACTTCTGAAAGAATATTCTTATAGAAATTTTGTGCTGATTCCTGATACACTACTTATTGTTATTAACATTGTAACTTATGCAAAATAAAACGTTTAGAAATTCGTTTAATTTGTCGAAAATTTTACCTATAAACGCCTAAAAATTCCGACCAACGAACTTCCTTTCTTTTGATATTATTAGACCATTCTAGTTATTTTAATTGATAAATCCAAAAATTGAAGGAAAAAATGTTCCCACTCGTCGTTCACAGTTTCTGGTGTTTTAGCCAGCTTCTAGGGAGTATCGTAATGTACATACTTAATAGTTAATGATCTGCATAGTATTCCGAAAATTTTGAGTTCGTTCCAATAACTCCAATCTCTTCAAAAATTCGCTAGTAATGGGAAACAACTACACTACAACTAATGTTATCGATTTTTGCCAATAATCCGTCTGTGATAGAATAAATGCATATTATGCAGATGAATACGTTTTATTTTGGTAAATACCGGCAACTTTTGGTGTATCTTGGTACAACCTCACTATAGACCCCTCACGAGGTAGGAATCCAAAAAGATGCCACCCAGTTTCCATCGGATAGGAAATATTTGTCAAAATACCCCAAAATTCGGGGGAAAATCCGTTAAAGAAACAAATGTTTTGAACAAGTGGGAAATTAAGGGTTAATAACATTGCATTGTCATACGATTTATACATGCTAGCAAAATTTCAGCTCAACCGGATAACGGGAAGTGGATCAAATCTAACTTGCAAGATTTCATTAACGACAGACAGACAACGGGACAGGTCTACCTGCCAGTTAGATACAAAAATATTGTTTTTCATTCATTATCGAACAATCAATGTTGCTGAAACTCCTGAGAATTAAAGAATATGGATCTACCGGGAACGTAATACTGTCTTCCGATTAGTCCTTTCTCATCTCCTGGTAACTCGATTCTTGGACTAGGGTTCTTACAAATCCTGATGAGATATTCCATTATACGCTTTTAAGGGCCGGTTTATCAGTCACATTTTACCCCCTGGTAAAGCAGATTTATCCGACGGTCATCGGGTAACTCAATCGTGCGCGTTCATCAGTCACCAGGTAGCCGTTACCCGTAGCTTAAAGTTACCTGGTCGCCCGAGGACCGGATAAAAAGTTACCGGAGGGTAACTCGATTTATTCAAGGCTTTTTAACCTCAAAGAGTCAGTTCTCGTGTTTTTGTTTCCCAGAACTTTCGTTTTTGCAAATTGCGTTGTTGATTGTTTTTGAATTATGCTACAATAGAAAATGGATGTGTGGGGCTCTTTTTCAGTTAGCAGCGACGAAGATGTTGCTATAGTCGAATTCCTGCAGTGGGAAAGAAGACCCTACGTGGTAAGACCGCGGATAGACCATTTGGAGAAGTGGGACGATTGCGATTTTTTGATGAGATTTCGATTGGATAAAAGAATAAAAAACCATGTTGGTGTCTGTCGGCGACTTTAGTGGCGTCAGTAAAAGCTCTGCCTGTAAAATTGTCAAGCAGGTGTCTCAGGGAACTGCCAGACTATCCGCCCAATTCATCAAAATGCCATCAACCGAGGAAGAATTAATTCAATCTCGCATGGAATTTTATTTAAAAAACAAAAAGCCAGGTTTCCTGGAGCTATAGATGCTATGGACTGCACGCATGTGAAAATTCAGTCGCCAGGAGGGTCACACGCCGAAAATTTTCGAAATAGAAAAGGGTACTTCTCTAAACTATTTCGTCTGCAAATTTGAAAATTCTGGACATAGTGGCTCGGTGGACGGCTTCTTGTCATGACCAGACAATTTTCAACAAAAAACAATAGGTACTGCCGGGCGAAGAAGGAAATAGGTACCGAGATCGAGAAAGGATAATACCAAAACAAAGCACATTGCTTCTTCCTCTTCTAATTTCTTCTTTTTTCTGATGCAAAACACACTGCGAAAACGATTTTTTTATGTGGTGGAAGCTGAATTTTATTGTAAGCTTTCCACAGCCATCTTAATAAGCTGAGTAAATAATCGATTATTCGGCCTAACAGACAGGTAATTTTACCAGCCAGTTAATAGTTACCCGTGGGTTAATTTCGCACTGATAAACAGCACCTTTATTGTATCCATAATTTATCCCATCGTTAAAGTTAGCAGAGGGATACGTAAACATCCGTTAACTTTGGTGACTGATAAACCGACCCTAAATGCTGTTGAAAAAAAACAACTCTTCAATAGGCATTTCATTAAATGATTTCTTAAATTTTAGGATCATGGGTGAAAATCATTGGAATAGGAGACGTAGGTAATATGGTGTCTTCCGTTCAGTTCTTTCTCAGCTGCTAGTAACTCAATAAATTACAAGACTGAGGTTCCTCGATGTCTTCATGAGATATTCCTTAAATTCCACTCTTCTTGTAGTGAAGCTCCACCTCTGATGGGATACTCCTCACATTCCATACATCTGAATGCCGTTGGTTACAATGTACTCTTCTCTAGACAGCTCGTCATATTCGTACATCGTATATTCTAGCAGGAGCACCTAAAGAATAGGAATCCACCGGAAACGTAACACAATCTCGCGATTAGTTCTTTCTCACCTCCCGGGTAACTCGATTCCTGGACCGAGGCCGTGGAGGACGCCGTCAGGTTCAACAGCCTTCCTTCCTCCATGATTAGTCATCTCCCTGCTCTACCACTCTCCTTTGTCCTTTCACTTGCCTGCGGTCTGGCCAGGATTGCAACCGTGGAATTTTTTCGCCATATTGCCTCACTACTTCAAGATCTCGAGCCTAGTTGAGAAGCGGGACTCAACAAGTGCAGGGCGGACCCGTATTACGCTGCGTTTCTCATCAATTAAACATTATGCACTTTGTTTTCAAGGCCGTGGCGTGACCGACGACCACTCCTTGATCCCTCTTAATCACACACGATATACTTAGCAAACACTAATAACCAGAAAACCAGCTATCCAAATTCAGGTCTACTCTTTGTAATGACTCATTGGACATCTCGAACTTACAAAAATATTACTGCTATAAACAAAATCTATCCAAATACACACGCCAATCTACCCATCAACTCTCCTCTCAACATTATCCAATTCCCTATGAAGCCAACTTTTTGAACCCCATTGTAAGTTTGGGGAGTTTCGGAGATTATGCGCTTCAAATATCAGGCATTAAGTCCTACAGGGATAAGTCCAGCTAGTTGTGTACTTCGACTAGAATCAGTATGTACTCTTCATAATTATAACTGAATTGATTCCTCAGTCATGCCAAACTATTTAACACATTTTCACTAACTGAAGAGATATTCTCGTCAAAGAAAAAGACATGATTACTCTCTGTGAATCAGGATTTACTGTAATTGATCTAACTAACTACAAATATTTTTTGTTATTGAATTCATAATGTTTCAGGCTCCTTCAGAGGGTGATTGCTGTGCCGATACGTCTCACCGATCAATCAATATACGACCTGAGTTTACCAGCGTTTGCATTTCGATCAATTTTACGTTTTAGACCTTCTTCGACTATTTTGGTTTCATGAACGTCTGCGTGTCTTCACAACCGGATTTTGTCATTTTCGAAATTTGTCCAATCCGCTCAAAATTGGATATTTCAAAATGACCACTCAATGATCCCCAAAAATTTAATCGCTTTGAAATCATCAGCAGCAACTGCGCACGCGGGAACGTCAAAAAATTTCCTCAATGTTCACTCGATATTGAGTGAATTTTCAGTTATACATGTACGTGAATTAGTTCTTTAATGGTTCCCAATGAATTTCATCACCCCTGTCTTCGATTCTAGCACAGAAGAAGCAAGTACAAATTCCTTCAAAACCTGATAAGTTCTCTACATAATTGTCCAATTTCGCTCAACGTCGGATACTTAGGATTTCTTGATGATCTTCAACAAAACTCAAGGCTACTTCTGTACAAGAAGTACCTACCAAGACCCTTGAAGGTGATTTTGGTAATGACCGTGGCGAAATGGTTGTTTATTTTATTACTTCAGTAGAAACAACTGGAAGTTCACCCAGGCATCCTATCGCGTGTCATTCTTTAACAAAATTACTGTGTCATTCTTTATCTACTACTACAAATTAGTCTCATCCAATCATACTGTTGTTGCTGTTTTGTTTCCAGGGATCTAAATGGCACAACAACCTGTTTGTCAACAACTGAATCAGTTTCTGGCAATAATTCCTCTAGTGCTGTTATGTCAGGATCATTCAAAGTGTTTATTTTCATTATTCCAGTGAAATCACCCGAATAAACATCCATTTCACCATTGTATCTGTGAGTCATTACTTACAAGGAATGTAATAAGTACGACTAGCAATTATTCATCTTCATGACTACGACTTAGCATGATCTATTTATATTGTTTCTTCTATTTCTGAAGGGGAATAAAGTGACGTTTTCCCTGTTCGTTCGTCTCCAGGTCTGCGTGTTTATCAACACCTGTTTCAGACTGGCGTGAATTTCTCGCGTCTCTTATCAATGTGGATCATTAAGTGGTTGTTTACCTGATTTCGTAGGTTGTAATGGTGTTGTTCTCGTCGTCGTGGAAAAATAGACGAGCAAGAAGAGGATGGGAAGAGGACCACTTGCCATAATACACGTCCTCTCCAAGGATGGAACCACTGGTACTATCTCACATCATCACAAAACGGTACACTGTGTCGGTCACAACTTGACGCGGCTTGAACGGCACATCCGGGACGCATGGGTGCTCACGTCGAATAATACGGCATTTGTGTTGACAGTGTGAAAAGACGCGGCGGCGAATGCTACCCCCAGACTCGCGACCCGATAGCCAACTGACAAGTGTGGAAACGCAACCTTCCCTTCGGGCCGCCGCAAGGGGTTACGGCCCCCACCTTCTCTCCTGAACGGCGGGGCAGAAGGAGTCCGCAACCCTATCTAGGAGGGATCGCCTGAAGTTACGGCAGACCTGCGGTCGGAGTCTGCGTTTGAAGCCTCAGAAGCCCCTTCAGGACCGTCCAAGAGCCGATGCCGGAAGATTCGAGGAAAGTATGGCGCAACAAGAGTCTGCCAAGTGGGTGTGGCACATAGCTCCCTCGCATCCATAACCCGACTGTATACAGGGTGTACAGTACTGCATACGGGGCTATTTGTCAACGAACATGAGAGTTTCAACGCAAGTGTAAGCAACGAGCTAGGTCATTACTGTACTGGCCTGGCATGAATAAGGACGTTGAAGATTTGGTTCATAGAGGTTCAATTTGTTCGTCTACTCCCAGCACAGCAGAAAGAAGAGCTTCTCTCAAAGAGATTCTTCTCAAAGAGAGTCTCTTAGCCCTCATAATGGCAAAAGCTCTTCTTTCTGCTGGGCTGGGAGTAAAGACGAACAAATTGAACATCTATGAACCAAATCTTCAACGTCCTTATTCATGTCAGGCCAGTGACTGGGTCTCTTTAAGAGAACCTGGAAAAGAATTTCCAGTGATTTTTGGTTTATTATTTTCAATAATACTTAAGCCTTTGGAATCGAGCAAGAAAAAAAAATTGACCCCCCCCCCCCCCTCCTCAAAATTTGGTGTTTTACGTTTCAAGGTAGGTACGTAGAATCCAGTGGCGGCTCCTGCCCCAAAACTCAGGGGGTGCACAGAGATCAGGAGAGGCTATCAAGAAGGGACAGAATAGGTGCTTTTCTCAGCCAAATAGAAATTTCAACGATATGCAAATGGGATAAATCTTGGTAACTTTTTCATCATAAAATTGCAAAAAATACCAAAAACGTACAATAGACACTAAAAATGTTCTCTAGTGGTAAACAGAAATTCTGAAATACTTAATCATCAAAGGTCTAAACCCAAGAAATGCATCCATCTTATTGCAATAGATGAAATCTATATTTGCCCAGCAAGAACCATCGTGGAGGTGAAAGCAACTCTTGCCAGGGAGGGAAAGGAAAAAGGATAGGATAGGAGAGGTTTATGGGGAAAGAGAGGTTAGTCATCATAAAGGGGAATATAAAAAGTAAAAAATAAATAAAAAAAATTAAAAAAATGTATCGATGTGTATGTATGAATAGGTGTCAACCTCAGGAACAAAAATAACACTAATCAGGTGTCTACCCAAGGAACAAAAATATTACTAATCAGGTGTCTACCCCAGGAACAAAAATAACACTAATCAGGTGCCTACCCCAGGAACAAAAATATCACAGTTTGGATGTCTACCCCAGGAACAAAAATATTACTAATCAGGTGTCTACCCCAGGAACAAAAATAACACTAATCAGGTGTCTACCCAAGGAACAAAAATATTACTAATCAGGTGTCTACCCCAGGAACAAAGATATCACAGTTTGGGTGTCTACCCCAGGAACAAAAATATCACAATTTGGGTGTCAACTTCAGGAACCAAAATATCACTAATTGGGTGTCTACCCCAGGAATAAAGATATTCATCCGTCACAAAACTATATCAAGGATAAAGAATAAAATGGTAACTTCAATGAATTGTTTTGTAAATAAAATCAGCACGCCTATCCTTCTTACTTGCAAAAATATCGATAACTTTCTCATTAAAATCTTGAACGGATCTCACCAAATCTTTCTCGATTGACAGCATTGAAAGCGCCACCAATCTGTCCTCGGCCATGGAATGAGGAATTTCACCGAATTCTGTTTGCATTTTTCCTGAATAGTTAATGGTGTGGGATAGATGAAAATCGGGCTGATTTCGGAAAATAAGTCTCCTGTTATTTTTGGGAGACAATCAACATTTTTGATTTCAAAACTAACCGGGAAAACGGACGTGAAGCGGGAACGCTCGCTTATTGGCTGTTCGGATCGCCGTCTCCTCCCAGTGTTGCCCATTGGGACGACGAAATCGTGTTTCCTAAGAGAAAAGTTATCAAACAAAAACAGGGGAAACCTAATTTTCCCCATCTTGTTTTTTCTATTTTTTTTCTTCAGTTTTTCGATTTCGAACTTTACTTTTTCGTGAAATTTTGTATCTGGGGACTATGGATTTCTCGATCTCAGCGCTTCAAGCGGCCATAAATGAACTATTCCAGGATGACGTCATTTTCCCGGTTTTTTTAAACTATCGTATTTTCTACACTGTTTTGTTTATTCGTAAATTAGGAAGTTCGGGCTGAAAGTTTGCCTTAGGGGGTTTTTCGAGGTACTGAATCCGATTTTGGGGTCAAAAATAGGAAATTCCGACATGGTGAAATTCCTCATTGCGTAATACTGTTTTTATTCTCTTCAAAGACGAAAAAGTTCTCTCACTCTCTGATGTTGTCATAGGTATAGTAATCAAGAGCTTTAAAAGTTTCGTCACTTCAGAGAAAACTGAACATAAATTATTCTCAATGAAAAATTGAAGTAAAGGAACTGCCCCCCCTTTACTTCCAAAATCTGTCCTTGAATAAAGAACTTGAAGGTCAGTTCTAAGTTTTTCTTTTTCAAAAAAAGGAAATGTGTCACAACATTGATCAAAATGTTGATGTGGAAAACTTTTGGTGTAATCTGAAAATTTTGCCATGTCTAATAAATTTGAAGCTGTGAGGTGGCCAACAAACTGGAACCTCTCACGAACCTGTAAAATGATCGTGTCACAAATTTCTTTAGCAGCTAGTTGCATTGATGGTAAAGCATCCTCTCGGAACCGCTTTCTGCTCACAATCACGTCAATGTTCTGAGATCCAGCAATCGTATCAACGTTTCTCTCACGGTTTGAATGGAAATTTCAAATTCACGGATATCACTCATAGCTTTCAAGGGATCGACTGAACGTTTTTGTAGTTGATTGTAGAGAATATCAACATGGGGCATTATCTTATAAAATATTTTCAGCCAAAAACGAAAGTCCGATTGTTCACACCTAAGGCGTAGGCCACGAGCTTGTGCGACGGTACTAGTTTGAATACTCTCATTCTCAATCTTTTCAAAACACTCCATCAGACTGTCTAAATGTTCGTGTACTACTTGAACGGTACGAGAATGGAAGTTCCATCGAGTCGCAGAACCTCGAGGGACCCTCCTACCTACAACTTCGTCCAAAACGGCCACACGCTGCGAAGAATGAGAGAAAAACGCAGGAATTTCATTAAGATCAGCAAAAAAAATGCGAACGAGCTTGTTTTGGCTTGCAGCTTGTTTCATAATTAGACTAAGTTGGTGGACATAGCAGTGGACATAATTAGCGAGAGGAAACTCTTTCTTAATCAATGCATGAACTTGATGAAGCTTCCTGCCCTCTCATAACATTCGCTCCATCGTAACTTTGGCAAATTAATTTGTTGGCATCAATTGCTGCATTGCCCAATTCTTTTTTCACACAAGTCGTGAGAGAAACGGCGTCATGACCTGCAGGTTCTACAAAGGACCAAAAT
This sequence comes from Apolygus lucorum, assembly GCA_009739505.2. NCBI lineage: Eukaryota > Metazoa > Arthropoda > Insecta > Hemiptera > Miridae > Apolygus > Apolygus lucorum. Next base: position 57,093,490 of record CM019182.2, read on the forward strand.
CTCTCAACGGGTCTTCCATCTGTTTGGATGTATCTGAATACGATAGACATTTGAAATTTAGCTGATACATCAGTAGTTTCATCAGCAATTACGGAAACAAACTGGCACTGTTCAAGTTCAGCTCTGATTTTTGAGTGGCAAACCGTAAGCATACAATCCAAAATGTCGTTTTGAATATCCTTCGATGTTCCCTTGAAAACAGTCGCGTCCTGTAAGTGGCGATTCAAAACATCGTCCAATTCGGAAGAAAAATTAATAAGCCCCTTGAAGACTCCGGGATTCGAAGAATCATCTCTCTCATCATGTCCACGCATGGCTAGTTCGAAAACACCGCAGAACTTGATACAATCAATGATTCGAGATAGAATGTACCTATTTTTCTTAACCGTTTCGTTTTTTTGCATCAGATTAAGACGATATGCACTGTCAAGTTGTTGAATTATATTTTGACGGCCCAATATACGCAAATCTACCAGAGCGTTCTTATGGGAGACCGCCAATGCATGTTTTTCAATTTTTTGGCTAAATGGGCCAGATCACTTATGCCGTCTTTAACCCAAGCCTCATTTCGGTTAGTACAACAAAGTAGACAAGCAAAGCAAAATAATTTGTTAGTCACTTCACACCCACAAAGCCAATCTACCTTCTTATAATATTCGACGTTAAACTTACGATACGAATCTGCACGATTTTTTAATTTCAACGTCTGTTGGAGTCCAGGTAGAGACGGCAAGGGGCGGCCAGTTTCTCGGATCTCGCACTTTTCCACGACCGACAAACGCGAATAGTTTACTTTGATGTATTGAACCGAATTATCCATCGTACCTACAACACTCCTGGATAATCAAAATACTTAGAACAAAACGGCGGACCGAAAACGAAAAACCCTTATCAGTTTTGTTTACTTCTAATTCCAACACGATAAGGAAACCCGGGTTCCTGAGCTATCAAGGGGAGAGGGGGGTGCGCATTTTTCCCATGCTGCTCCCCAAGGTCACATTTCGTGCTCTCTGGTTGGACAATCTTACGTGCCCACCTCCCTGCCCACACGTCACCCCCCTGGCGTTCGGAGCAGCCGGCCGATGTTGCTCAAACTGCCGCTGATTGGTCGAGTTCCCCCCCTCGGTTTTCGCGCGTAGATTCAACTAGCACGGTACCTATGATCGAGTCTTTTGTCATTAGCCAACTTACTTTTCAAACGAAGAGGAACGAACTTTGATTTTTTTTTTTTTAAATTGGCTGGGGGTGCACATGCGCCTATGCTCCTATCAGTAGCCGCCCCTGGTAGAATCAGAAAATCCAATAAACAATTTTCCGTCCATCCGCCGTACGCGGCACTTTTCTTAGCAACACTGGACTGATTTGGTTCAAATTTGGTATATGTGCTCCATTTGGGGTCCAGTTGTGCCGCGAAGCTTATGGTTGATGTCAATCACTCGAGTGAAATGAGTAAGGGGTGAAAATTGAGGGTTGAAATTTCCAAGAGTACCCTAGCTCGAAAACTCTCGAAATAAAGGTTTTTAAACCAATTTTAAATAGTATCGAATTTTTAAAATTTTTTGAGACCACCCGGAGCTCTGCAGGACAAGCCGTTCGCTCCCTACCCCAATCACCAACCAAATGGAAATGAAGGGTTGAAATGTTCAAAAATGCCGTAGTAGGTAGTAGGTACTTACGGTTGGTAGGGAGGGATCTATACAGAAGGGGGATCTATACAGAAAATAATAAACCTTTGGGCAATGATTTGCAGCGTTTTTCGGAGGGTTCGATTACGGTGGTTGTGGACGCTTATTCTAATTGGATCGAAGTCCAGAAGGTACGTGATAAGTCGTGCAAAACAGTCATAGGTTTCCTACAGTCCCTATTCTCGCAATTTGGTGTTGTCCTGATTGTCATGTCAGTGATCATGTTCCTTTTAATTGCAAGAATTTAAAGATTTTACTCAAAGCTACGATTTTTCTTTGGTATTTACTAGTCCTAGGTATCTGCAGAGTAATGGACGCGCTGAAAAAGCAGTATCCATTGTCAAGGGTATGCTCAAAAGGTGTTTGCTTTCAGGGGGGAAACTAACTGACCATCTTCTTGCATACCGGGCGACCCCTTTAAATCATGTAGGTTAGTCTTCTGCTTCATTGTTCCTGCTCAGAAATTTGAAAACTAAAATTCCAGTACATTACAAGTTGCTTGAACCTGAAACCAGGTCTGATGTGCAGGACAAAGTAGTTAGGATGCTAGTTAGGATTATAGAAGTGCTAAAACTCTCTCAGACTTGTCCATTGACGATAGAATCCTGGTTTGGGATTTTGACCGCAATGTGTGGAAGCCTGGGATCGTGTTAGATGAGGGACCTGGTCCACGCTCATAAATCGTTAAACTTGTTGGTGCTTCATCCAGTAGGACGTTTCTGCGAAATCGTGAGTTTTTGTGGAAATGTGGTTGCGTGGATGATGTGGAGGTTGATCGTGGGTCTCAATCTGTTGATGAGCACTTGACTGGTCCTATCGCTAGTGAACAGACCCCTGAAGAGGGTTCTGTGGAGGAGGTGGTTGAGAGAGCTAGGCCTGCAAGGCATACTAGACCTCCAGTTTACTTACAGGATTATGCCCGCCAGTAAAAAAGC
>CM019182.2:57096209-57126368 GCA_009739505.2 Apolygus lucorum
TGTTTTAATGTGTCGATTGAACTTATAATAATCGATTATTGCTCATAGCGAACCGAGAAGTAATAGTGGTGAATGGCAGTCATGGGCACTGATTCACGAGCATCGGCCATCGAGGAATTATCTCTTATCATGTCTAGAGTTCAAATCTAGTTTTAGGATTTCATTCTTTGATACAGTAATTTCCTTTCGTTGAACCTTTTATTTGAATTGGATCTTTTTATTTTGAATGAACTTTTCCTACAATTAATTAAACCTTATTGACTTTCTTACATGATTCCATACATCTTACATCTTTTTCCTTTCTACGGTCGTAGCTTTTTAAATTTGAAATACAATTTTTCTATCCTATGTAGGAAAAGTGAATTTTTTAAAAATTTATATATTTTTTTAAATTTATTCTCTATTATAGTGCGCATCATCTAATTTATAGGAAACCATCCTACTATTGGGGGCATATGAATGTCTTTCTTCTATCAAAGAAAGTCGGTTCAAGGAGCCCTGTGAAAATCCCAATGGTCTCCCCCCTGGTGCAAGCAACCAGAGAAAGTCACTCCGGATCGAGTTTACACAATCAGTTTCCCGGCTTAATAGCAGGTCCCTGTTATGACCTACAGGTAGAGGCGCACGTTCTAGCTCGTGCTTCCGACTATGCAGGTCGGCGCCCGAGTTTTTGACAGTTCACAAAACTCAAATGCCAGGATTCATGCCACAGGGCCAACGCTGGCCCTGGTTCAAGGAAATCTAGGGCCATCTGGGGAAAATCTGGCGTCAGCTGTGACCGCGGTCGCTACGGCACGCGTCCTTTAACGACCATCCTCGGACCAGTTACTGCGAGGAAGTCGTGTGTTCGAGTCTCGCCTCGGGGGTCTTTTTTTCGTGCGTCCCGGGGAGGCCTCCCCTCGTCCCAACCATTTGGAGCGAGGCAACGGGAAACCATGAACGAAATCATCAGAACAAATTCTGATCTTCCCTTTGGAAAACAGCTGATGACGTCATACACTAACTGATTCAGATTTTATCAAAATATCAGAGAAAATACTGAAACACAGTCAACCAGGCATAGAACATACTGAGGGAAGGATTCCTAAATGGCTGACATCCGAGAGAGGCCGATGTAATCGATTAGTTTGAAGCATATCGATAGCCTATTATGTTATGCCATTACATTAAAGCCAACATCTTTCCTGGCACTTGGCGGATTTCAACTAAATGCTCTGATTTGGATAGGTTTATTTCTTATCGAGTGTTTGAGCTACTCAAATTTGCTTCACCAAAATACCCTTATTTTCTAGTTGTTTTAAACTTTTTTCACTTCCCTGTTAAATTGATGGTCATAATAATATTATGATTATAATAATATTATAATATTATTATATAATTGTTTTACTGATCTAGCCAAAACCAATAATTACCCTTCTGATTAACGTAGCTCACTTTTTTCTTCACGTTTTCATTCGAACCTTCAACTTCATCACCAATAATAGTAAAAGTTTCATTTATCTGGCAAAAACATCTTGAACAGGCATTTAGACACCTCCTTTGGGCTCACGTTCCCTGCCCATACTCATCTGTTGAGTGGTGCCAGGCTCCTTAAGTTGAAATTTCTAAGTGACGGTTTTTAAACTACAGAGTGAGTACGAAACGATGAATCGAACCGTTATTTTGAAATTGTAAAACATCAAGCAGGACTTCCAATCCCTTGAGTTTTTATACCTGATCTGTGGAATGAAAAGGGAAGAATTTAGTGTTTTGCTTACACAACTAATTTGACTCTTTCTTTCGTTCTATAGCACTGAAGTTAGGTTCCTGGCTTTTTGAAGACCGCTGGAAGTGATCCTATGAAACTGTGGAATGCAGAATTAGCTGTGAGAGCTAACTTCACTCATCTTCATTCTAAGGCTGATGTTTAGTTCCCATCCTCTTGGTATCACCAGGTTATCGTTACGAAGAAACATGAAGTTCATTTCGCAGTCATTGCTTACTTGGTAAACTAATCAACTGTTGTGTACTAATTTGCAACGTTTCTTTCTAGTTATTTAGGATCTGTTTGAAACAGGGGAGATTTCAATGTCAGAAACCGAGAAAGAATTTGAATCCACGAGGTTTTGCTAATGGAAACCTCAACGTATCTTGTGTTTGATAGTACTAAGGTTGCTCAGAAATAATTTTATTTGAACTGGCCGCACTGCGCTAAATTAAGCAACTGGAAAACTCCCTCGCTTACGATACGCTCAACTTCGTTTAAACTTTGTCACTTTTCCTTTCATCCCCTCCGTCTACCCTTTCCCTTCTTGGAGCCTCTAAACTGTTTGCCTGAAAACTCGGAAAACTCTTTTCTGTAGGAGACAGCTTCGGGTAAATTTATTGCTACGATGTACACTTTCAACTAGCAATTTGCTTTATAGAAACTCAATCTTGAGGCCCCATTAATTAAACTTCTAACGAAAAGGAATACTTGTATCATCTCTGTATTCCATGTTTTTGAAGGAGGCGTGGGTGGCAATAAAATCAATAGTTAGTTTGGACTGCTTTTGGATTCAGTGATGTTTTAAGTCAAAATTTTTACCGTTTGAAAAAATTGTTATCTTTCTCTGTTACGTTCAGTTGTAAATATCCACTGGTATGTAAACCATAATGCAGATACGACTTGAGATTGTCGACGTGGTTCCAGAGGAGTCAAAACCCCCCAAAACAGATTTCTACTTCCCCTACCGACCTCCTATTCGGGTACGAAGGAAGTGAGGAAGTGTGTGGCAGAGCCTCACGAGCTGGTAAAAGAGGCAGGTACTCAAAATTAGAGTACTAAATCAATGAATGAATGAATGACAGCAATGGGGTGTACGCCTTGATTTTTTTTAGATTTTTAATCGAAAGTAGACTACATCCTGAGAATTTTGGCACCAACCGCGACCTTCTAGCGTGAGTAGATCTGTTTCTATGAATTTTTAAAGTTTCGACCGTTTATGACGTCACGCGCCCCTCTCGCCTGGGCGGGACCCCCCAGCCCACTGTGACGTCATAAACGGTCGAAACTTTAAAAATTCATAGGAAAAGATTTACACACGCTAGAAGGTCGCGGTTGGTACCAAAATTCTCAAAATGAGGTCCAGTTTAGATTAAAAATAACAATAAGCAGTTTTTCCTACCCAGGCGCACACCCTATTACCTCAGTGAGCATACCAGCCCTGAAGAAGGTAATATATTAACCGAAAGCTCGACGAAGAAGGAGTTTATCATTCAGTGAGGCCCATTCCCAACACAAATTATTGGCTGGCCTTCAATCGTATCGAAGAAGTGATGGAACCTTTTAATCAGGTATCTTATTATGGATTTCACTCAGTGAAGAATCCTTGAGCCCCGAAGAAGGTAACATAGTATTTTACCGAAAATTCGGCGGAAAGGAGTTAGTCAGACCCTTGTCACGATCAGTTTGAGCATTTGGTGGGTCGACCTTCATCATTTCCAATTTGGAACAATGTTCGATTATGCAGGGTGTCTCACGGGTTATCCCCCCCCCCCCCACTATAAAGTCGTTATTTTTGGAGACAGAAATTCTTTTCAATTTTCATGGTTTACGCAAGGATCTCAAATTAATATGACCACGTTGCGCACTGCTCAATTGCGTAACCATGCGAAATCGACACCAACTTTGTTACTTCAAATAAGAACCCCTATTTTTTATTGCAGAATTGGATTCTACGCTAAATTTCATGAATTTTAGACCCTTCAGTGAGCGCGCAAACTTGCGCAACCCCTGGATTGTGCCAATATTGAGATGAAGGTAGACCCCAAGTGTGATACATGTTTTGGTTTATAATTTCCAATAATGAACCTTTTTTGAATTTTTTTTTTATCCTGTAAATTTGATGGTTTACTGAAATGAAATTTGGTTTATGGGCTCCATTTGGGGTCTAGTTGTGCCCCGAAGTTTTGGTTGATGTCAGTCACTTCTAAGGGGTGAAAATTAAGGGTTGACATTTTCAAGAGTGCCCTAGCTCGAAAACTCTCGGAATAAAGGTATCGTTTTTTTCACCAATTTTGAATAGTACCTATTGAATTTTTAGCATTTTTTGAGACCACGTGGAGCCCTGTAGATCAAACCGTTCGCTCCCTACGAGAACTTAAGACTCGGACGATAAATCAGAAACACGAGTGGGAATCGCAAGAGGGGCCCAATCTCGGTACAAATTTTAGCTGACCAAAATGCTACCTAGTTTTACGTCCTTAGCAACCAGTAATCAAATATCCTAATAATTAGGGCAACCTCAACTCCCTGACACTTCGAACTGAGTGTGCAGCGTCTTCCAAATAATTTACAGCGTTTTTCATTCATTTTTACGTGGTGGTATCCATTTTCGGATTTAACTGGAATTTTTCGAAAAGGCGGCCGAAAATTCGGTGGTTTTTAATAGAAAATCGCTCTTTTTCCATCTTCATGAGTTACGACGCAATTTTAGTTAGTTCGGGTGATTAACTCTACCTCTTGCCAAAAACCATAAAGATTGAAACAAAAAAATTTTCTATCAGCAATAATAACGATTTTAGAGGGGACAACTCGTGGGACTCCCTGTATATTGCGGACCCTAACAATTTTGTTCAACCAGCGAGTTAGTTATGATAAATTGAGTAACTTTAGTTCAAGCATAGCGCTTTAAAACCTCCAAGTACACATAATAAGGTTACTATTAAGTGAATCATGTGAAAGTTCAAAAATACTGTGGATGAGATCCATGATTGTCTCAATTGAATGTTGTTATGTTGTGAATACCTAACGATTCTTTTGTGTTTCAGGTATGCCAGGAGAAAAATCCTTGTCTCACTACTTCGACTTTGGTATGTTCCTTCGACTCAGCAACAATGTATCTAATTCGTTATGAATTGGGGAAAAGTCGATCTCTTTATAGTATCATTTATTTCGCACTTTAGCTCCTTATAATACTGATTATTGATGATAGAGTTATGAAAATTTACAGTTAAGAGCACTTGAAAATGATTTCATAAATGTTACACCGGGGCCATACTGGATGATGTGTTTGTTACTGATGATGGCCCTTGTAAAGTAATGTAATTGTTTGATAAATTCAATGGTATAAGTTCAAAAATATAAATGAGGAATTACCTTAGACTTCGAAGGACCACAGCGCGATGCACTGAATTAAGTAAGTAATATAATATGGTGAAAAGGCGATTTGAATTGAAATACACTGCAAGTTTTGTACTGCAAAAAAATATATTTTGAATGAATTTTGATTGGGAATTTGATGAACCTACCTATACCTACTGGCCAGAGGAAAACATTTTATTACAGACCCCCTTGACGAAAACGTGGTCGGTCGTGAAGGCGTCCTCTTGCGTCCGGCGGCAGGTTTGTGACGATAAAGCCCTCCAAGGATCCTTTTCCTTCGTATTTCCGAGGCCGTGAGGAATCCTCGCCAGGAGATGATGAGAAGCCGCAGTATAACTTGAACGTACGACTTAATGTTGGTTGTAGGTACCTACGTAAAGTCCTCAAAATTCGAACGGCACGTGCAGAAGTAGAAATTAAGCGAAAAAGTGGGACGATCGAAACTGCTCGAATAAAGGTTTGCAAGATACTGCCGGTAGGAGATGGATGAGGTGAGGGGGCTGGAACGCCGCGTTGCGTCTTATCGTCGTCGTCGTGCGGCAGAGCAGAGGGCAAAGACTCGCAGGACCCGTCGGAAGGCAGCCGACAAACATCGCAAACAATAACAATCCTTAACAATTCACAACTTTTAACAATGATAGATAACAAGACGTAAATTTAAAAATCTCAAACATACACCCCCCAATTTACGACTTGGGCTGAATACAAAAAAAAAGTGTACCCAAAAGGCAATGACTACACCAACAGCGGAATAAGTTTCACAGAAGGTCTCCTATAGATGCCCTTCGATGTCTTCAAGGTCACAACACGAACCATGTTGTCTGTGCCAGGGTGCGTGCGCAGGACTCGGGCGATAGGCCATTGTGTTGGAGAAGTGCGAGAGTCACTGACAAGAACAAGGTCACCGACCTTGAGGCTTGGAGTTTCCTTTGACCACTTGTCCCGAACCTGAAGACTACGCATATACTCTTCCTTCCAGCGTTTCCAAAAATATTGCACTCTCTCACGGATCAATTCCCATCTGGAGAGTCGGTTGACTGGAATATCATCGAAGCAAGGCTCTGGAATGGCGTTCAAAGGATGTCCAACTAGAAAGTGGCCGGGTGTCAGAGCCTCCATGTCATCAGGGCTATCAGAGGTTGGAAGAAGTGGGCGGGAGTTGAGGATGCATTCCATTTTGGTGAACATCGTAGAAAGTTCCCAACTTGTGTAAGACTGGTTACCCAATGTCTTCTGCAACAAAGCCTTAGTTGATTTTACGGCCGCCTCCCAACTTCCTCCAAAGTGCGGTGAAAGAGGAGGATTGAATTTCCATTCGATGGATAGGTGAGATGTGCGATTCATGATTGAGGCTTTAATGTTTTCCTGCTCAAACCATGAGTATATCTCCTGCAGATATGCTGCGGCTCCTACAAAATTAGTACCACAATCGGATTGCATGATTGATGGTATGCCACGTCGTGAGATGAAGCGCTCAAAAGTATCCAAAAAATTCTCAACTGATAGCCCTATCGCCAATTCGAGGTGTACAGCTCGTGTGGATAAGCAAATGTATACACAGAGGTATGATTTTTCAACTGATGATCTGCGAAGTCGTGAGGTTCGGCAAAGAAACGGTCCTGCAAAATCAACGCCTGTATTCATAAATGGTCTTACAGAATTAAATCGAGAAGCAGGTAAGTTACCCATCAGAGGTGCGATTGTGTGACGAGAAAAACGTATACACACTACGCATTTTCTTCTGATCAACTTCACAAGGCTACGAGCTGCAGGAATCCAATACAATTGGCGAACTGTTGCGAGGAGGGCTGAAGGTCCGATGTGATGATTTTTGCGATGATAGTAATCTACTATAAGATTGGTATAATGCGACCGTGATGGCAAGAGTATGGGATGCTTTTGTGAGACAGGAAGTGGAGCATTCAACAGTCTACCACCGATTCTCAACAATCCATCATGATCCACGAAGGTATTGAGGCGCCGAAGCTCAAGAGGTAACGAATTGAAGTTTATGTTGGTGAAGGCCTCAGGGTAATAAAAATGTTGTATAATTTTTATACAATGGTGATTTGCCTCTGTGAATTCAACTGAGGTAAGTGGACCTTTGGTTCGATAAATCCTGAACTTAGCAGGTATTTTGCTGTTGCGAATAAAACGCTTCACATAAGCTAACACTCGGATCAAACGTACAAAGGAAGAATGTCGCTCAGTATACTGAAGGAATTCCGTATTGCGCTGTACTGAAACTAGCGAGAGGATTTTAGGTTTGAGTTCCGGTACCTCAACATCAGGTGTATCGGTCGATATAGGCCACTCCTTGATTGGTAAGTGACTCCAATGTGGCCCATACCACCACAATGATAAGTGTTCGAGAGCAGAAGGTGATACCCCACGTGATCCAATATCAGCAGGGTTTTCAATACCCTTGATGTGATACCATGACTCTAGACTAGTGATATCCAAAATCTGTCTCACCCTATTAGCCACGAATGTCTGTAGCAGATAAGTAGGTGTTCTCAGCCAGCTCAAAACGATGGTCGAATCAGTGAAACAGTAAAGCTGTGTGATGTTCAGCGTGGTTTGAAGATGACTAAGTGATTGAATGAGCTGTGACAGTAAGAGTGCTCCGCAGAGTTCGAGTCGTGGAACTGTGAGGGTCTTTAGTGGTGCGAGTCTGGTCTTCGCCTTCAGTAGAGTCATGGTGACAGCATCTCCTTGGGTCGCTCTGAGATAGGCAGCACCACAATATCCCTTCTCTGAGGCGTCTGAAAAGCATATTAGTTGATAAGCTGTGTCAGATTTTGGCAGCAATCTGGGAATGGAGATAGATGATAAAGTAGGCAACTCAGTTATAAATTGATTCCATATCGTTAATAGACCTTCAGGGACTTGATCATCCCAATCCAGTTTCGATTTCCAAGTTTCTTGGAGTATCCGTTTTGCAAAAAATATTACAGGGGCAAGGTATCCCAAAGGATCAAAAAGCCTTGCTATAGCAGATAAAATCTCACGTTTGGTGCAGCCATTAGGTGGGCTGACGACTTGATAAGCAAATGAATCGGTAGATGGGTTCCACTCCATACCTAGAATTTTAGTAGTAATGGAATCTTCAACTTGAATGGATACAGGTTGCTGAGAAAGGAATTGGTCGGCGAAAAGAGGAGGGTAGTTGGTACTCCACTTATCTAATTCAAAACCGCCCTTAGATAGTAAATTGATCAATTGATTTTTTAGATCGATAAGTTGCTCAGGAGAATCACATCCATAAGCCACATCATCTACGTAGGTATGATGTAGCAGCGCCTGCGCAGCATCTGGAAACTGTTGTCCTTCATCATGGGCTAGTTGATGAAGCACTCGTTGAGCAAGGAATGGCGAGCAACGGAGACCATAAGTTACAGTATCCAAAGAAAAATACTGTACAGGATCGGTAGGTTTATCACGCCAGACTATTTGCTGATAAGGTCGGTCCTCCGGCGCAACGAGGATTTGCCTAAACATTTTGACTATATCGCAAGTCAAGACGTACGGAAAACGACGAAAATGTAGTACTATATCAGCAATGTCAGCTTGCAGTTTCGGTCCTGGAAAAAGATGATCGTTGAGAGATCCAGTACTGGTGCGAAAACTCGCGTCAAATACCACTCTAAGTTTGCTTTTATTTTCTGAGACCGTTTTGTAGACTGGATGGTGAGGTATTAGGTAGATTGGTGGTGCGGTAGCCACAGACATATGCCCAAGGTTAACATAGTCGTTCATAAAGGTATGATAGTCCTCAGAAAGTTTCTCATTTTTAGATAATTTAGTCTCAAGAGAGTGAAGACGAGAAATTACTTTATTTGTGTTGATTTGAAGTTTCGGAGTAGGATTCTTAAAGGGAAGAGAAACTATATAGCGTCCTTCATCATTCCTACGATGTGTATCTACGAAATGCTGTTCACATCGTTCCTCATCAGGTGACAGAGTGTTATGAGCGGACGAGGATTCCTCTATCTCCCAAAATCTCTCAATAAGAGGTGCGATGTCGGACATAGAAAAAAGTGACACACATGTTACATCAGATGTATCGGAAATGAATTTTCCCAGCACAGTGTAACCAAACAATGTTGCAATCAACCTAGGTCCCTTATCATGAAGTACCACAGGTGACCCTGTGACTACATCGGGGTACAAATCGGCTCCTATCAAAAACGAAATAGGGCCCGGATTGGTAAAGTCGGGATCGCTCAAAGGATATGATCTATAGTCCGACCACATATCCGAATCCAGGAACGTCTGTGGTAGTGGTGGTGTGATGTTTGGTACTACCACAGCTTCAGTTTCTAATGATGAGGACTCCCTATGTGATTCAAAGGTAATGTCAATCATGCCCAAAACGTTTTTCAGAGGTGAATTATTCACACCAGAAATATTGCGCTCAAATGGTTTAAGGGTGTGACCCAGAACTTTGGCACATTTCTCAGTGACGAAGGAATGCATTGAACCTGCGTCTAATACTCCCCGAAACTTGTGAGGTCGCCCATGAGGGTCCTTGATACACGCTACAACGGTACCCAACATCACAGTGTGTCGCTGAGACATGCTGGCTCCCACAAATCCATTGTCAGACGTACTGGGTGACTGTAGATTAGAACTAGAGACTGACCTGTTACCTTGACTCGGTTTTTCAGTGATAGGGAGATGTAGTAAGGTGTTATGTCTGCCTTTACATTCCCGGCATACATACTTCGACGTGCATTGCTTGGTGCGATGGAAAGGGTGGAGGCAATTCCGGCAGCCAGACCAGCTTCTTAACAGCTCGAGACGATGAGATGGATCCGCTGATTTGAAGACTTCGCAGTCGAGAATCGCATGTGATTTCTGGCAAACGAAACAGGAAATTTTGTCATTAGAATTTGATTTTGGTGAACTGGATTTATTGGCTCCTTCATGAGAAAAATCTTTAGACGAATGCACGTGTAAGGCAGAATGCATCGAATTTGAGTGCTGTTGCGGTGAAAATTTATTCGGACTTCTGATACTGGTTTTGATATTGGTAGGTACTGGTCTAGGTTTTGAAAACTCACCACTTTGATTGGTGTTACTTATGTCCAAAGCAGCAGTGATACTAAGAACTTGACATCTATTCCTAATGAATTCTTGCAACGAGGTGAAAGTTGGAAAATCATTATCAACGTTTTTCAATTCGAAAGCCTCTCTAGTTGTAGGGTCAAGACCTCTCAGAGCAAGTTCACACAATAAATAATCGGTAAAGTGAGGAATGTTTAAATTCTTTAGAGAAGTGATACTTTCTGCCACTGTAGAGATATACAATTGCAGCGAATTGTAAGTAGGTTTACCAGCACTAGGTTTAAAATTCAAAAAATTGTTCAAATATGATACCGCCAACTTACGTTTGTCATCGTAAACAGCTAACAAAGCTTGCCATGCCTGATCGAAATTGGTTTCCAAAACTGGAATATGTTTGATTAAATCATGCGCTGGACCTTCCAGATAACTACTTAGGTAGTGAAACTTCTCAGCTCTTGTGAGATTGGGATCATCCTTGATGAGTGCAGAGTACATTTGCTTGAAAGCAGGCCACTCCGACAAAACACCTCGAAAATGCTTAATATGAATCTTCGGAAGAATAGCACGAGTTGTAGGTATACTGCTAACGGATGAATCAAGGAGCGATTGCCTAGGAGAAGGGGAAACTGAAGTACGATTACGCACTAACTCATTATAATAACCTTTCGTTTCATAATAAGCATTCTTTACCTCAGTAACCAGTATGTTGTCTTCAACTGATGGAAAAGCTGGTGTGATTCCTTTTTCCTCGGAGTAGTCCGCAGCTTGCTCATGAAGTATCATAAAATCCCCGAAGAGCTTCTCCAGACTGAGATACATCCCAGTGAAAATGTTCTGATCGCTGCCAGAGATGGTTGCAGTGGCACCTTTATTACGGATTAATTTGATTTCATCACCAACAGATTTAAATTTTCTCACAATTTTAGATAAGCCGCGAGTGGTAACGGTAGGGTCATTGCCTGCTGAAGTACTCATTATGTGATTTTACTTTATGAAGCCAAAGCCCGAAAATGATAGTGAAAATACTGAAGTTATGAGCCCCCAGATAAATACTATATATGAAAGTTTGAGCTCAAAATTCTCAAAAATATTGAAATTGTAAAATATATTGCTCAAATACAAGATAGATTGAAAATATATAATATTATGGACGTATCAATGCAAAAGAAAGATATAATTATTCAAGCAGTCCTTGTATATAGGTACCTACAAGAATGTTAATAAGTAGGTAAGTATAAGATGATCAGATAAATTTCCAATGAATGAAGGTGAGTTATCACACCACATAAAACAGTGAAATGATAGAGATATGCAGTACAAATTGCAAGTAATTAGATGAATTTGCAGTACAACAATGCAAATAAGGTAGATACATATGCAGTACAAAATTGCAAGTGAAAAGATCGCTGGTACTAGCCAAAATCCGACTCGAACAGGCCAAAATGTTTGATAAATTCAATGGTATAAGTTCAAAAATATAAATGAGGAATTACCTTAGACTTCGAAGGACCACAGCGCGATGCACTGAATTAAGTAAGTAATATAATATGGTGAAAAGGCGATTTGAATTGAAATACACTGCAAGTTTTGTACTGCAAAAAAATATATTTTGAATGAATTTTGATTGGGAATTTGATGAACCTACCTATACCTACTGGCCAGAGGAAAACATTTTATTACAGACCCCCTTGACGAAAACGTGGTCGGTCGTGAAGGCGTCCTCTTGCGTCCGGCGGCAGGTTTGTGACGATAAAGCCCTCCAAGGATCCTTTTCCTTCGTATTTCCGAGGCCGTGAGGAATCCTCGCCAGGAGATGATGAGAAGCCGCAGTATAACTTGAACGTACGACTTAATGTTGGTTGTAGGTACCTACGTAAAGTCCTCAAAATTCGAACGGCACGTGCAGAAGTAGAAATTAAGCGAAAAAGTGGGACGATCGAAACTGCTCGAATAAAGGTTTGCAAGATACTGCCGGTAGGAGATGGATGAGGTGAGGGGGCTGGAACGCCGCGTTGCGTCTTATCGTCGTCGTCGTGCGGCAGAGCAGAGGGCAAAGACTCGCAGGACCCGTCGGAAGGCAGCCGACAAACATCGCAAACAATAACAATCCTTAACAATTCACAACTTTTAACAATGATAGATAACAAGACGTAAATTTAAAAATCTCAAACAGTAATCTAATTCAACTACTTTATTTACATAAGAGAGGTTGAAACAGCGAGTCCAAATTGTAGTGCTTTATTACAGAAATAAAGTAACCGAATACTAACTTTAGAGATGTGATGTCAATTGAGGTATTATTAGGGATTTATTTTCAAGGGTAGGGGAAGATCGTGCACCTCCGGCCGTTTTGATGATATTTGAATTTGGGCACTAAAATATTTTTTTTGAACCAAAATTGTTTATGTTTTCTGAAAAAGCACTGCTATAAGTACCACCGAACTGCAAAATTAAAATGGCAAAAAACCGATACTATTGTCGGTCAATTGATAGGGCATGAGGTCTTCAGAAATAAAACTCCTCTTTTGCCTATCTTTCGGTGAATGGGGTGTGCGCATGGGTCGGAAAAACTGTTTATTGTTATTTTTAATCTAAACTGGACCTCATTCTGAGAATTTTGACATCAACCGCGGCCTTATGGCGTGAGAAGATCTTTTTCTATGATTTTTCAATGTTACGAATGTTTATGACGTCACAGTGGGCTGGGGGGTCCCGCCCAGGCGAGAAGAGCGCGTGATGTCTTAAAGATTCGAAACTTTGAAAAATCATAGAAAAAGATCTACTCATCCAAAAAGAGAAAGGCTGGTGTCGAAATTCTCAGGATGAAGTCAACCTTCGATTAAAAATTTAAAAATAAATCAGGCGCACCCCTCATTTATCGTTTCCCTATGGGCTCAAAGGACGTGTCACCGTGTGAGCATCACATCAGAAGTACCAATAGTTAGAGATGCCTCCATAACTGGTGGGAAATGAAATTCGGAACTATTGCAAGTAAAGTGAAAACAAGAGAGGAATTTAAAACATCATTTCAGCTAAAAATATTGAGTAAAAATGTCAGGAAGCCTTGGGAAAGCAGTGTTAATTACCTTTAATGTTAATTAAACCGATACTGTTCATGGCAGCGATTTCTGGTACCTACTACCAGACCTTGTACCTTCGGCCTCCTATTAGTCGCAGATGTACGCCATAGAAATAAACACAATACCTACCAAATCATGAAAAAGAATTTCATCGAATAACAAACTAAACTGTACCTTACTATTTTATACGTATCTTATTAGAATCAGACTCAATTTTTTTTTTTTGTATCAATCATTAATATTTGAACGTTTTGATTGGAATTTTTTTACAATCACAGTTCACGAACAAAATTTATTAATTCGTATAATATTGCATCAACATGAAGTCAATGATCCATTTTTGATCTCTGTGATGTCCTTAATTTGGTGGATTTGATCAATGCAATACCCTCCTTACTCCGAGGCATCTTAAACAGAATATTTAAGTACTTAATATCCATATCATACCCAAGCTCGTAAAAATATCCATAATTTTTCAATTTCTTCGAATTGGACACAAGTTGTAGCTTTCTTACTGCCTTTTTGGATGGGCTGAGGTACCAGCATCAAATCTGAAATCATCAAAATCTGTTTGCAGGTGTTTGAGTAGACTCTAATAATTTTAAAAAAGGAAAAATGATTTTGCTCATTCACTTTGGGAACCCAACTTCCGTTAGCTGGTTTAATGAACCGGTTCCCGTGAGATCACCGACGTTGAGGTCAGTCGGCCCGGGAGATTATCTGGATTGGTGACCTCTCGAAGGCGGTATCGCAGGTCTAGATAATTTTTCGGGTTGGGCCGTGGAAGAACCCCGCTTCACTTCAGTGGGTGAGGCAATAAGTAGCCTTGAGCGAAATAATCAGAACCAATTCTGATCTTCCCATTGGAAGACAGCTGATGACGTCCACGACGCCAGGAATGGCAATGATGAATTTCATCTCCCAAATTTTTGCAACAGCACCATTGCAAAATAATGTTTAATGCCATTATCGTAACTAAGTGTTATGAGGAATATTTAATTTTCGTTTTATTGCGCTTCTGCCTTGGTTGACAATTTCACCATAGTAGACACGATTTTTGTGAAAAATGCAATGGTCCAAACTAGCAACTGGCGACTTTCCCCTACTTGTGTCAAGCGGAATTCAAGATGAATGACGATAAAATATCTACACTCCGGGTCAACCTGCTAGGATGTGGTCATCGATCAACACACAATATCCGGTAGGACCCCCGGGATATTTGCCGCCCGATGAGGCACATCCCCGTTCATGATATCAGCCGGAGGCAGTAGTGTAGGACATCCTGAACCACTAGGTAGGTATCTGTTCGCCAGCTCGGCGCAAAGTTGACCGAGTAGAGGATAATACCCTGCAAGTTTGCATAGCTCAGTAAGGCCTACCGAGGGTCTGGGAGACCCACCGTGGAAGCTCTCGCGGTCGTGATCTCTACAAGCTACTGACTACGATATTTTAAAGTTTCAACACTGCAAAGTTTAATTACTTCAAGCAACACGCCTCCCCTTGCTTAGCAGCTCTCATGCCGTCGCCTTGATAAGGAAAGAGGTTCCAACCCTCCAACCTTTCGACTCCTGACTTTCCATCACAAAAGTTTGCTCCCTAATAGAAAAAGTGTGAGAAAATCCAATTTACCCTCCCAAACCATCAGACAACAGAATAAACCACCCAAGAGTTCTCTGTAATGGAATTTAGTTAACATCTTAAGTTTTGTTGTTCCGAATCGTTTTTACATTAATTTTTAAAAATACAAATTTGAGTTGAGGTTTGACTGGGTTAGGCGCAAAAAATAGCAAAAGCTTCGATCCTTTGATTTGGTTCTAGAAGCAAATTCATTGCTTTTGTCGTTGGAAAATAATGTATACTCGACATCAGCTCAAAGTTACTGCTGAGGTATCCAGGACTTTCAAATTTCAAGATCTTAAATAGCAAAATACCTACTAATTCTCCATTCTCCATTCATTTATTTTTAACCAACTCGCTTTTCGAAAATAAGGCGTAATGTGCTCGTATATTGGGAGATTATAAATAAATCGCATACAAGCGTTTTGCGCTCACTGCAGCCTTTGTAAATTTTCTCCTGATAAATTACAGTAAGCAATAGCAGCATAACCCATGATTGGATATAGCAAGGCCTGAACCAAATTTATTTTTATTTCTTGGGGTGAATGGTATGTTAGCCTTCTGAATTGGTAAAGAGAGAGAGAGAGAGGGAAAAATTGGATCATTGAAAAGAAAGGTAAGTAGTGGAAATGCAGTCACAGAGAAAAAATTTTCTGTTACTCTTTGAAGTTATTGACCACGACATAGAGCTTCAAATGTTGGAATGAGAAACGACGACAATCTGAACGGAGGTAAAGGTCAGGCGGGTGGCAAATGAAATCATAGAATCGAGAATCCGACGGCTATTATCAAGTTTAAAAAAATTCTGCAAACAGATTCGTATTCTTAAATGGGTTCTGCAATTGCTATAAGGCCAGTTTTTGAATAAAAACGGAGTTGAGTAGAATGTTGTCTATTTCCACGAAAATAATGAGTTACAAGTTGAATCGATTTCGACGGTTAGGTCATCATCAGTAACAAACAATAACTGAAGGTACATCACAAAGAGCATAGCTTATATAGGTACAAGTGAAAGGGAGCTTGAATCCCATTGGTCGAGAAAGTGAAAGTCATACCCAATCAGATAAGTGAAAGGAGAATCCTATTGGCTCAGAGAAGTGAAGGGACCTGGGAGGATCATCAAATGCCAATCAAGGCAGACACAGTGAAAGGGGGCTCAAACATTGGTGAGGGTTACATTGTGAAGGGGAGACCAAGCTATTGCAAGAAGGAACCTATCAATGGTGAAACATGTTGAGGGACCACCTCATTCAAACATTTACCAGACCTATCACTCTTAAGAATCTCGAACTTTTCAAGCACATCCAACATACCTCCCTTCGGGCAAAAATGAGGAAATTCTATGTACTGTCCGTTTGTTAGATCAAAACTAAAGTTATGATTGGATTCTCTCAGGTGATTCGCAAAAGCAGAATCACCTTTGCTATCCCTGAAATCCTTCTCATGCTCTTTTATTCTTCCCCTGAATTTCCCACCACTTTGACCACAATACTCAAGCCCACAAGAACATTTCAGCTTATAAACCCCACTTTTATCTTGAACGCTAATTTTATCTTTAACAGAACCCAACGAAGCTTTAAGATTATTTTTATTTTTAAACCCTACTTTGAAACCTCTAGATGATAACATTTTGCCAATTTTGTCAGAAATCTTTCCATAATAAGGTATACTTATCCACTTTTTCTCTTCTAATACAACTTCTCTAGCCAAATTAGAAACCCCGTCTCTACACTTTTTCCTAAGAACCTTGTTCCATATGGAATCAATGAGACATCCTCCATATCCATTGCTTGCGGCTATACTCTTGATAATTGTTTTTTCTTTAGATACATTTTGATCACTCATTGGTATTGACAAAGCTCTATTGATCATACTATGGAAAGCAGCATGTTTATGAACTAAGGGATGATTTGATGTACTATGAATAGTGATATCACTGTAGATATCTTTTCTATAAATGGAGAAATCATGTTTTCTGTTAATCAATGAGATGGACAGATTAAGAAAATTAAGCTTATTTCCACCTAGTTCAAGAGTGAATTTAACAAAAGGATCTAGTGTATTGATTTTTTCATGAAAAGAATTTAGTTGCCTTTCAGTTCCTGTCCATAGAATTATTATATCATCAACGTACCTATACCAATATAAAAGGTTGTTTGATTTACACTTTTCAAAGATTCGTTTTTCAAGATGATCCATATAAATATCCGCGAGCAAAGGAGACAGCGGTGAACCCATGGATACCCCTGGCTGAGTATAATATTTACCTTCAAATAGAAAATAGTTCTGATCCATACAAACAGACATTAGACTACACAGTTCATCCTTTTCAAAAACATCGAGACCTGACCCATGGATAAGCCCATTAACCACATCTTTGCAGCTAGCTACATCGATATTGGTGAACAGACTAACCACATCAAAGGAAGCAAGTTTGGCATTCGGAGGCGCTTGAATGTCACTAATTTTAGAAACCAAATCGTATGAATTTTGAACAGTATTACGGGGCCGAAAATTGATTTTATTTCTAAACAATGAATTTAACTTTTTCTCATCGCGAGTGATTTTATTCGTACCAGTTTTTGAAAATGTTCGAAATTTCAACAAATTTTGTTGGTGAGCAAAAAAAATGTGCACACTTTCTAAACCAATTACCCACAATTCTACGGTGATCTTGAAGAGAAATCCGTTTGCGGAATTTAATATATCTCGATACGTTCTCAAATGAGGAGTGAACAAAATTTGGCCTCGATGGTGCTGCCATCTCTTATCTCAGAATCTCACTAAAACCTCGTGACATTTAGCCTCAAGTCAGTACGTCAGCCAGTGTGATGAAGGGATCAGAAAAGAAAGGGCCACGGGGCCTTCTATTAAAAATTCTAATCTAACTTACTTATAAAACTTCTTTTTTATTCATTTATTTTTTAAAAATATTTTAGGTTAGTAGAATACTTACCGATCTATTGTTTAAAATTATGAGTTCCTTGGTCATTTGTTGGCTGTTTGGAAGTTAGTTGAGTCACGTAGCTGCTTTTTGCGTTCATGGTGTACTATGGTAGTCTGGTCCTTTTCTTTTGTTAGTTATGTTGTCAGTAAATCCTTTTGTGTGTTTCTTTGTTTTTTTTTGTTTCTGTTTTTGGATGAGTTTGTCTAGTGGTTTGAATTATAGTGTCTAAGGTTGTGTCAAGTAGGTTTTTACGTCCAATAATTTTAATATCAAGTGGGGTAACACATTTTTTAAAGTTTCAACCATTGCTTCCTATTATAAAATTGTATAAAAAACGAAAAACACATATCATCATTTCGCAGCTACATCGGAGTGGAGATGACAATAGAATTTGAAAACAGCACTTACCGGCAATGTTTCCAGGAGTTGGGTGATATATTATTCTTCCGCCCATCCTGCTCTCGAAGGAAGATTGGAATTTTCTACACAGACATTAGTAACATTTTTAATTCAAAGTTTCCTCGAGAGAGGGAGATGACATTCAAGAGGTGGGCAAAGGAGATAAATAACTTCCACGCGGCGTGGTTTGAAAAATGAAAAACTGGGAATACTGAGGAGTAGACTGAGCTTGGAGAGTTTCTCGTGTAAAACACAAACAATGGACGAATAAATACCCAAGTGATTCAGCAAACTCAGGTACTATTTTCATCTAGAAATAATTTTCGATGAGAAAATTACCTGTTGCACTTTATTTGCAAGAGAAGAAGTGCAGTAATCGGGGATTTGATGGACTAAACAGATTGGTGTGGAAACTGATCCATTGTCCTTATAATATTATGAATTCTCCAACCGAATAGTTTCTCTATAAATGTCTTTGAATTTCTTTTTCCTCAGCAGAAAAAAACTGATTCAATTCGTAACCGTAATTTTGGTTTATTATTTTCAATAATGAACCTTTGGAATCGACCAAGAAAAACAAATTTGTAACACCCCCTCAAAATTTGATGGTTTACTTACGTTTCAAGGTACGTAGAATCCAAAAATCGAATAAAAATGTGGCCGTCCGTCCGCCGTACGCCGTATGTACGCCGTA
The DNA here is from genome assembly GCA_009739505.2 of Apolygus lucorum. Lineage (NCBI taxonomy): Eukaryota > Metazoa > Arthropoda > Insecta > Hemiptera > Miridae > Apolygus > Apolygus lucorum. The sequence continues at coordinate 57,115,142 of CM019182.2, forward strand.
CGCGGCACTTTTGCCACTTAGCTTTGACCGATTTTGATGAAATTTGGTATGTAGGCTCCATTTGGGGTCTAGTTGTGCCCCTAGGATTTTGGTTGATGTAGGTCAGTTTTAAGGGTTCCAAAATGAATTTTGAAATTTTGAAAACGCCCTAACTCAAAAAATTTTGATATAAATGTATTGTTTTTCCTTCAATTTAAGATTCTATAGAATTTTTAAAATTTTTTGAGACCACGCGGAGCTCTGTAGGACAAACCGTTTGCTCCCTATGAGAATTTAAGGGTTTTACGTACGATAAATCAGAAACACGAGTGTGAATCGCAAAAGAGGCCTAATCTCTGTTCAAATTTTAGCTGACCGAAATGCGATCGATGTTTTTCTTCATGTTGGATGGTTGGTGGCTTTGCAGACGAGTGATGAATATAGAAAAATAATAAACCATTTTGTAATAATTTGCACCTTTTGAATCAGTTTCTTTTCAACTATTTTAGTGTAAAACTTTCGACCGACCGTCGCAACCGTTGAAAGTAGGAGGCTTCGAAAAAGTTGATAAATTTACTGCTCATACGAAATCCGGGGATTGCTGAATGCAGTGCCTTGACTGCTGAGATAAGCAGCTCGGCGTTTTTAGCGCAGAAACAGAAGAAGGTACTGGAGCGAAGGGGGGTAACTTATCTGAAGACAGGGTGAGGGCCTCGCAGTTCGTAAAAGGACGAAGTTCCCCTGGGAAAAGTTTATCCCAAGGCAAGGAATTTATGTTCCACACGCCTTGTAAAGTACTGATTTATAGGTCCCAAGGAATGAGGCTATGATAACTCCATATTTTCCACCTTGAAGGTTATCTTGGTTCTTTTACTTCTTTTTTTTTCGTCCGCCGACTTCGGACAGATTACAGAACGATATGAAGCACGCAGAGTATGAAATGATACAGCGGAGCATTACCTGAAATTTAGACCAGCGTAAAGACGTAGGTAATAATATTGTGGAAACAAACAGGCATTTCGATATCCCGAACTTAATCAAATTTTACACATCAGATAATCAGAAAAAAATTAATTGTTCATAAATCACCGGGAAATCAAGATTTTCTCGTCATCACTTTCCTGTAGTTTTTCTGACGTTCTATTTCAAACTAAGTAAATATGAAGCTTCATTTCTCATTTCTGAAGGTCGACATGCTACTGGATGATTCTCAAACTACAAGAACTTAAACCTTCTCATTTTTGGGAAAAATTACTTCGTATTTAAATTTAGAAAAAAGTCTGCCAAGTAAGTGTGGCAAATAGCTTCCTCGTATCCCTAACCGGATTGTGTAGATAGATAATCCGACGCATAGTAGCTGATCTCAAAACATCAATCTATTAGTACCTTGCACTACCTCACAGGGAACCATCTAAACGCCATCCAGCACAATCACTGTAAATTTCATCGAATTCGGATGTAAAATGTAAGAGTAACGGGTATTTCAAGGTTTTTACGTTTGCACATGCGCAGAGACTACTATCAGTCCGGGGGCGATGATTTTCATAGGGGACCGTAGAAACTGACAAATTTTTTAGGGCTATGATAAAACAAACCAATGTCTAGTGATAAAAACATGAATGAATAAATTAGACTCAGGATGCATCCCAATTTGGTTTATTATACGTTTCATGTTTCTTCACAGTGGCTCAATTTCAAAATTCCAGCGTCCTACCATTCTTACCTTTGTAATTCAGGGATTCAATAAATGGCCACTTGCCTCCAAGACATAAGATTATTGAAATAATAATAACATTAATCATTATTGATATCAAGGTTCTTTGTACGATAAGAACGGAGGGAGACGGGTCATCTATTGTGGGGAGCAGGTGACCAGAAATATGCGAGGCTGAGGGTCCTTGTTGCCCATCTAATTTTCGAGTTCACGGTCCTGGAACACTGGACTTCCAAACTTTCGGGTCATCGGTCCGTTGGGACGTCCCACTTCGAGGAAATCTGGCAGTTGGCCTTGTGAAGTATTTCGAGAGGAACCGCGGGATTCCTGTTGACCCAACTTCTTGGAAGTCGACGATCGGTGCTCTGTCACGAATAATTTATGTGATAAAAGTCTCATTTTGTATTTGTGAAATTTCAATCCATAGAATAAGTTTTTGTGATTGCAATATACATTTTGGAGATGATGCCGTCCCACCACCTTCTCATCCTAGATGCTCCTAAGGTTTGCTAGGTTAGATTCCTCGTGCTACCATGACACCAAGGTGGCGGAAGCTTTGTTTTCGCTTTTCCAGGTTGAAAAAAAGTATTTTCCAAAATCAAAATTTCCACTTGCGTTTTACGTTTCAGACCGTTCTGAACAATTTTGGTTCCGTGCCTGTCTGTCTTCTGCCATGAAATCCTCGCCAAAGCCATAATTCTTCATTTCCCATTGATTTCGGATTTTGATTCAGAATGGTCTAAAACGGATTTTTGTGTGGTTATTATTTTTCTGTCGAGTGTTGTCCGGTATCCCTCATTATCCCAGATTCGGCGAAACTGAGTTGCCTGGAATCGATAAGAATAACGAATTTCTGTAGCTGATCCCCCAACGATTTTACAACGAATTCACGATTTTTGTTTCAGAAAAACAATGTTTGGTATCGCCATTACAGATTCTGCAGGTTTAAGCCACTAAATAATTACGAATTTCAAAAACTTGGTTTCACTTATGTCACCCTACGTTTTATTGAATTCTATTCGTGAAAATTTTTGAACACATTCACTCATCACATGTATTGGACTCCTCCTAAGTTTACCTGTGCATCGTACAATGTTCGTCCTGAATTTTCGGCCTACCTCAGTATTTCCTTAATAATTTTCCCCACCTGTCACTCCAGTAGGGATCCCAGTAGAACCAGCGCTGCTTGGCTTTCCCTCTTCCAACGTTCATTGTATAAAAAAAAGCTCTCAACCGCGTCTTTTCCCCAAGCTATTTGATGGCTGTCACCTGCCTTTTCTGCCCTGCAGCCCTGTCACCCCCCTCCACCATCTTCTGCATTAATTTGAAGAGCAGCATAAACTTTTATTGCATCGTTCCATCTTCCCTTCTTATAATAATCTACCTGTCATACAAACGCACGTTTGAAACATCCTTCACCACAGATCCTCATTTTGCATCTCTCCCATATTAAAAATCAAAAGGTAAATATGGTTAGAGCACCTTATAATGAAGAATTTTCTTCACAAAACGCTTCAAATAATTTCACAAGTATCCTTATGCATAGGCCACCTATCTTCACAGTTCTTGCATCGGTTAGTTCTGCCAGGATGATATTCGTGAAACCATTATAGAATTCGCCACGATTCTTATTTGGTCGTGGTATAACCACGAATATAACCTCTGAATCCTACTGAAGACCACTGAAGTCTTTATGAAGTAGAAAGAACTCATCTGGGTGGATTCACCTTGGGTTATGTAGGTGAATATGTGTAAACCATACTATCAAAATTTGGTGACTTGGAATTCTGAACGAAGAAAGTTGTATCAAATTCAGGTTGAGGAAATATTTCAGCGTTTTTATTATAGCTGTAGTGTCAAAAATATCAATGTAATGTCTAGCATAAATTTGTCGAAGGGGTTTTTTGAAAGGAGTCTTCAATGTTGATTTTGTGACGTCACAAAAGGCCCCAGTTACTAGTGGTCTTTCGCTCTGAGCTATTCAAATACCTAACATGTATTATTAAATAATACAAATTTATTAATTTATACAAAATTATTAATTTATTAATACAAAATTATTAATTTATTAATAATACAAATTTATTAATAATACAAATATAAATTATTAATAATACAAATTTTGTTACTGTTGAAACGATGACTGACCTAGTCAAGTAGGTGTCAGTTTATCAACCCTAATTGGACCATGGTACTACTAGTGCATCGAAAAGATCTCAGAAAATTTACTATTAAATTTAATGGACAGCAGAATTGTTTGTGGGCTTTGGAAGTCTCATATAGTCATGACAAAAATTTCCTGAAAAACGATGAAAAATTTGTCAAAATGTTGTCGAGATTATTTTTTGACTTTTAATAATGTTCAAGAAATGGTTCAGAAAATTCAGCTCTGTCCATTAATTTTGGTTTATTATTTTTAAACTGCAACTTAAATCTAGTTAATCTTTTGACGTCTTTGGACAGCTGTGGAATTCCTTAGATGTTATCGGTGACACTAGTGACACCATGGACCAAATAGGGTTAAGACCAAATCGTTGGTTGCTCTGATCATGTTGTGCTGGTAGAGGGATAAATCCTCAGATTCCCGGCAATAGTTCCCGGGCTATGTTCCCAGTGTTCTTCACTGATCATACCTACCGATTGTTACTACTTTCATTCGCCCCATTTTCAGAGTGACATTATTGTATATTCCATCTGAAGTGAATTGGGGTGGCACTATGTGCTTACTTGTTATTCCAGTTCAATTAGGTAGTGTGTAAAAGGTTGGTAGTTAAGTGTGAATTTGAAAAGTTGTAATGGAAAGCTATAAATAGGCCCAGATTGGCGGCATGCAATACGCTAACCAAAATTTAATAGGTACCTACACCTATAGTCCAAAATATGCAAGGTATTCTCGCCCAATCCGAGAAGAAAATAGCCAGAAAGTTGGAAAATCTCACTCTCACTCTGCAGAGTGCAGATATGGAGGCATCCAAGAGTGAGTGTGGATATCTGATTGTGCCGTGATACATAGAGAATTTTCCTACAATATACCGCATGTTCATTGATAGAAACAAGGGACTATTATTTAAATGTACATTAAATGTAAAGAAATTTTCTTGCCAATTTTGAATGACCTGTTGCTGAATTTGAATTGAACAGCTGATTGCCACGTGAATCACCAGTTAATCTACGTGAATTTTTTACGGTAATACTGCCATGACGTGTTCACGGGACTGAAAGCCGGCTCGGAATTGGAGGTGTGTAAGACAAGGTCATTTGGCGGATTCGAATCCCAAACGGTCACTCATTACCGAGACCAGGTTTTTTGAATCCGTCCATTACGTTCACACACAAGACAAACAACCAACCAGTCAGAAGTCACAAAAACGAGTGAGTCGGTAAACTGAACCAGTCGGAATAGGTTACAATGAGTAGGTGATTTGAATGAATCGAATGAGCTAAAAGACAAAAACGAATGAACGATCGATTCAAATCGTACGAATCAGTTTCTGAATGTTTTTGGTCTTTCAGTTGTGTCTTTTTAGTCCACAGTTCATTCGAACGTAATTCTTCAATTGAATGATGGAAGGTTTTGCTTAGAAAACCACTTCCATCTACTTCTTTCCGTTGATACTTCCATGTCATTTTCACACATCCGTGTAGGTACAATTGATGTGCAATTTGTTTTGTTGGCCTTCTGCTGTTGTTTTCGGAATTTTTCTGGAAAACTCGCTTGGTGGGTTGACCGTGTTCATTTTGACAACCCGTTCAGTTCAGACAAGGTCGTTTTGAAGATAAGGTCTTTTCAATACGTTCACTCCTGCCCGACACACCTCTACTCGGAATGATAAGAGGGAAGAAATTAATGCTTGGCCGCTTGCGATCTCAAGCCGGTATTTTGGGAACAAAATGGTTTTACAGTGAGTAACATGCGTACCTATTTAAAAGTGAGTGGCAAGCAACTGATATTTAGTGAATGATATGGTTACTTGCGACGTAAGGATTGGAGTCGGGAATATGTGACAGGTAAGCGCATTTCAATTCACCATCATATATATAGATCAGTTATCAAATGACTTTCCTACTTTTGCTCATTGAATTTGAAACTTTAGCGTTCAATGGAGAGATTGAACGACTATCTTCTTGTTCCACGGTATACATCAGAAATACCGAAACGACAGAGATAGATGGCGTAACAACTCCAAAAAGTACAGAAATCTCTCATACCTTTGATCTCGGTCAGAGTTCCCATCGCTCTGAAATTGACTCGGAGGAATAGAGAGCGCATCAGCATTTCCCAAAAGGGCGAAAGCAGCCCCTCCGATCATCCGAACCCCCCTCAAAGAAAAATAGTCCGGGAAGTTTAATTGCCTTCTCTTCCCCCTTTCGGATGGTTGGGGGAAAAGCTCGGATGATTAGGGACGGAAAAACTTCGACAGGATCAATCGGTTCCGAATGGTTTGAGGAGAAAGCTGTAGGTACATGAATCCTTCTTCGATTTTTCAGGAAAATGATATCCGTGGTCAATGATCCAGGACGGCATGGTGAATCTGAACATCCATTAGGTATTCACTTTAGGCTCAACTCAAGGTATTCACTGTAGGGAGTAGGCATGATACTGCACATCTGTTTCGTTGTTTGATTACAGTACTACAAAGAGCAATGACCAGCAGGAAATTGATGATGTTCCTGAAGTCTTTACTAAAGCTGGGCGAGTTGCTATTAGGTACCTAACGATAAGTGACGTTGTTTTTAAATTTCCATATAATCAATAAACTTACAAACTCCAGGAAAAAACAAACTTTATCGTTCCACGTATACATCTTCAAAATTAAGAGAGGAATTATGATGCACCACTTCATGAAAGGGAGTAACAAGCAAGAATCAAGCTCTGGAGGGAAAAGAGGAAGTTTCTAGAATAAAAAGTTGATTGGAAATCAATTTTTGCTAACTGAGAGAACACTGAAGTTTTCTTGAAAAAGAGTATCCAATTAGGGTGGGTGGAAAACGAAAATATGGCTGATAGTTCGCGTGACCTAACAGGAAGCTTCAAGGATTTGAACAGGATGAAACTTTTCTCAAAGTGAAACGGAAACATTTGTGAACGTCGTGTTATCCACTTTTGTGCTACCTGTTTTTCTCACTCCTCGATGTCAAGAATTATTACTTGTCAAGGAAATATCGATGATTCAAATCTTACATGTTTTATGTGGGGCCTTTTGATCTTATTGATGTTGTGGAGGTCCAACCCCACAACAGCTGGTTGCTATGCAAATTCGTTTACCTAGAAACTTACTTTTTCCTTTTCTCTTATTCTGTGATTCGAGTCTTGAAAAATATAAATTATTCTCACTCGTTCCTCGCGGTTCTCCTTTATAACTTCATAACCACAGTGGTGACCCCGAATATAACAAATCGGTTTGGAGTGTACGAGAATTCCCGGTACTCGAGAATAATTTCGTGATCAATTTCGTCGTCCGGTTCGCGAGTTTTACGGTTTTTGTACGGTTCAATTTTGTCCAGAGCTCAGAGATGACCTCTTCCGGTGGCAATGGTGGTTCCAGCTCGGCCGACAGCACTGACCAAAGGGAAGTAGCGCGAATTTCTATTAAAATACCACCCTTATGGCGTAGAAATGTAAAAATTTGGCGCATGCAGGTAGACGCGCAATTTTCCAACTCACCAGTCACGAACGAACTAACAAAATATAATTATATTCTTGCCTCACTCGATAGCGACGTTGCCGAACTTATTTCAGATTTCCTACTGAAACCGCTGACCGCGACTCCCTACAGCGATCTCCTCGATCGTTTACAGGCTGAATTTGAGGTCTCAGAGGGTCAAAAAGTTTCCAAACTTCTTACTGAACTCGACCTAGGTGACCGTAGACCGTCCCAGCTGTTACGAGAAATGCGTTCATTAGCAGGATCACAGGTACAGGACAGTTTCCTTCGAACGATGTTCCTCCAACGTTTACCCGTCAACGTTCGAGCCATCCTGGCGTCATCCTCGGACCCGCTAGACACCCTGGCCTCGATGGCTGACAAAATTTTAGAGTTTTCTCCGTCGCACAGCCATGCAGTATATGCCGTTGGGTCCGCCAACGCCTCAGATGACCGTTTCAGCAGGTTAGAAGCCCAAGTTGCCCAAATTTCTGAGGCTTTAGCCGACCTCAAGTTCAGGGGACGTGAATCCTCCCAAGGTGGGTCCCGTGATCATCGACCTCGTTCTCGAACCCCTAAGCCGAAAACTAGTCAGTCTGAAATTGAGATTTGCATGTACCACAAACGTTACGGTGTAAAAGCTCGACGATGTTTGCTCCCATGTAGTTTTAAACCCGCACTATCCGACACTCAGGCGGAAAACTAACAGCCCCCTCCTTAAATGCGGCAACGGGGAGAGCGGGCACACAACATTCTCGTCGTCTATTTGTATTCAACCTCCTCAATAACACTAAATACCTAGTTGACTCAGGGGCTGACATTTCTGTCGTTCCACCTTCACCTGCTGATCGTCGTTCACCGACCAAACGTTTCCTGTTCGCAGCAAATGGAACACCAATACGCACGTATGGTGAACGACTCTACTCCCTGGACTTAGGCTTACGTCGTCAGTTTCGCTGGCCATTCGTGATTGCAGATGTCGAGCATGCCATAATTGGAGCCGATTTTCTAGGCGAATTCGGGCTGCTCATCGACATCAAGAATCGACGCCTAATAGACTCTTCGACGCATCTGTGGAGACCAGTGACAGAAAGAGAAGTGAGCGATCACTCATCTGTTCATGTCGTTGATCCTGGCCATAAGTATGCTAAATTGCTCCTATCCTTCCCTAAACTTCTTCAAAACAACCCAGCCTACTGCGATCCTACGCCTGATTTTTCACACGTCATCGAGACTAAAGGACCACCAGTTGCAGCCAAACCTCGACGACTCTCGCCAGACAAGTTGGAACAGGCCAAACAGGAGTTTCAACATATGATAAACTTGGGCATCTGTCGCCCATCTAAAAGTGCCTGGGCTAGTCCGCTCCATATGGTTCGAAAAACAGACGGTACTTGGAGGCCATGTGGCGATTACAGGGCATTGAACGCAGCTACAGTCCCTGACAAATACCCCTTACCACATATTTACGATTTCAACGCCCAACTTGCCGGAAAAACTATATTTTCAAAAATCGACCTCGTTCGTGCATACCACCACATCAAGGTTGCCGAGGAAGATGTCCCCAAAACAGCAGTTGTGACACCATTCGGTCTTTTTGAGTTCGTTCGGATGCCATTTGGGCTTAAGAATGCAGCTCAAACATTCCAACGCTACATCCACTCAATCCTCCGAGAATTACCGTTCGTTTACGTCTATTTAGATGACATTCTCGTAGCATCATCATCGGTGGAAGAACATCAAAGCCATCTGCAACAGCTATTTTCGCTACTTGACTCCCACTCAGTATGCATCAACGTTGCCAAGTGCTTATTTGGAGTATTAGCCATCCCTTTCCTCGGTTTCCTCATCGACGCCAAAGGCATCAAGCCTCTTCCTGAGCGTGTTTCAGCTGTTGCCGACTACTCACTCCCTGATACAGTTGAAGACTTACGTCGATTCCTGGGTTTGCTGAATTTTTATCGGCGTTTTCTTCCTCGTGCTGCAGTGCTACAACAGCCATTATTTGACTTGTGCCTTAGTCCCAGGAAACGTGACCGCCGCAAAGTTAACTGGACAGATGAGACAAAAAACGTGTTTGAGCAGTTGAAGCTAGCTCTCTCAAACGCTACACTCCTGGCCCACCCATCTTGCGAGCTGCCTGTAGTCTTGATGGTCGACGCTTCCGACAGTGCACTTGGCGCAGCGTTACACCAACGCCGTGGTGACACCTTAGAGCCACTCGGGTTTTTCTCGAAGCAGTTGTCCTCAGCCGAACGCTCGTACAGCACCTACGACCGCGAACTACTGGCAGCGTTTCGTGGGGTCAAGTATTTCCGTTATATGCTGGAAGGACGTTCATTCACCATCTATACGGACCATAAACCACTTACCTACGCTTTTGCTCAACGACCAGAAAAGGCATCCCCGAGACAACTCCGGCACTTAGACTTCATTGGACAATTTACGACGGACATCCGTTATGTCCCAGGGTCCTCAAATGTTCCAGCTGATTTTTGTTCTCGTTTGTCAGCCATCGAACTCTCCTCAACAGCCCTGCTACAAGCCGTAGCCACAGCTCAGCTAAAATGCGACGAACTTCGGCATTTGAAGTCATCACCCAAGTGCAAGCTCCAGTTTCAGCACATGAAGCTTAGTGATGGTTTGGAACTGGCATGCGACACGTCCACGGGAGCCCTCCGGCCTTTCATTCCTGAGCAGTTTCGCCGAAGTATTTTTGACTCCCTTCATAACCTGGCTCACCCAGGGATTTCCGCATCTGTGAAGATAGTTCAGTCTCGTTTCTGCTGGCCATCCCTCAAAAAAGACGTCGCTCTGTGGGCCAAGACGTGTATACCATGTCAGCGAGCCAAGACATGGCGCCACACCTCCAGTGCGATAGGTTCCTACCCTCCGACGGAAGCAAGGTTCGACCACGTCAATGTTGACATTGTAGGGCCTTTGCCAATTTCTCAGGGGTTCCGATACCTTCTCACCATGGTCGACCGATTCTCCAGATGGCCAGAAGCAACGCCAATTCAAGACGTCACTGCCGAAACTGTCGCTGCAGCGTTCGTTTCAACGTGGGTCTCCCGGTTTGGCGTCCCCCGCCGTATTTCGACTGATCGGGGCAGGCAATTTGACTGCCAACTTTTCAAAAGCCTCACCATACTGCTGGGGACAGATCACCTGCGAACTACGGCTTACAATCCAGCGTCAAATGGTGCAATTGAAATTTGGCACCGGCGCTTGAAATCGGCGTTGAAAGCACAGCTCTCTGACGACTGGGTTTCCGCCCTCCCTCTCACTCTTCTCGGTTTGCGATCTACTTTGATGCCAAGCTGCGGAGTGACACCAGCTGGGCTCCTCTATGGCGAGAACATCCGTTTACCAGCAGATTTCTTCGAACAGACCTCAAGCCCTTCTGACGTGCCAGCAGTCATTGAAAAACTACGTGAGCACGTTGAAAAGCTTCGGCCAGTACCATTCGAGCATCACACCCACAGGAAATTGTTCGTACACCCGGCGTTGCGTACATCATCACACGTTTTTGTCCGGCACGACGCCGTCCGAAAGCCACTCCAACCGACGTACGATGGCCCTTATTTGGTGATTTCGCGGACCGAGAAAGTGTTCAAGATTGCCACGCCCCGTGGAGAGCAAACGCTGTCTATAGACCGACTGAAGCCAGCATTTTTAGTCGATACTACCGAGACCGCATCACCACCGAATCCCTCATCATCCTCAAGCAATCTGCCATCCAACATAGTCAATGCAGCCAATCCGGACCACCAAACCGGCCGTCAGTGACTCGTGCTGGTCGTCATGTTCGTTTCCCTGTCCGGTATCGTTGACACTTGGGGGGGGAGTACTGTGGAGGTCCAACCCCACAACAGCTGGTTGCTATGCA